>OZ010676.1:13974589-14574589 GCA_963932185.1 Troglohyphantes excavatus | reverse complement strand
AAAAAGTAGTCAATAAATTAAAACATTTTACCACTTATGTTTTCGTAAAACTGATATTTGTAAAATTTATATATTTTCTCTTAATATTAAAGTATGATATCATACTGAATGGGAAAATAAGTAATAATTGATTTTAATTTTCAACGATAGATGGGGTTGTTTATTTTAGCATAGTTGTTATTTTGTAGTCCTTGTAAATCAAACCCCCATCTGCCCTCCCCCCCCCCCCCCCCCCCTACAACCCCAGCTCCCCTCCCATGCAAGGGGTTCTTGCCTTTGTGGGGAGAACAATGCCCTGGGTGACTTCAGGCGATTCTGAGTACTGCCTTCTGAGAATAGGGGCGATGACTGAATAGAAGGTTTGCTTGCACATAAAACGAACCATTCGAACACAATCGGTCAACAAATATTTTTTTCAGATTATTTACTTCGATCACTTTTGAAAGCTCGAAACAGCAGTCTCCATTTTACCTAATCAATTACACATCAAAGGTTTTTGCGCTTCTAAAAATGATTCTTGTGTAACTTTCTTTGACAACACTTTCTTTGAAAGATTCTATACTAATAATTACTGTTCATATTGTTAAAAACTAACATTCCTAGTAAAAAAGAAATAAAATGTTTCTGAAGTGAAACGTCTTTAAAATCAGGTACATGGGGTATAAAGATAGAAACCCAAAATTAAACTTTTGTGGTTGTCCATTCTGACACTATGGTACTGTCCACCTCGTGGTAACATAAAATTTGTAATTAAAAAAATTATTTATACAAAAATAATTTTAAAAAATTGTCTTTTAAAAAAAATCTTTTTAGGAAAATCTTTGTATAGTACATAAAAATTGCTCAAATAATTTCATTCGTTCACATTTTTGTTACCTAAATGAAAGGTTTATAAATTTGTTCATATTGTTAAGTGCTAATAATTTTCCAAATATTATTAAAAATATAAAATAAAAATTTCTAATTAATTAATGGAAGTTTCTTTTGGGCAGTATAAATGTATTTATACTTGAATAAAGTTAAAATTGTGTTTAAAAAAGCATATTTTTCGATTAATTACGATTAAAGTAACGAAGACGTAAATAAATATCTGAAAATTCATTCGAAAAGTAATCTAGACTTGAATCGCGGACCTTCACATTCCAAGACGCACGCTTTACTACTAGACCAGCAGAGCAGTAGCGGAAAATGAAAAATAACCTGTTTTGTGTAAAATGTCGAGGCTAACTCTGTCAGCCATATTGACACTAATTTTCTAAGCGTAATCACATACTAATCTGCTAGCATCTTCAAATTTTGATAATTCATCTCAAAACAAATGATGGTTTATGATAATTATGAATATGGATCACAATTTCATGTAAAAATTATGAAAATATATTAATAATTAAACCAGTTATACAATTAAACAGCGCTTTAGATTAGGGATAACGCGCTGTTCCCACGTTCAACAGAATCTAAACTGTGTAAATGGATATTCAATCATATATGCCAATAATATAAAAAAATATTGATGGTCACACATGATTGATGGTCACACATGAGACTTGACCTTAATTTATCATATGACTATTTAACGAAAATATTCATGATTTTTAGCAGACAATGTATTTGATGCAAGTTTCACCATTTGAATGTAATTGTATTGGGCAGTGTGGAATTGGACTTGTTCGTCAGTTGGGATTATTAAAGGCAAATGATTGTAAATTATTAAATTATACATGAATTTGCTTAATATTTCATCAAAATGTGGATAATAACAATACACGTTATTTAATTTTGAATAAAATATTAATTAATTTAAGAATATAAAACTTTGCATAACTGAAGATTAAAGGTTTCCGGGGCATGTGTTTATATCAAAATAATTTTATAAATAAAATATAAAACTGTACAAACGCAAAAGAATCCCAATTGATAATACAAATTTTCTAATCAAGGAACAAAATTAAAGTGTTAAAATAATTGCTTGCTTCATATTGTTCGATTTCATATTACATCTGAAAAATTTATAAACATTATCTAACAAAAACGTTTAAATAAAATTTAGATTTGAAAAATGGTTTGAGAAAATTTTACATTGATGGTTTTAGCTAATCTAAAAAGTAGAATTAATAAAATATTATTAAATTTATAAAGTAATACTTAACCAAGATAATTGAATTTTGTAATGTGCGTTTTGTTTTATTAAATACTGAAAGTTTAAATTTTTTTATAGGTTCCTAGAGTGTCGAATTGGTAGCAAAGCATTCAGTTAGAATAAAAAAAAGGGTTGTGGTTCGAATGACAACACTCTGTGTAGTGTTAGTTAAAGGATTATCAGATGTGTTCCTGTTCAAAGTAATCCTCCATTTAGAGGGGCTTCTGCGCGTTAAATCTATCACGGTTAAAACATCCTTACGGCTACATCGGGTGCGTGGGGTACCATGTCGGGTGTTGTCATAGTCATCTATATATTGTTTAAAATTACAAGGCAGTGTTTACAAGTCTTTCCTTCGGGATTGATTCAGAATTGTCATCAACAGTCCAATGTGTAGCTCATGTAGGGCCTTAATTCAACCAACCACACAACCCAAGTCTTCACTTTGGGTTAGATCCTAAACCATCGCCAACAGCCCATTGCACAACTGTATACCGAAGTTAATTCATTGGTAATTATTGAATCGTCATCTGACCATGGTTCTAAAATAACAAAGTGCATGTATGTATGAATGTGTGTGTGAATGTGTTCCCGGGTTTTTCCTTCGAGGTAGACCCCGAACCGTCTTCAATAGCCCACTGTGCAGCTCTAGTGCAATGTTAATTAACCAAACCAAATTATTGAAAAGAATTATTAATATATAATTTATTCTCAAAATTATATATTTTTATTACTGTGCATTGTATTCTAAACTTTCCTCTAGTTCAAAATATTATTTTTCGAAATATCAATTTTGTTGATGATGAAAAACTAAAAAGCTGATGAGGAAAAACTAAACACTTCTACTTTTATCGAGACACCGTAGGTAGAAATTATGGTAAAAATAGAAATGGCACAAAAATGTAAGTATAATATATCTACTGTTTTTTTTAAAAGTCTGCTGTTATTTCGATAACATCAAATGAAGTTTTTGAAACTTTCTGTTTATTCATTTTGGGATTTCTAATCGAAAAAAAGTTTGTAGTGATAGCAAATAAACACGTTTAACACACGTGAAAATATCCTAATTTTTTTTACACTTTCTCTAATGCAAAGAAAAATTAACTCCCATTCTGTAGTTTTCATATTCAAAATAAGTTAAGGAGTTGACCGTATGCAGATTTATGCTTAGGCGTTATTTTAAAATAATTTAAATTGCTTAAGAAGAGTTGCCTACTGTTGCGATGTTTTTTCACTCAAGAAGAGAAGGTTTCGATCTTATTCTGCTATTCAAATTTATCAAATGGAATAATGTGGAGGGATTAGAATATCATATTTCAAATGGGACTAGATGTTATGGATTCAAGTTTTACAAATCATTGCTTAATTAGGAGGGTAGAAAGCATTTTATTTAATAGGGTAATAGACAAATGGTATAATCTGTATCAGTGGCGTAGCCAGGATTGTTCGATGGGGGGGGGTTCATAAATTATTTTTGGTCTGACCAAAACCAAATAATTTTTTTTATTAATAATTGATTTGAGCAATTTTTAACTAATAATTTTAATTAAATTTAATTAATAATTTTAATTAAATTTAATTAATAATTTTAATTAAATTTAATTAATAATTTTATTTAAACTTAATTAATAATTTGAATAAAATTTAATTAATAAATTTGAATTAGTAATTTTAATTAATCATAATAAGTTTTAAGTAGTAATTTTAAATTAGTAAATTTAATTTATGATATTTTTTAATTTAAACAGTAGCTTTAAATTAAAATTCTAAACAATAATTTTAATTAATTAAATATATATATATATAAATTATAAATAAGATGTAAATTAAAAGCTTAATTTTTGAAGGTTAATCTTCAGTCATTTCCTAAATTAAATTACTAACAAACCTGACTGACATTTTACTGGGATTTAAGTCTGTAGCTAAATATTGATGGGGGGGGGGGGGGGGGGGGTCCGGATTGAAGCAATTTTAAATTAGTAATTTTAATTAATAATAATAAATTTTAAGTAGTAATTTTAAATTTGTAAATAATTCTTTAATATATAATTAAAAATAACAGAATAATAATCATTATTTTCCGTTTAATTTTTTATCATGCATGACTGTGACGTGACATTGGGGAGGAGGTTTCATTGGTTGCGTGACGCAGCAAAACGGCGCATTGCGGCAAAATCATAACGGAAATTGGCGTTGCTCGTAAAAAAAACATTAATTTGTAGAATCAGTGAAGCTAGACAATGAAAAAATGCTTGCCTAATCATCAGCACGAGATGCAGCGCCGCAGAAAAAAATCCAGAAAGAGGTTATGAACACAGGTTTAAACGAGAATCTGTTAACCCCACCCTCGTAAATGGAGTCAACTTTTCCATTATGTGCCCTTCGTATTTATAATAGTTATATATTACTTTTTAATAATCCCCCATAAAAATTTTCAAACGAATGTGCATTTTCCTTGAGACAAGAAATTTCCCAACTTAACGATTCGAAATTCCCAACTTAACTGTGTCGGGTACGGATACCAGCTCAGCTGTTATTCTCGTTATCTGACCATGAGGCATTATTCCTAGGTCTTTCCTTCGAGATAGACCCGAATCAACGTTGTGACACGCAAATTTGTTGCATGCATGTTCCAGTGCAGTGTCCGTTCTAAGGTTTAACGAACAATGTGCAGCTCTAGTGCGATGTTTATTAACCAAACCAAACTTAACGATTGGAAATTCCGAACTCAGCATTGCTAAAAATTCCTATTTCCAACTTAACAACATATATCAACTTTTTATAGATAATTTTATTGTGGAAGTCATAAGGGGGGGGGGTTAACAATTACAGCTATTTTCTGAAAATGGTAACGTGATCTGTAAATAGTGGGAGTCAAAGGGACTCGACAATTGTGTCAACCCAATAGCCATTGCTAATCTTAACATAAAACATAAATAAAATAATATTCAAAAACAAAAGTACCTACATACCAATATGACCATATTTATCAAGTAGTAATTAAATTCTAAATTTTTTTAATTAATAACCATTTTAATTCTAAATTAATCAATGCAAGAAAACTGGAATTTAAATTATTTTAAATAAATTCAATAAACTTAAAAGTATTCAAAGAGAGAGTTCTCCGAAGTTAATGTTAAAACGAAACACATATCACATAAAATTAGGTAAAGAGAATAGGTACTGAAAGATGCGTCCTCCGCGTATAAAATTTTTGGGGACTCTGAATGATTTTTTTTAACCGAGGGGTGAATTAAATAAAATAACCCATCGAAAGTTCTGGAAGTTTCTATTAGAAACCGGTAAAAAGAATTATTATCGAAAAACAGAAAGGAAAACGCACTGCGTCAACATTACACAATACCAGGACACAATATGGGAAGATTCAACTAACCAATCACAAAACGAAACAACAACAAAAAATTATAGACACAAGACATTAAATTTATATGGGACCGGCGCGCCAGTCCCATATATTCAAAGCGCCATGGCGCTTCGAATATTAGCTCGAAGAAATTTTACATTGTGGAAGGAAAAACCAATAGAGTTATATGAAACAAAAGTGATTTTCGAATAAAAAGGAGTGGATTTTGATTTAGACAATCACACATAACACAATTAAAAGAGAAGTTATTTTAATAAAAAGAACATTGTGGGACGTTCGCGTAAAGAGCAACGCCATATATTTTAAAATTCTTTAAATGATAAGCTGAACGTTAAAACATATAATATAACTTTGACAATAAAGAACAACAGAATGAGCAGATGCGAGCATTTTTTAAGCGCCTACCTGTCTGGAAATCTAAAAACATTGCTCCTTAATTTAAATAATTTGTTATATATTTAAAATGTGGGATTCTTTTTTTTAAGAAAACTATGCCACGGTTTAAAAATTTTTTTCGCTTGACGCAATAAAAAATTACAATGAAATTTATAAAACAGTTCCGCCACTAGCGTTCTGTCGGCTGCAGACTGCATTAGTCAACTCCATCTGTAGCCTTGGAAGCCTTAGCGTCATATCGGTATAAAGTGTGTAGTAAACTCTGAAACTAAACACACGAATTTAAGTTTAAATTTACAAGTTGGGCAATTTCTAATTTTCCCTTAATAACCTTGGTGTTTATACTTTCATTTGTTAAAAATATTAATGTGGGGTAGACCAGGAAATGAGACGTGTTTTCTCTATAAAAATCGGATTAAAAAAATATTTATGTTAATTTTTCAGGAATGACTAGTTTGAAAAGCAGTTGGTACAGCATTGTGGAATTGTGAGGTCATTTAGCTTTTTTACAAAACAGGCATTGTATTTTAAATGTAGAACTTTATATAAATCTGAATAGCACATGAAAGAAACATAATTTTATTATTTGATATCCCCATTAACACATTTTGTTGTAGAAAGCGTTATATTTTCTCTCTGATGTATCATCAATCTTATGATGTACATTATAGATTTAAAATGGTATAAATCACAAAAATTGGAAAATGAACTCGCACTATTTTCCATTACTAGGCATCTACATCTCACATTTGGCCAAGTTGTGTGAACTAGTTGCCCAATCACTTAATATTATAGGCAAAGTGAGTTGCAAACTAGCTATTCAGCTAGATTTTTTTGCTAATTACAAGCAAACAATTTTTTAAATCCTGTTGTTACATTTTGCTTCTATGAGAGCTATTCGGCTGATGATTGGCCTATGAGCATATGATTCGGCATATGAGCCGAATATCAACTGAATATTCGTACCATCCCTATATGTAATGTAATTAAAAAATGGTGGTCCTCAACCTGTCGAAATTTTTCTAAGTGGTTCACAGTATACAAAACAGTCATGACGCAAAAGATACAAATATTGATGACCAACAACAGGCTTTAGGCTAAACTGATTGTTGGCAAACCCATTGAATTTGGAGCCACACCACTTGGCCAAATGTTAGATCTAGATGCCTAGTAATGGGAAATAGTGTTAGTCCATTGCAGTGGCAGATTTAACGGGCGGCAAATGGACAGTTGCCACCTGGGCCCCCCTTGTCTTGGGGCCCCCTCCACTCCAAAAATTAGAAAAGGGAGGAAGAGAAATAATTGTTTCTCTTATTTTTTAACATATTTTAATTTTACTAAACATTTCACTGAAATTATCTGTTTGGATTCCTTTATCCTTATGCATATGAGTAAACAGGTGCCCCTCCTTCAACGGGCCCGGGCCCACTCTTCTTTACAGGGCCCCGTTATCGAATAGGTCCGTGCAAACAGCACTTGTACTTAAGGTGTCTGAGCAGCCCCCAAATCATCTACGACGCAGGGGCAGGGCCCTGCTTTTGTAAAGAGGCCAAACGTGTGGCCTCTTACCAGACGCAGGACCCTTTGTGAAGGTAACTGTGAGAATGGATTCCCGCAACTACCTTCTCTAAAACATGCTATTGAAACCATATTATGGTTTGTCTCTTCTAGCCACTACCGCATAATTTCGTTAATCTTAAAATACTTCATTATAAGTTGCTAGTTTATTCTAAAACAAAACCATCTCCCATGTTTTCTATAATGGTTTTAAATTTATTGCTTTTGTTGGTCCGCGAAAACACCTGCTCTTTTATTATTATCTAAATTTCTCGAAAAACAAGCGAGCGATTGTTTTTTGTACGAATCAACGCAGACCAGTCGGCTGGTATCGCTCTTTTTATTTTTATTCTGAAAATAGAACAGACATAGTTTCTTTTATCCAATGTAACTTTTTACATTAAAATGTTGTATTACGTAATCTATAGGCGCCGAAAGTCTGAACAAATTTTGCCTCGTTTTATTAGTCTGTGATTTGCGGTTTTATTACGCTCCCCCCCTCAATAATCTGAAATCCTTAAAAGTTGGGAATTTCGAGTTTTAAAAAATCCCTGATTTGGATCCTGGTTAATGAAGTGTAGAGAAAACTTTTGGGGGGGATCGTCGGGAACTACTTGAAAAAAAATCCCTAATTGATGAGATCGAACTGCTTCCATTTCACAGCTTTTTATTTCAGAGTAAGACGGTAAATTTAAGAAGCAATATTTTTAATACTAATAACAAATGTAGGAGGTTTTTTACATCAGCATATATATTTTACTGTTTTGCAAGTAAGTAAATATTTCTATATTCTAAAAATCAATTACAAATCATAACATCTTTCCTAATGAAATGGACTTTTGTAATTATGTTAATCAATTGGCAGTGACTCTATTTAAAATGTTTGTTTTTGCTATACACCATTAAGTCAGTAACACTAAGAATGTTTATGTATAGAAACAAGTCGAAGCTAAGTTTAATCTTGAATAACATATAAATTAAATGAAATTTTAATGAAGTGAATTAGTATAAATACTAGGGAAAGACGTTTTACATAAATTTAAATTTCTAATAGTTTATTGCATCAAAATTATATATTCAACAATTTATTATTTATTTCAGTTTAGTAATGCTTTACTAAGTTTATTTCTTAGTGCGGAGAGTAATTTTAGAGACCTTTATATTTATCTAATTACCCTTAAATATAAATTTAATTAAAAGAATTAAAAAGTATATGATTTTAAGAATATTTAATAAGGGGCGTACGCCTCTTATTAAATAAGAGGCGCAAGCCCCTTATTAAGCTCCCCCCCCCCCCCCCCCCCCATCAACTGCCCCATTATAGTCTACTTTTTTGGGAGAGTAACTGTAATTGTAAATTTCTGATTACGTCTAATGAGAGCGTTAACTGCGTCACGCTACTTTGCATCTTTGTGTACCACCTCCTTTCCCCCCACCCCCTCTGTCACGTACTTGTAGTCTTACGTCACACCAACCTCTCTCTCCCATATGACGCCATGATCAATTTTAGTATTAAAATAACAATTCTTAAAACTTCAACTCTGTTATTTTATAAAACATATTATTAGAAAGTTTGTGAATTTGAAAAAAGTTACTCAAGTCAAAGTTTGTGCAAATTTTTCATATTTTGTCTAGAAAGTTTTCCTACGTTACATAACCACAACGACCCCTCCCCCATGCCACGCATGAAAGACCCCCCCCCCCCCCCCCCTCCTAAATATGCGTGACATAATATTGATCGGCCTCTACTATGTATGAAATTTGGGCCCCCTCGAAGGTTTTGCCGCCTGGGCCTGTTTCCTTAAACCCGCCACTGGTCCATTTCCCAATTAAGTTATTTGCATTTTAAGGTTATAGCGTATCATGTTTCCTCTTGAAAGATTTTGAATTCTAAAAGGAAAGGTTATTCATCCATGCTGCTAGCAAATAGATTTCGTGCTATTTTCGTTAGTATTAATTATTCTTATTATTAATGAGAATTTTCTCAAAGCATAAATTATTTCAAGTATTGAATTAAAAAAAATTATAATTAAAGGTCAAATAAAATAAATTTTGATATTATTTGACCTTGTGATCTGAATATTGAGTTGCATTTATAATCAAATATTCAGTATTCAGCAAAATTTGGTATGTTTGTAGTAAAATTTCTGTTTTATGATTTTACAAAGACAATAAGACGTACAAGCTAATAAGCAAATTTATACCCTTTTTTTTATAATAGAGCATTTTATTGTAGATTACAAGAAGGCATGATTACCATATTTTTGCTGAAAACTGAATATTTGAATATTCAGTTCTCAAGGCCAATAATATATAAAAATTTAAACTTTTTATTTTATTTGACCTATTTAAATGGGTTCTTATATGCCAAATTTCTCACTCTCTCTCCCAGATTCATAAAAAAAATATAGAATTTTTTTTTTAAATTCAATAGTTGAAATAATTTATTGTTTGGGAATATTCTTATTAATAATAAGAATAATTAAAATAATGAAAGCAAGTAAGCTAAATTATAAAATTAGACGCAACAACCGAATTCTAACGAAATAAATTCAGAACAATTACTGTTTTTGTATCATAATTTACCAATCTTAGAAAAAAAATGCTTAATTTTATTATTATTTTTTCTTATAATATAAAAATGTTCTTAAAAAATAAACCAACCCCTTGATTAAACTTTTTTTTCTTTAAATTTTTTGTTATTTATTATATATATTTATTTCTTGGTATTTTATTTCAGGATGGATGTTTTGTACAGTCTTTGGAATTTCTTAGAAATTCCTTATTTTCGTTTCAAGTTTGTAAGGGTTCTAATGTACTAACTTCTTGTTTTAGTCCAAAGGGTCTTGGAAGTCCTTAAAATGACTAACCTCTATTAAAAATGTTGGTTCTTAATGTGAATTAAACACAACTTGATACAAAATTGGAATAGGAAAAATTTTAATAGTATTTATGTTTAAGAATATTGTAAATAAGCCAAACCATCTAAATTCTAAATAGTATAAAATGGACAAAATTTAAATTACACATAAACAGAAAGCAAGGAGAACCAATTACTTTTTCAAAGGGTTCCAATTAGCCGTAACTCCTAGCTGGGATTTTTCTGAATGATCAGTAGATATTAAACCTGAAACTTCAAAATCCCAGGAATGAAAGAATTTAAAGTCAAATTTATAATATACATGGATAGATAAATTTTTATTTGATTTGAATATTTCTTCATATGTGTTTGACTTTCTATTCTTTTGTTCCTGGGATTTCCAAGTTTCGTGATCTGTTTTAGGTTTATTATCTACAGATCATTCAGAAAACTCCTAGCTGAAGGGAACCCGTAATTCCCTTGAAAAAGAAATTAGTCGGTTCTCCTTGTTTTCTCTTATTTGAAATTTAAATCTTGTCCATTTTATCTTATTTAAAATTTATATGCTTTGGCTTATTTACAATATTCTTAATTATAAAACACTATTTTAACTTTTTTACATTCAAATTTTGTATTACATGAACACAATCTATTAGTAACTGCAGCTTCAGAACATACTATAGATTTGTGTGGTTAGGCTTATATTATAAAATTATAGGAATTTTTTTCATATTAAAAACAACGTAGCATTCTGGATAGGAAACCAACTGCTTCGTTGCACTCAATATCTTTTAGTTGATTGCACCTATTTTTCTCTTATGTAAATTTATTTTAATGTTTTTTTACAAAGAAGCCTATTTGCAATTTTATACTTAACTTTTCATTAAAAATTTATACAAGTTTGCATTTAAGTTATGTCCTTATAAATTGCTTTTAAAGTTCTTAGAAACTCCTTATTTTTGTTTTCAAATGTATTCAGACATATTGAATTGTGCCAATATAATATTTGACACTAGAATTCTATTTAGTACTTTTAGGAAGTGATATTTCATGCTTTGTCTAATTTTTAATTTGAGGGTCCATAGCCCATCTAAAGGGGAACCATTGCTCTAATAGTTCACTTTCATAGTCTTCTTGCAAGTTTTCTGTGATCAATTTTAAATATAGGAAACATTTTATTTTGCAAATAAATTGCCATTTAACCACCCTAACTACACAACGATAGAAATAAAATTTGTATTTTATCAAAATTTTCCTGGAAAAGGCTTAGTTATTATATATTTTTTATTTAACACAATATAATTCGAAAACTTCTTTAATGTTATACAGAGTAATTTATCATTTGGCATGAAAATATATTGTTTAGGTTTGAATTTTTAAATGTTGAGAGGTATAAATTGTGAATAATTTGCTGAAAAGTTATAAAATTAACATAAAAGCATATTAAAAACTAATTGTAAATAAAGCTTATGCAATGTTAATAGATTTTTTTTAAATGAAATATAATTTTAATATTACTTATAAATTTAATTTTACATGTTAGGCATGACAAAAAAAAATCTTTAAATATCCCCTAGAAAATGTTTCCATTGTTTGAGAACTTATAAAATAAAATAATAATTTTAATAATATTACCTATAATACTACTACAGTATAAAAACAAAAAATATCATTTTTCTAAATTTATTTACTGATTTGGGTTGAAAATAGTAACTTAAAACTATTGTGATGTTTTAAATATTTGTTTCTTATTAAAATATTAAATTTGTAGTAAGATATATGATATAATTAACGATTTTGTTTATTTTGCAGTATTTGTTTTTAAGAATTGAACTTCAAAAAATAATAATAGACCTTCAAACAAAAGTATATAACAAAAATGACTCATTATGTAAATAAACCGTTTAGTTTTAATTACCAAATTTAAATAATAAGGCATTTGAAATCTGTCTATTTTATAAATGATATTTTTGCACATTCAAACTTTTATTAATTTAAAATATATTATTTTATGTGACGTTGTTCCTTTTTAGTTCCTATTGGTCAGAATAAGTCATTGCTGATGTAAATACAGATAAGAAGTGGCTATCCAGAACAGAGAAGTTGAAATAGTGTGTCTGCACTCGATTGAAATAGCTCTGTTTAATAAAAATATCATTTGAGTATATATTTTGCATCTTCAATTTATTGCTTTAAAAAAATTGTACACTTAGTTTCATTGCTAGATTAACAAATTAATATGTTGCAGTTTTAGATTGGAGCCTCTGATTAGATATTGTTGTTTGCAATAATTGAAAGGAAAAAAATTAAGCATCAATTTCCCATAGGAAAAATTGCAGTTAAAAATTTAATGGTAATGTAAATGAAAAATTAAATGTATAATTTTATAAGCTTAGTATAAATTGCACTGGTACAATATTCGAACAATGCAGTAAGGCTAAATAAGCCATTTAAGCTGCATTGGCAGAATATTGGGCCAATGCAGTAAGGCTAAATAAGCCATCTAAGCTGCATTGGCAGAATATTGGGCCAATGCAGTAGAGCTAAATAAGCCAGATAAGCTGCATTGGCAGAATACTGGGCCAATGCAGTAGAGCAGGAATACATATATACTAAACCTTTATTGGTAAGATATGCTGACCGACATAATGTTCAGGGATTTCTATAGTGGCCCAATTCTGGGCCAGTATTGCAAGGCCGAATTTTAATATAATCTGTACTGGCGAATTGCTGGGCTAGTACTGTAACCCCAAGCATCCTTTTTGACAGTATTGGCATATTATTGGCCCAACGCAGTAAAATCCACGACTTACGGCATGTCAGTGTTGGCCAGTACTGGCGATGGCGGACACGTTTGTTACGACGCCATTACGGCCAACCTGTATTGGGCCACTGCTGGATTTTGCGGGAAACCAGTATTGGCTCATCACTGGGCGAGTAGAACATTGTTTGCTGGGTTAATACTTGCTATGACGGCCATCTTGGACTATGTCATACCGGCTATCGGCCACGTTTTCAGACAAAACGCCTCTTGTTATACGTTATGTGGCTCATAAGCTATCCATCCATACTACTCACTATATTCTTTTCTTAAAATTCCACTTCCCCCCGCACTAGTCTGAATTTGTGATAATTGTGTTTTAAATAACAATGTTTTCCTTAATATACATAATTTTCATAAAAAAAATATATGTATTTTATATAGCCTTTTAGTGACTGGACTCAAGCAGAAGAGGATGAATTTGACTCGCAACATATAGATGATATAATGTTATTACAGGAAAAGTACAGGCAAAGAAGAGCAGTAAGTGTTAAACGATTTTATTTTATTTACTTTTTTTTGCAGTTTAGCATAAATAATTATTAATATTTAAAAAAAATAAGATTTATTTAAGTATTCTGCTGAAAAAATCTACCACAGCTTAGCAAAATCCGCTTTGTTGAAAAATCTACCACACCCTTAAAGGTCCATGAACCCCTTATCTTGACCAAAAGTTGTCAATAAAGGAAAAATTAGCACTGTTAAAGGAGGAACTAGGCGGATGCTTAATACGCTTTAAAAAAATGGATTTTGCACATTTCAGTTAGTGTATGTGACAGGTTTGTCTTAATAATAATTAAAAACAAATTACCCTAGACACTGACATTTATTTAATGACTGAATCCACAAGAAGTAATTTTATATTCATCATTGTCAAAGTCTGTGGGGCTACATAAACTAATTTTAATCTACTCTGACCTTTCTTTTACACAACAAATGGCATCTAGTATGCAACATACTCTAGAACCGAGTGTAAAAATTCTTATTGTATTTTCAGAATAGCCCATTTTGTTGTGTTTCATGTCATTTAAATCGGGAACTCTTTCCAGGTAAGGGGGTGGGTTCAGGGGGTTCAAACCCCTCTCATTGACAGTCAAGATAAAAAAATTAAATTAATTTATGTAAAATTCATAAAAATACTTTAAAAAGTAAAAAAAAAAATCAAAATCCAGTATACCACTTCTTATTGACCTGGTATTTTTCGGGGTTTCTACCTCAAAAAATAGCTTTAAAAGGCTTCAAAAACATGTTTTCGAGGTAATTTTTATCTCAAACTGAGCGAAACATAATGTCATCGTGTTTCGTTAAATAGCACTTGAATTTCAGAGACAAAGGGAAAATATCGTTAAGCGGGATCCATGTATGTTATTTTACAAGGAATCTTAAAATTTAAATTTGTTCCCTAAATTTATTTCATAATCACTAATTTTAAAAATAGTTAATGACTGATATTGGTAACGATTTCATGAAAAACAACTGATAACTGTTGCTGTTTCGATATTTATATGCCAACGTATTCCTGTTTACTTGAATAAAAATTAATATAATTTTTAAAAAATGAAAATAAAGGGGGAGAGGGGTTCGATTTTTTGTGGGGGGGGGGTGGAGTTAATCAGTGACTGAACCACCCCCATGACAAATCTATACCTATGTACCTGACTCTGTCAACATACACAAGTAATTTTTTTAAAAAAATTATTACACATAGTGATGTAATGCAAATAGTTAAATTTTCAGCTCTAGCATTGCCAAAATTTCTCATTTTGGCGCCTTTTACAAATGAAATTTTTTTGTAGAAATGATCTTCCCATGCCTTCAATCAAGATTCTCAATATAATTTAGTGTAATCTGCATATTAGTTTTACCAACAGATGCCTCCAAATAGAAATTATTTTTATGGTCCTACATGTTAATAAAATAACTTGCAAATATGCCAACATACTTTTTAATTTTTTTTTATGGCTCATGTAACAAAGTAATTCAAAGTTAAATTTTTTTTATCAAAGCTTGGAGTTTAGGTTTTTTTTTTAATAATGTAAAATATAACACCTTGAATATGTAAAAGAATTATTCTATTTACTAACAATATTCTTTTAAAAAATTCAAGTAAAATTTTAATATAAAATATTTGTAACAAAAAGGTATTTATAAAGAGTTTTACTAAAATGATAATGTCTCTACGTTTCTTTATAGGAGGATGAGGCTGAAGCTGAAGCTGAAGCCAAAAATTCTTCTCTATTGGTAAACATTTATTTTGCTTCATTTTCTCTTGTTGAAAACAAACTATGTTTTACTTGTGATAAAAATTGGTTTCTTCTTTAGAATGAATGTATATGTTCTTTTGATTTTAATAATTATTTTGCTGAAACATTGTTAAACATGTTAATTTTTTTTAGTATAAATAAAACCGATACTATAAAGGAATTCTATTTTTTATATACTCGCATACAGTAGACGCTCGTTTTTACGAACTCGTAGGGAACAACCAAATTGTTCGTAAAATAGAATATCATAAGAAGTAGATAAATGTTATGCTTATTTTTATTAAACTGTCTTCTCTTTATAAATAAAGCATTATTTAGAGATTATATTAGGAAGTAAAATTATATATAGTTATTCTATATAAGAAACAATTGTAAAATAAAATAGTTAAATAAAAAATAAGTATACCTTTATTGATCAAAAATCAAGCATCAGTATAATCGCATGTTTTCGTTTTATCGATGTTTGAAAGCATTATACTATTGTCCTCCTCAAAAGAGGCCTAGTCTTGATAACCATTCAGTTTCCTGAAGCTCAAACCGTGTCTGGATTTAAATTTTTGCAGCCAACCGTCCGATGCTTTGAAGTCTTTGATGTTGAGCTTTAAAACCAAGCAGTTCAATTATTCCTTAAGCACATTACATTAATCTGAATGTTCGTTCCTATAATTTTCCTCATTCAAGCAAAGCAAAGCAAAGTTTTTTCCAGTTTGGGATATTTTACTGCTCTAAAATATTTTCGAGAGGGGCACTCCTGCTGGTCTTGTTTGCATATCCAACGATTTTTTCTCATGCACATGCTTATTGAATGTAAGGAAGGGGTAAAGATTGACGTCAAAGAGCCACTCTCCAAGCACATACCTGCTACCCACCTGCTGTTGGCCCTTGTAATTTTTCTCAAAATGGCCTTGAAATGTTTGTATGTGTTGCTTTGTTACTTCCTAAAGATATGAGCTTTTAAACTTTGTATGTGATGTCAGGTAAACGAGCAAAGAATGAAAATGAGTTCGCAAAAAAGAGATTTTTCAAAATTTTAGTTCGTATATGGGAATTAAAAATAACATTATGCCTATAGGACCATGTTTGGGACCAGACACTAGTTCGTAAAATCGTGAGTATTCATAAATTAGAGGTTCGTAAAAACGAGCGTCTACTGTATAATCTAAGAAATTTAAAATTTTCATCAAAAAGAGAAAACAGTTTGTTTATATGAGAGTTAATAAAAATTAAATTGAGAGTAAATATAAAATTCAAGTAAAATTTTAATTTAAAATATTTGTAACAAAAAGGTATTTATAAAAAGTTTTACTAAAAAGATAGTGTCTCTACGTTTCTTTATAGGAGGAGGAGGAAGCTGAAGAACCATATTATTCTGAATTGGTAAACATTTATTTTGCTTCATTTTCTCTTGTTGAACAAAAACTATGTTTTACTTGTGATAAAAAGGGGTTTCTTCTTTAGAATGAATGTATATGTTCTTTTAATTTTAATAATTATTTTGCTGAAACATTGTTAAACATGTTAATATATTTTTTATATACTCGCATATAATCTAAGATATTTAAAATGTTATCAAAAAGAGTAAATAACAGTTTGTTTATATGAGTTAATAAAAATTAAATTGAGAGTGAAGATGATTTGTTTTTGATATGCACTTGACGTAAGTAAATCTTGATTATACACATTGTGTTTCTAATAAAAAAATTATACTATTTTCAAAATATTAACTAAATAAGAACTTTGTATTTTGATTGATTAAAACTGATTTAATTTGAAAAGTTGGTAAACATGTGTTGCTTTAATATAATTTTGTTATGGGGCACTAAGAGAAGGTTTGACATCCCATGTAGTGAATGACATCCCTTAAAGCAGTGGCGTAGCCAGCATTGGGTTAGAACCCCCCCCCTCCCCCATAGCCAGTTTAAAATCATTTTTTTTTTTTTTGAAAAACAACAAATGCAAAAAAAAAACTGATTTTTATAGAGAAAACACGTCACATTTCCTGGTCTACCCCACATGTATCCCCTGCTCCCTTCCCTTCTGTCCCCTGAAAGGATGATTTTAAGGAGAACAATGGTGAAACAACCTTGAAGACAGAAGATTCGACTTTTTGTGGGGGGAACGATGGGGTAGTAGGTCTGTATGATTGTCTTGGTTGTTTGTACATGTAAAGGGATGCTTTTCTTAACACTCGAAATGGGGCGGCAGTTGAGCCGGAATTCACAATGCATCAATCCAGAAATTGCTTGCTTTGAAGTAAGGTATTTTCCCTGAAAAGACCCATTCATCCCCTACGTGCTTTAAAAAAGGATTGTAAATGACCCCTGTCAAAAAAATAACACCCCTAATTGTGATCCTCTTCGCTCCCTCACAATGCCAGTGGGATTTTTTCCCCTTCTCAAAAATCAGTTTTCTGAGAGGTTGTATGTCTCATTTGCCATTTTTGTCTTTCAGTTAAAAGAACTATTGGAAGAAAAAAAGAAAAAAGCATCGTGCAAAGATGTGCTTAAAGTATGTACTCCTTTTCTTGTTCAAATATTTTTTGTTTATTGAGATTATGGTTAAAAATACCCAAACCAAAACTAACTAATTTTTTATTCAATTACATTTACAAATTAGTTTCCTGTCACTCAGACGTGTTACTTTTCACGCAGAAATACGGTTTTTCCGTTTTTTTTTTTTTAACTTGGGTTTTAATCATTTGTTTGATGCACATTGATGCTGAAGATTGATGCACATTCGTTTGAAAAGTTTGATGGTGGATTATTAAAAAGTTATATTCAACTATTATGAATACGAAGGTCACATAATGGAAAAGTTGGCTCTATTTACGAAGGGTGGGGTCAACAGATTCTCGTTTAAATCTGTGTTAATAACCGTTTTCTGGATTTTTTTTCTGCAGCGCTGTATCTCGTGCTGATGATTAGGCAAGCATTTTTCCATTGTCTAGCTGCACATATTCTACAAATCAATGGGTTTTATTAATAATATATTTTTTATTCAGTTATTTGATTTTTTTACGAACAACGCCAATTTCTGTTATGATTTTGCCTCAATAGTCCGTTTTGCTGTGTCACGCAACCAATGAAACCTCCTCCCCCGTGTCATGCCACAGTCATGCATGATAAAATTAACCGGAAAATAATGATTATTATTCTGTTATTTTTTATTATATAATAAATAATTATTTATAAATTTAAAATTACTACTTACAAATTATTATTATTAATTAAAATTACTAATTTAAAATTGCTTCAATCCAGACCCCCCATCAATATTTAGCTACAGACTTAAATCCCAGTAAAATGTCAGCCAGGTTTGTTAGTAATTTAAATTATGAAATGACTAAAGATTAACCTGCGAAAATTAAGCTTTGAAATTACATCTTATTTTTATATAATATTTAATCAATTATAATTTTTATTTAATACTACTGCTTAAATTAAAATATATCATAAATTAAATTTAAAATTATCAATTAAAATTGCTAATTTAAAATTATTAATTAAATATGCTAATTTAAAATCATTAATTAAAATTAATAATTTCAAATTATCAGGGGTGTTGCGCCAATTCGCGATTTCTGCTCCAAGCTGCTCTAAAACACCGATTTTTAGCCAAATTGTGCCAAATTCATAATTTTGCCGCTAATTTTAATTTTGTGACCCGTGTATAGAATACAATTATTTCTCTTCTGTAAATATGGCCCTCTACTTAATTTTAATCTATAATATATTCATAAATTGCCCATTTCACGACTTAAATGAAAGAGGAGGGAGGATATAGCAAACTTTCAAATATTCTGATAGTAATGATGCAATGGACTTTGAAGAAGTACATTGATTTCATTACAAAGTTACACTTTTTTGGATATACTTTAATCTATCATTTATGAAGACATATTGACTTTGTACTTTAAAAATTAAAAGGTGCATGATAGTTTTCGTTTGGAGGGTACTTTTTCTTAGTTAAAACTTCATATATTTTTGGAATATACTTAGATTTAGTTTTTAGAATACATTGGTCTTGGGAATATATTTAAGTTAAAGAAATTGGGGTACATTAACATTTTACATTAGTTTTTTTTTTAAAGGGATACATTGATCTATTTTTTAAAAAGGGGGGGGGTACATTTTTTTATGCTTTTGGACTTTAACTTTGAGAGGCCATTGGGCTTTTACTTGTTTAGGTACATAAAAAGTATATTTCTATTTTTTTTAGAGATAGGTTTAGGTTTTATGGGTACACTGATTTTTTTTTGTGTGCATTGTTATATTTTTTTCTTTTTGGGATAAATTAGGTAGTATTTTAATTGGAGGCGTAAATTAGACTTTTTTATAGAGGTACAGGGCTTTTTTATTGACACAATGGGCATATTCCTTAAGGGCTTATATTTTTAAGGGCACCTTAAGCAAAGGAGGTCCGCTTCTGTGGAATTTTTTTATAAAGGATGCTATTCTTTTTCTTTTATAGGGTCAATGTATTCTTTTATAAGTACACTGGGTTTTCCTTTTATGTCCAGATTCGGCTATTAATTTTAGGGATACCTTATCCTTTTCCTTTTACAGGTACATTGAAGTTTTTTATAGACACACTGGGCATTTTCCATGAGGGGTATATTGATCCTTTTCTTTTTGTGATATTATTAGTCTTTTATTTTTAAAGGTATCTTAAGTTATATTTTAAGGGTATATTGGGTTTTTTCTTTGAGGAATAATTTTTTTTTCTTGTACAATGGGCTTTTCTTTCTTTAGATAGATTTGGCTCTACTTTTAAGGGCACATTATTTTTTTCCTTTTAAGTATACACTGGGGCTTTTCTATTTAGGATACATTAAGCTTTTACTTTAAATTGTTCTCTGGTGTTTTATTTTAAGGGTATATTAAGCTTTTCTTTTGGTGGTACACTGGGCTTTTCTTTTAGTGGTACATTGGGATTTTTCTTTGAGGGATACGTTTTTTTTTCTTGTATAAGGTACACTGGACTTTTCTTTTTTTAGATAGATTAGGATCTACTTTTAAGAGTACATTGTTATTTTTCCCTTTTAAGTATACACTGGGGCTTTTCTAGTTATGATACATATAAAGCTTTTGTTTTAATTGTTCTCTGGTGTTTTACTTTAAGGGTAGATTGGGCTTTTCTTTTGGTTTGTACACTAGGCTTTTCTTTTGGGGGTACATTGGGCCTTTCTTTTGATGGTGCACTGGAATTTTTCTTTTTGGAAATTTTTCTTTTGTTTTCATGGAATTTTCCTTTTACCTTAAAGTGTACCCTTTGGTTTTATTTTAAGTGTATTATGGGATTTTCTTTTAAAAGTACATTGGACTTTTTTTTTGGAGTTGTTAAGGCATTATTTTAGGGGCAAACTGGAAATTTTCTTTTACAAGTTTTTTTTACTTAAAGGAGTACACTTTTGCTTTTTGTAATACAACAGGTATTTGTTGTAAAGGATACACATTGTGCAATTGCTTTTTAACCGATTTAAAGTGCACCTACCAATACCACCAAACGCGTAAAGGAGGAGGTTATCAATTTCACTTATATATTTTTTTCTCATGTTTGTATATTCGCGTGACTTCTGTTCTAATTCAGAAATTTTGAGAGAAAAAGGTTATTGGATAGAGGATGCATCACTTGGGAACAAATATCCGGTTGTCTGTTAACATTTTAGTCCTTTTTTTCTTTAAGTTGGTTTTAAAAAAAAAGATTTTCTTCTGTTTAGTTTTTAATTACCAAGATGCTTTGTCCACTGCGATTATTCACCATTCCTGGTGAATAATAGCAGTGGACAAAGCATCTTGGTTTAAAAACTAAACAGGAGAAAATCTTTTTTTTTTAACCAACTTAAAGAAAAAAAGGACTAAAATGTTAAAAAAAAATTACAAAGAAGTTGAATATATGTAAATATTTATTTTATTTTTATTAAAAACTTTTAAGTTGGAGGCAATTTACAAATACCAAACCTAAATTTTTAGTATTAAATATTTAAAAAAATGTCAGCTTGTTCGTAAAATAATTATTTTTTAGCGGGTTTTTTCTTGTTAATGTTTTTGTTAACATTATTTTATAGTAGAATTCTATGAGTTTTTTCTTTTATAGATGTATTCTTTCCTGCAAGCTATATTACGTTTTTACTGTTAGAGGTACATTTACTCTAATTTCAATGTAACATTAAGCATTTACTATTAGGAGTCCATCATGTTTTTTTTTTTTTAAATAGTGCATTTTCCTTTTAGTTAGGCTAATTAACACAGATAAAAAAAAATCTAGTGTTGTTTTAAAGTTCTTTAAATTACCTTTAAAATGATACCAAACACATTAGGTATTTTGGAGGGAAACATTTCAAGGTCATAGTATTTGACCTTGAATTGTTGAAAAACAAATTTCTTATTTTTTCCTGGATAATACAACATCTTAACTATATGTATACCAAGTTTCAGAATGAGATCACCCACAAAAAAAATTATTAGGAACAATAAAATACAATACTTGAATATATTGACATACCCCTTTGACAAGCTAATGCTGCAGTTTCTGAGTTTGTGCATAAATGTACTATACTATTACAAATTTGACTATATACTAAGTATTAGGCATATTGTTTGATTCAGTATTTATTGAGTTGATTTGACAGTTCTCCAAATATAATAGCCTACCGAAAATAACTAGATTCCGTAAATAGCCAAATATAGCTGAATATAAAATTTCCTAGCTATAAATCAGCCAAATTGGCCATTTGGTGCCACTTTGTGTTTGCAGTTTGGGTTTTAGTTTGAATTAGAAGTGATTGATTGATTCAGATGGGGGTTTGGCTTGCAGTTTGAATTAGAGGTGATTGGTTGATTCAGATGGTTTTGGTTTGCAGTTTGGGTTTTAGTTCGTATTAGAGATTCATATTAATTTGCAGTTTGAGTTTCCAGTTGAAAAGTCAAACCACATATAAAGCTTTTAAATAATATTTTTGTAAGAATTTAATTTTTCAGTAAGGAAAAATTTATTATAATGAACAGTCAGTGATTAAATAGATGTTGCAACCCTCTGGGAAAAGTGAAACATTTGTGCATAAGAAAACATGTACGTCCTGTTTCTACTTCGATTTATAAAAAAATTCCAGAATTTATTGGACAAATGATATGTGACTACTGCAGGAAAAAAATAGGTACATTAACAGATGACCTACCTGGATCAAGTGTCCTGCAAGTTAGTGATAATGAGGAACTAATGAATATAGATCGTGAAGAAGCACTAGATTCTGTAAATCGCAGTTTGAATATCATGGGAGAGTCACCGGTGAAAAAGAAAAACTTAAACAACATAAATATCCAAAAGAAAAGTCTAAAAAGATAGGACTTGCAATTCAAAAGTTGTTAGAATTAGACCCGACTGATGAGGACGTGAAATGATATGCCAATTAAAAGGAAAAAAATTTGCATCCACGAGCCGCAGTGAAAAAGTACAAATTCTTACTATTTTCCCAAAAACTTGGAGCATAAGAAAAATTGAAAAAGAGTTTAAAGCTTCTAATTTTATGGTGAGGAAAGCAAATCAACTAGTAAACAAAAAAGGTATTTTATCATCACCAAATCCGAAACCTGGAAAGTCATTACAGGAACACGTGGCTAATACCGTGACAGAATTTTATGAATCTGACATTGTTAGCAGAATAATGACAGGCAAAAAAGATTGCTTATCTGTAAAGCAATTAAATGAAAAACGACTATGTAAACAGAAAAAGATTGTTCGAGAAATCTTAAGGAAGTTTATGCATTATTTAAAGAAGACTACCCTCATATTAAAATTGGATTTTCAAAATTTGCAGAACTGCGTCCAAAACATTGTGTTTTTGCAGGTGCAAGTGGAACACATTCTATTTGTGTTTGCACTATCCATTAAAATTTGAAGTTAATGATGATATGTGGAAAAATTGATAAATTAACGTCTGAAGAAGATGTTCCCTTGAAGACTCATAATGATTGCATATCTGCAATGATTTGTAATCCTCCTCAGTCTGCTTGTTACTTAGGAGATTGTAAAGAATGTGTAGAAGCTGACCATATGTCAATTTTAATGGAGAGGTTAAGAAGCTTGATGGATGAGAACATGGTTGATACTATAACTTATAAACAGTGGTTATCCGTGGACAGGTCTACACTTGAAACCGTCACCAAATCGTCTGATGAATTCCTTGATTTATTCTGCGAAAAGTTACAAATTCTTATTCGTCATTTATTTTGAAACAACAATCATTGTTTCAGGCCGATTTAAAATTAAAGCTGCATCCTGGCCAATATCTGGTAATATTTGATTTTGCTGAAAACTATTCTTTTGTTCTTCAAGATGAAGTACAAGGATTTCATTGGAAGACTGCACCATGTTAGTTTTGTAATTATTTCAGTCTCTGGTTCATGACACTGTTGCAGTTCATTTATTTTAAAAATTCTTAGTAAGCTTTCTTAAAGATAAAATGCATCCAACTATAATTAAAAAGATAATTTACTTTTCTGATGGTGCGGCAGCACATTACAAAAATAGAAAAAATTTCATAAATCTTTGCCATCATGAAGATGATTTTGCTGTAACTGCTGAGTGGCATTTTACAACAATATCTCACGGAAAAGAAGCTTGTGATGGCGTTGGAGGTTCTGTAAAAAGGTTGGCTGCACGTGCCAGCCTACAACGACCGTATGATGAACAGATTATGACTCCTAGACAATTGTTTCAGTGGGCAGTTCATAACATTCCTCCAATTTCATTCAAATACAGCACAACAAATGACTACTTAATCAAAGAAAAGAAACTGAAAGAACGATTTGAACAATCACGTACAATTGCTGGGACTCGGAAGCTTCAGTCGTTTATTCCTTTAACAGCACATACAATATGCACTAAAGTGTATTCTGATTCACCTATATCAAAAGTTGAACGAGTTACCAAATTAGGATGTGAACTTTTGATCAGTGATATCAAATTATTTGTGACTGCTTTTTATGATGAAAAATGGTGGGTGACATGTGTAATTGATACTGATGAAGAAAATGCAAAATTAAGTTTTCTCAACCCATCTGGACCGTAACCATCATTCAAATTTCCAAACAAGCCAGATGTACTCTTGATACCTGTGCAAGATGTATTAACAATAGTTGATCCCTTTATAATGACGGGAAGAGTTTACACTATAACTGAAAAGGAAACTAGCAGCAAATGCAAAATTGTGTTCATGGAAAAATTATTTCATTTAAATTAACAAGTCATAAATTTAATTTAAGGTTGTATATAAAACTGCAGCATTACTGAAATTTTTTAATTAATTAATTTAAATAAAAAGCCTGTAAAAGGGTTATGTCAATATTTAAGTACCATTGTATTTTATTGTTCTTAATATTTTTTTTTGTGGGTGATCCCATTGAGGTCCCATTTTGAAACTTAGTACACATATTACTTAAGATGTAGTATTCAGGGGACAGGGGAAAAAATATAGTTAAAAATAAAAAATTCGTTTTTTAACAATTAAAGGTCAAATAGTTACATTTTCAGCTCTAGCATTGCCAAAATTTCTCATTTTGTCGAATTTTACAAATGACAATTTTTTGTAGAAATGATCTTCCCATGCCTTCAATCAAGATTCTCAATATAATTTAGTGTAATCTGCATATTAGTTTTACCAACAGATGCCTCCAAGTAGAGAAATTATTTTTATGGTCCTATATGTTAATAAAATAACGTGCAAGTATGCCAACATACTTTTTAATTTTTTTTTATGGCTCATGTAACAAAGTAATTTCTTGACGAATAATGTGTATCTAAAAATGACTTAATTAACATGAATGTTCACATAGAAGCAGGAATATAACTATTGCAATAAAACAGCTGAAATTTAGTAAATTTGAATTGAGTCTTTAAATCAAAAATCTTTGTTTCATTGAAGACTGAAATTCAGTCAGGGTTTTTTCTATTCATGCTAAAAATACTTTAGGTTGTAGCATGTCTGGTACATCAAGTATACGTAATACCTCTTTGTTTAAAGATGGGTCAATTTCCATCTTCATTCTTTAACTTGCTAATTTGATGCCAAGCAGCATCTACTGTCAGCTTCCAATATGTCTATAGATAACGAATTGTTTGAAACTCCAACTCCAGTTGGTCCTTGTCAATTTAATATTAAAAAAATCTGCAAATTATTTCAGATTAGAAATTGACTGAGGAACAGTGCTTTTATGTCTGCCACTGGAGTATATGAAAAAATCATCTTGTAATGGAATTTTCTGTTTGGCATCAGTGCATGCTGCACAATAAATTTCTCTCGCAGAGAAAAAGAACTTGGTGACTTCTAGCAAATTACCTTCATCTAAATATGATTTAGTTACAGATCTTTAATTAAACTTGCATCAGGCTTTTGGTTTCCATTCTGAGAAAAATTCATTGTCAACACCGAATCCAACTGGCATATTGCTTTGGCAGCTACAAATTGTACAAGCGACTCGAAATGCACATTTCTAAATTGTTCGTGGAAATAGTGTACGACCGGAGACTCCTTGTGTAACAGTTTGTTTATTTTTATAAGTATTGGAATCACAAATTTTGAAAAAATACATTTTTGTATCTGGCACCATTTTCATATCTAATTTCAGAGAATTTCACCTTGCTATCATCACCTCCTGATGCTTCCAACTCCTCCAAAAAGAACATTGTTTGATATTTTTCTTCAAGTCTAATTAAACATCAAATTCATTTTATACTGATGTATTATTTAGGGAATTAATCGAAATTTTACAGCTGTAAATTATATTAAATTATCAATACAAATAACAAATATAAGCTATTCTAATTTTTGTATAAACTAATTTAGGGTTCCTCTAAAGAAAAGACTGGATTAAGTGAAAATGACAAAGCAAAACCTGACATTTGCTCCAAACAAAGTGAAGGAAAGAGAGTGAGACAGAAGAAAATCTAATTTGGATATGGAGTAAGTCACTTGTACTTTGAAGTGTACTTTTATTATATTGAATTTGTTCCAGTAATAGTTTTTATTATTTAAACAATTAAGGATTTGGCTTTAAATTTTCTGTAATGGTATGCACAGCCGCGGAAAAAAACGAACCACCGATGATTATTTCGTTATTTTTTATAGTAGAGCTAAACTTAATATACCATTTTGTAGGGAATAAAGTCTACTATACATTTATATACAAAAAATTTGCATAGGGGACTATCTTCGTATTAAAATCTGCACCAACTTTAAAATTTCCAATAGCAACACACAATTTTTATTCAATATTTAGAATATACGACAAAATTTATCGTTGAATATCAATTTGCAAGTCATTTGGTTAAGTAGTTTTTTAATTATGAATATCGAAAGTTTAGAACTCATAATGTTAAATGAATTTCTTAAACTTTTAATCATATCTTTAGAAATAATAATTTTATTAAGCTAATATTTTTATCTGTGTTACTTCTAAACAACCCAAATAAAATACACTAACTTTCAGTACTTATATGTATATTTTTTAATTTTATTTAAATTAGGATATTAATATTCATAAAATTTATGAATAGCAACCATGCTATATTTTGATAGTGATGGATTCAGAAAAACGTTTTATATGCATATCTAAAATTTCATGATTTTCCTCTTTGTAGTTTTTTGGCTATTGAAATGTGCATCAAATGATCATTTAAGGGGTCATGCACAAATTTAAAATATGCAAAATTTAACAGAAATCTACTAATTTTGATAATTAAAAGCGCTGTGATCAGGTTGGCATAAAATTCTAAATTCTTATATAAAGGCGAGGGGTATACGGGAGTGGGGGAATGAATGACCACGGGAAAAGAAGAACCACGGCTAACGCCAAAACATTTTCTACCAGCGTATTTCATTTCGAAGTCTCACTAATACTTTGTCCAATGTGGAAGTAGCCCCTCAAATAAGATAGATATATATCGTCAAATATCTCTGCATATAAATGAATTAACAAAATTTATATTTAGATTATTTGGAGGGCGGGGAACATTTCTGCACTATCAAAAGTAGGTGTTGCTATTGAAAATTTTAAAGTTGGTGCGAATTCGAGTATGAAGAGCCCTATGCAAATTTTTTGTATATCAATGTATAGTAGACTTTATTCCCTACAAAATGGTATATTAAGTTTAGCTCTATTATAAAAACTAACGAAATAATCATCGGTGGTTCACTTTTTTTTTTCTGCGGCTGTACATATAATTAGTATAGTTCTAAACTATTGTAAAGTCGATTTTGAAGTTTTAAGTTAGTGTGAAGAGTATTATAGAAAGAAAAGTAAAGGCACAGCCCATACTGGGCCAAAACATAATTGATGCATTGTTTGGCATTGTGCATTGTGGCCGATTCATAATAAAATATTAGTCTGAGGCAGACTTGAGTTTTGAATAAATTATTCTTTTGTTTTGTGATAGAAATAAAAAAATACACAAATTTATAAATTTTAACATATCTTAATATGTATGTTGTAGTATAGGAAGTAAAAATAGAGATGATCAATGCCACAATGTTCATTAACATTACAGAGATTTTTTTACACAAGACTTCCATGTAAATTGTGGATTATTAAGCAATTGTTTAATTATTGAGCAACAAGAATTGCCCAGAAGCAGAAACGCGGCGACGTGCGTCGTACAACGCAGATTTTTTCAAAGGTCTGCAGACAAATTTTTGCAGAAGTCTACCATATAATTTTTTTTATGTCTGCACAACTTTAGAACATTTTCTGCAGATTCTTTTTAGGTTAGATAATTACTTTTCTCTCATTTAAGAAAGTCAGGGGATGGGGGAGAAGTCCCGTTAATAGAAAGTCGCGATCTCCGCAGACGTTTCTTTGTTGTCGATTCGCTTTTGTCAACTCCATAGTACATTTGAGTACCTGTTCTTTGAGAAGATACATTGCTAGAAAATAATTAGCAGAACCTTCTTTGAGAAGGGAATTTGCGCTAAACAAAAACGGTATTTTATACAGATTTCCGACTTTGGCGATAATTTTTTTTCTCTTTTGGATTTAGAGCTTATTTTTTTACTTTAATATCTAATTTTTTTCTTTCTTTTTACTCATTCTTATATCATCTATTTGATAGTCAATAGGTAATCAATGATGCATGCAAGTTCTTCAAAAATCGGTCATTTGACGCCGCAATTACTCCGATGTTGGTGACTAAAAATGTATTTCTTTTTCAGATTTATTTATTTTGGTCTAGCTTTAACATGGTTTTCTTAACTTTTTATAGAGTTTGTTAGGAATTTGACTATTATCAGCTAACCACAGTTGCCAATTTTATCCGAAATCGGCGTTTTATCCCGGTGATTTTTCCGATTTTCAAGACAGAAAACTTGTTTCACTACATGTTTAAAGCCAGTTTTCTCGTTTTGAAAGGCATTTCTTTAGTTTTAATTTATTTTTATAATTTTTTTTACAATTGCGAAACAAATAGTTATGCCAAGTTTGTCAAAAATCGAACTTCTCTAATTTCTTCATTTTTATAAATTGGAATATTCGAACATTCCTGAAGATATTGTGTGAATTCTAGTATTTTAAAATAAACTTTTATTTCAATATATTTAATTTTATGTCATGATTCTTTTACATGTAAAATGACAGTTTGAATATTAGTTTTCAGTTAGTTAGTTTACATTAAATTTCAATCACTATTCCTATCCTTCAATGAAAAGGAAAGCATAATTTATCAGACTTGCATGTTATAAAACTTATATTAAATGTCTAAAACCATAATGAATAATAATTTAAATTGCTTTAGAAGTTAATTTTTGCAACTTGCATATTTAAAAAAAAATGCTTTCTTTTTGCGCTCTTCCCTTTTTTATTTCCAGTATGAACTCTGCAATTTAATGAAGTTACCATACTTTAAAGTTATAATTCCAATTTTAATTTACCAAGGAAATTCGGAAAATAATCTTTCTTTTGTTTCATTTGTAAATTTTAACAATGAAATAAAATTTTAATTTGTATTGTCCTTTTCATAGAAAATATTGTTAATATAAGGAGTTTTTCTTTTAAATGCTGAAACTCAGTGGCGGCTCGTCCACTACAGCAAGTACAGTCGGGCTGCACCTAAATTCAATATTATAAAACTAAAATCAGTTATTTTATTAATTTTCTTAAATGAAGATTATAATTGAAATGAAGTTTCTACGGTAGTAAACAAAATCTCCGATAAATAGCAAGCCTGTTATCGTAATGTACTATTCAAGAGGGGGAAAACTCCATTCAATCAAAACTGCAGCCAAAAAGCGAAATTCGAAATCGGCTACATCGTGGCCATAGCAACCTCTACGTAATATGGAGATTCCTCCTCATGCTAATGCACTGCATTTGTGAGAAGGTACAGCCGAAATGAATTTTCTTGTTTTAGCTGCGCTTGAGATTCGATTGGCTCGTGCGTGAAACGCTGAGATGGGTGGGCGAAACGATAACTTACGAGAATATCTCCAAACGGAAATGGTTTTCGTGATACATTTACTGTGTGCTGTTGTTTCAGGACATGGTCCTGCTGTTCTTTTGTTATTTAAGTTAATATTAAAATTGACCGATTCGCATGTTTAAAATAAAGGAGGATTGCTTTAATTTTAAAAAATAAGTAAGTGTTTTCTATTTTTTTCGCATGTTATCATTTCGTAAAAATTGAAAAGCAACTTTGATTTGAGTAGTAAATAATAAAGAATTTCCGTTCACGTATGGGTTGTGGAAAATAAGGTGGGGGGATTCACATGATTTCGGCTGCACTAACATTTTCGACCACGGGCCGCCACTGCTGAAACTATTTAATAAATGAGTATGTGTTCGTTCATAAAGTTATTAAACATTTAAATAATTAGTACTATATTATTTAAGTGATGAATACTATGATTAAACAATATTATGAATAGCAATGATTAAACAGCTCATGAAAAAAAAAACGTGAATAACGAAGTAATACTATTGCTGAGATTATCTCTTTAATCGAATTCTTGCTCATGAAATGTATACCAATAGTTACATAATAAATTAAGTTGCAGACAAATCTTATTCACTAAAATCTTGTGGCAGACAGTTAAGAATTTTTCTGCTACTGGGAAGAATTCTCATTCCCCAAAAAAGTATCACCCAGTTTGAAACTACTTTACTGTACTGGTGTTCTTTAACCTTCATTATCTGACAATTTTTTTTTAAATAAGCTACTTTTTTTTATTATGTTTCAGATGTCCTGTCAAGACGATAGTCCTCGTTAAGAGTACATAAAAAAGATGACCTAAGAAGCATACCTGTGTTTTTAAGAAACAGTTCCAATAAAATGTAATACATTTTCTGTTATCTGCCATTCAAGTATCTGGAAAAATCAATAAATTGTATATATGTTTACCAAATTAAAAAACATTTTTCGATATCAAATATTTTCTTTTGTTTGTTACTTTAAAAGAAGAAGTTAGAATTTTCTGTATAAAATATCTTGTTGAAATGTATGCGGGAGAATTTGTTTTAAAATTAAAAATGAAGTGATGCATTTTTGCAGTCAGATGATGTTTATGTAACTATGATTTGGGAATAGGGATGTTTAATGCGTAACCTGCTGTACACTATTTAACCAATTGTTATTAAACTCTTGAATTTGGTAAGGGAAAAGTCACGGACTACAGACTGATATAATCAAATCTCGGATTATAAATTATTTGCCTGGCACAAATAATAATTGCACTGCAACTTTTAAACAGCTAAGTCACTAAAAAATCACTCAGCAACTGCGATTATTTTAATTGCAATTTACTCAGTGTTGCCACGTATCAGATTTCGAAATCACCAAAGTAAAGACAAAAAATCGCCCAAAATCGATTATTTGACAAAGTTGTTAGCGTGGTATAGGGTGAAAGGATATTTTGTCCAATAGTTACATGTCTGATAATTGCTAATTGAGCAGATACAATTTGAATTTTTCAATTGCATGCAACTAAATAGTTCAGTTGGATGTCCGATAGTTGTTAGTGCGTGGCTAACCTGTATTGTTTCATAGAAAATGTAACTTTTTTTTTCATATTTAAAAACTCTTTTTGCTCTATTGCGTTTTTCCTATGATTTTGTCACTTTCACATTGAGGACATAAAGTTTAACGAGGGTTTAAATAAATGTTAAAGGTCCCTTTTTTTAAGGTGTGTGGTCCTTTTTTTTCGCTAGGGACATATGTAAAAAATGTTGCGAGCCCTACTAATGAATATGCGATTTATTGAAGATTGGAATAGGAAATATGAAGCATATAAAACATTTAAACTTGTCTCCAAAAGATAAATTAGAAAATCTTTCTTTTTTTGCATTATCTGCTTCCAGAGACGTTTAATTGCTATTACAGGGACCGCAGAGCTCCTAATTTTTTTTTAATTGTTGCTTTTTCCTTTTTTTTTTTCTTCCTATTTTTTAAACATTTCTCACCGAAGTTTATAAGTGACGCGCAGATTCAGGTTTTTCCGATGAACGGTAGTTTTTTTTTTTATGAAGCTACGTATACAAAGGAAACAACTGCGAACTTTTTCGCCATGACCAAGGCTGAACTTGATGCGCGCACACAGGCACTGAACAGTTAGTTTCTTATCTCTCGAGCGTCAGGGGTGGTACAATTCCGGGTTTAACCTGGAATGCTATTTTTTTTTTTTAATTTTCGATACCTGAAATTTCCGGTGTTTTAAAAGTTTTAGAATGCGGAAATCTAGATTTTTTTAAACTAACAATTTCGCCAAAATTTCAATTTTAAACACATTTTCTAAAGTTTCAAAAATTTCGGTAAGTCTTCGTGTCAGCGGTTCGTAAGTCAACGGTCGTGACTCTGAGATCCATGAGAAATTTTTTGAAGAAATTATATCCACAGAGAAAGGAAAATCCGAAAGCGCAAAAAGATGGTGTTCGAATGCACCTCGGAAACCTGTTTGTAATGAAAAGTCTGAGAAAGCTCAGATGTTTCTTTCAGGGGTGCTAATTTTCCAAATCCTAACCCAGAATTCCTGGTTTTTAAATAATATTTTTAGAAATATAAGGTACGTATGGCACCCTTTTGATCGTTATACGCAAGTGTAAATCGGCAAGGATTCGAGAAGAGAAAGACGAATGGAGGGACTTCGCATCAGAAAAAAAAAGTGAACTTTTTGTCCGTTTTTTAGTCAATGGTATTTCGTTATCATAAGACACTTCATCACTGAAAAATCTCAGTTCGTTTGGTAAGAATCGATACTCAATCTAGAAAAATGGAGAACGATCTTCGTCAAACGGAGATGATATCACTTGAAAGTAAAGATGGTTATAACTCGAATTTCAATGAGACTTTCAAATGCACTCTTTTGATAATTTTTAATTCATAAAAACTTTGAAATTGGAGAAATTCGCTTAACGCGATCTCCGTTGAAGAACTTACAATCCTTTTGCATCTGATAAATAAATGCTTATACTTCACTACTTCCTATTTCATCATGATATGATCTGCACTACTTAACAAAATTGCATTAAATTTTTCAAAAATATAGTCTAATTTACAAAATTGAAGTTTAGGACTTGTCATTTGAATTAATCAAAATTGATTTTTTGAAAAAAGTTTGTTACTTTTTGTTTGGCTGACAATAATTTTCTAATTTGTTTCTGTTTTGTTGTAATGTTTATATATTTCATTAAAGTTATTTTTTTTTATTTGAAACTTCTTACATTACAAAATTTGAGAACTTAGAAATTTTCTGTTTGGGAAAACGTTATGTTTTTTGGGAGTTTGTGCGGAATTTTTTTATTTTGTGCGGAATCGCAGCTCAACCTTGAAAAACGACGAATTTCACAAAAATATAGCATTTTTAACATGCAGAAATATTTGCAATCTTCACCAAACGCGAAGTTGATTCACTCGAAAGTTGATAGGTAAAACTTTCGTTACATCTGGTAAAGGCAATCTCAAAATGGTGCCGTTTTAAGAATTATTTTCTCTTGTGAAAACTTTGAAATTGTAGATAATCACTAAACGCGATCTGCTGCGATGTCCGTGGAAATGTTTTCAATCCGTTTGCATCTGTTAAATAAAGGCTTTTCACTACTTCCAATTTCATCATGATTTGCCTTGTACTATCTAACAAAATAGCATTAAATTTTATTTTAGAAAATATAATTTATTCACGAAATTGAAGTTTAGGGACTTATTTTATGTAATAACAATAAACATATGAAATAAGCTTGTTTCTTTTTACGTGGCTTGTAATTCGTCTCGGCATTAATATTTTATTTAAATGTTTATATATTAATTTTTTTTTAATTTAAAACTCCCCCTCTTCTCACACCTCTCCCTAAAAAAACAAATTACTTTTTGAAAGTTTAAAAAAAAATTATACAACTGTTCTTGTAAATTTCAATGATTTAGATTAACATGCTTAAGTAGGTGTTAACATTTTATCTTTAATAAATCTAAATTTTCCTTGAAAAAATTACAGAATTTAATTTCCCTTAGACAGTAGCAACCTCCTTAATTCACGTACGAACAACTTATGCAAAATTTCAGCAATGTGTTGGTTAATTTTAAAAAAAAAAAACGCTATGAAAATTAAGTATAGTAAAATTCTTTAAATTGTCTTTCAAATGTAGGGTCTTGTCATTGATCGTGTGCTGCTTGAATGACAAACTTATAAAATGGATGCTTTTCCGTTTTTAAATTTTTTTAAAAATTCCTATTTTTTGTGTTTAATATTCCTATTTTTAATACTATTTTTTCTCAAAATTCGGCTACGGTCCCTGCTATTATGCATGTCGCAATTGCGTAATTTGTATTGTATCCATACATTATTATTTTAACTGTCAATAAGCATTGCTTATAATTCTTCATTTATAATGCAATATATGTATTGGATCATTGTAGCGTGGGATATTTTGTTTCTATACAAAGCATGTATTGCAAGATTTCTTAATGTAATCGTAAAATCAGGGACATTTTTGTGACACCATCAGCGAACTTTTTTTCCAGAATGTTGTTACCACCCTATAACATTTCTTTAATGAAAATAATTAATAAACTCAATTTTTTTTACCTCTGCCCAGATTAAGTAGTTTCTAAGGACTCTTGGTCAAGAATTAGGACTTAAAAGGGCCCTTAAAAATGCAAACTAAAAAAATAAGGACTCCTTAAAGACTTTTAAGTACTAGTGGGAATCCTAGATATAAAACTGCAGCTAAAAAATTATCACAAATAAAATTGTAAACTTCTTAAATGTAATTGCGGGTATTACAAATTTTTGTGTGCATCGTTTTAATGGGTTTAAGTCTAAAAGTACTGCTGGTGGTTTTATGCATAATTTACCTAATAAGAAAATTTTTGCTAGTAGTCTAAACGTGTTGTCGAAGGACATGGCCACGAAGTGGCCTTCGCCTCCGACGTATAGCTGGATGTTGCGAACATAACATTTGCACACGGCAGCATAAGATGAAATGAAGTGGCACACTCTCAGATTCTGAATACGAACTGGACGAGGCAAGAAAATTTTTGCTGTTATGGAGAATATTAAGTAGTTTCTAAGGAATCTTGTTTAAAAAATAAGGACTTTAAAGGGGCCCTAAAAATAAGGACTTTTAAATACTAGTGGGATCCCTAGATAAAACTGCAGCTAAGAAAATACAGGGATGGGAATTCTGCGCCAATAGTGGTATCCTGCGCCAACTTGCTACAAAACCACATTTATGTGCGATTCTGTGCCAATTTTGTTTTAAATCCTTGTTAAATACATGCGCCATCACACGACAAGTCTTGGTGAACGTTGTCTGAACATAAACGGAGTTAAGGCAACTTCAGGAAGAGAAAATGGGAGAAAATTTAAGCACATTTTCTAAAGTTTAAATAGTATTTGTAGAAATGTAAGATACGAATGGAGTATAAGCATGCATAATATGTCAAGCAGAGAAAAGCGGGACTTGATTCCTGATGTTCAACTTTAGACACGGGCATTTTATTATCATAACACATTACATCATTGGAATATCGGATCGTTTGTTGTAAAATCGATGCTCAATCTAAAAAAACAGATTATTTCACAAAAATTTAGCATCTTGAATATGTAGAAATATTTGCGATCTTCTTCAAACGGGGATGATATCACCTTGAAGTTGAGATGATTATATCTATAATTACGTCGCATCTGCCGAATGCAACTTTCATTTGGCGCTCTTTTGTTATATATTTTCATTCATGGAAACCTTGAACTTGTAGAAATTCACTAAACGCGATCTGCTGCGATCTCCGTTGGAACACTTTCAATCCTTTTGCATCCAATATATAAATTCATTATATTTCATTGCTTCCAGTTTTATCATGATTTGTTTTGCACTACTTAACAAAATTACATTACATATTTCGAAAATATAATTTAATTCTCGAAATTGAAATTTAGGACTTGTAATTTTCAGTAATTTTTTTTTTTTAATCTCGTTTTTTTTTTGGGGGGGGGGGGGGGTATTAAGATTTTAATTTAATCCTTTTTTGTTTAAATGTTCATATATTTTATTAAATTAATTATTTTTATTTGAAACTTTCCTTTCTAACCCTCCTACTTAAAATTTTTTTTAAAAAAACATGGCTTATATTTAGCTTTTTAAAAGTTTTCAAACTTCTTATTAAACTAATTTTTAAGATAATAACTTATGTGTAATATTTAATGATTTAGGTTAATGCTTAAAATGTAGCTAAGTATGTTTTCTATAAATTTATTACTATTTAATAAATCTAGTTTATGTTAAGGAATTTTATATTCCATACACAGTGATGGCATTCTTAATTGAATTTTTAATGCACAAGCAGGGACTTCGCACCGGGGGGGTTGTCCGACCCCCCACCCTAACCCCCCAGTGGCGTCTCGCCCACTACAGCAAGTACAGCCGGGCTGCACCTAAATTCATTAGTGTAGTTTAAAAGTAAAATCAGATATTTAACTAATTTTCTTAAATGAAGATTAGAATTGAAAACATGTTACCGTAATGCACAAATCAGGAGGGGAAAAAAACTCCATTCAATCAAAACTGTAGCCAAATAGCGAAATTCGAAATCGGCTGCATCGTTGCCATGACAACCTCTACGTAGTATGGAGATTCCCCCCATGCTAATGCACTGCGTTTGTGAGAAGGTACAGCCAAAATGATTTTTCTTGTTTTAGCTGCACTTGAGGCTCGATATGCTAATTGCCTCGTGGGTGAAACGAGAACTTACGAAAATATCTCCAAACGGAAATGGTTTTCGTGATACATTTACTGTGTGCTGTTGTTTCAGGGCATGGTCGTGCTGTTTCGTTATTTAAGTTTATATTAAAATTGACCGATTCGCATGTTTAAAAGAAAGCAGGATTGCTTTAATTTTCAAAAAATAAATAGGTGTTTTCTATTTTTTTCGCATGTTATCATTTCGTAAAAATTGAAAGGAAACTTTGATTTGAGTATGGAGTAATAAAGAATTTCCGTTCATGTATGGTTTTTGGAAAATAGCGGGGGGGGGGGGGGATTCACATGATTTCGGCTGCACTAACATTTTCGACCACGGGCCGCCACTGCCCCCCCCCCCCCCAATAATTTGAAAGCCCTAAAAGTTGGGAATTTCAAGGTTTGAAAATACCTGAGTTGGGAAAATTTATGTCTGAAGAAAATTAATATTTTTAACAAATGAAAGCGAAAACAACAAGGTTATCAGGGAAAATTAGAAATTGTCCAATAAATTCTTTATCTAAATTGAGAAGCAATGTTTCCAGACAGACAGCCGTTATCCATTGGCGCCTATGAAAATGCTCGCATCTGCTCATTCTGTTTTTATTTTTGGAAAAACAAACAATACTTTAATACCTTTTTACATAAAAATGTAGTATTGTCAATATAATATAAATATTGTAGTACGTCACACAGTGTTCTTTTTATTAACATAACTTCTCTTTTAATTGTGTTAGGTATAACACCGACTCAAAGACAAGGCCGTGCCTCACGTGACCTTTCCGGAGCTGACGTCATCACGAGTAGGCCGTGGAAGCTGGTCGAGACGAAGATTTCGCTGCTTTGGTTTTTTTTAAACGCGAATTTCTCTGTTTTCTCAAAATGGGTGAAAATTCTGTGTGTTTTAGTCTGCGATTATTATTTATTATCTGAGTTATGGTTTACAAACGTGCTGTGTTCCCAATTGTCAGGGAAATTACACGAACACATCAAAGTTCAGCTGTTTTCGTTTCCTAAAGATCGAACGTTGCGCAGAAAATGGGTTCGTGCAATTCACAGGGACGACTTTACTCCTACATATTACACCAGGCTATGTGTCATGCACGTAGGTAAAGGGGTGGTTCAGGGGGTTCAAACCCCTCCCACTGAAAGTCAAGAAAAAAAATTAAAAATCGAATTACTGTACAAATCTTAAAAATACTTTAAAAAACTAGAAAAATTTCAATTTCTAGTATAATACTTCTTGTTGAGTAGCATGAGGAAAAACCTAGTATTTTCAGGGGTTCCTATCCCGGAAAATAGTTTTCAAAAGGCTTCAAAAACATGTTTTGAGGTTATTTTTATGTCAAAATAAGCGTAACGTGACGTCTTCGTGTTTCATTATATAACATTTAAATTTAGGCGACGAAGGGAAAAGATTTTAAAACGAGATCCATATATTATTTTAAACAAGGAATCTAAAAATGTAAATTTGTTCTCTAGATTTATTTCATAATTAGGGAGTGATATTTACTAATTTTAAAAATAGTTAATAACTGATATTGGTAATGAATTCATGAAAAATAAATTATAAATGTAGCTGTTTCGATACTTATATGCCAACGTATTACTGTTTACTTGAATAAAAATTAATAAGTTTTAAAAAAAACGGGATGGGGGGGGGGAGGAATTTTTTTTTTTTGAGGGGGGAGGGAATAAGTTACTCAGTCACTGAACCACCCTTATGAAATATCTATACCTACGTGCCTGGTATGTGTGATTATGCTTATAATTTAAATTCTCTCTCTGCGTTCTTTGATGTAAATTGATAACATGCAGATGTCCGGTTTAAATTGGATTAAAACATCACTGGTTTAAAAAAACCATTTGAGTATTTGACATCGTTATTACTAATACAATTATTATTATAATACAAACGTTATTACTAATACAGACTGACAGTCTTGTGTTTCGGATTTTTACATAAATGTTGGCGAGGAAGAATTTAAAGGCATTGAAAATTCAATGCCTATTATTGTATACCTTTCCGGCTATTGTGCTCATTCGGCGATGAAAAAAATAAATTGTAAATATTGTTAAAAACAAATGATTATTAACGAGACCTTAAAATTTAACTATAAATATAAATTTATTGAATCTCTGGATAGGTGGTTTAGTTTGCCCATCTGCAGATATTGTAGTTGCTGTAAGTTACAATTATATTGTTATGCAAAAATTGCTTTTAAAAGTAAATGAGACCACATTTTTATAAATAACTGATCCCTGCTCATTTGTGGTTGAAAAAACTTTGGAATTAATAAACTGCAATGAATTTTTTTGTTGATGATGATCAATGTGAAGCGGGCCATAGTTCTGAGAGTGTTTTAAAACTAATATTAACTTCAGCTACAAATTCCTTATTAAAAAACTATTGCAGGCAAAAAAATTATATAAAAAATTTTAATTGAAAAAAGGTCTACAAGAAATTGAGACATTGAAAAAAGGGATCAAAGTTGTAGAAAAGGTACAAAAATGTAAAATTACGTAACTGTATATAAACGCTCAGTTCAAAAAAGAATTTTTGTTAATTTGGTCTTTGATACTTTTATTTTCATGCTAATGTGAGTATTTTTTAAGTATATTTATTTAAAAATCTTTAATGAAATGCAAAGGTACGGTAAATAATGTTTAGGCAACATAACAGTTCATTTTCTAAAGAAAAATGCTATTCGTCTAATCGAAAAACCAAGCGCTTCAAGCGAAGAAACAGAGCGGGGAAGGAGAAATCCAGCCTACTCGTGATGATGTCACAAATCAGAGGCAAGGCCTTGTATTTGAGTCGGTGTTGGGGAAGGAGAGGCCTTTCTTCGGCCAGAAAACGAAGTATTGCCAACCAGTTTTCAAAGTTCTGCGCACAACAAACGCACTAGGCATTCTGGGATGGAGATAAAAGCAATAACACCACAGAGAACGACGTCCAATGAGAGTGAGCCATCTGAACGCGTCAAGAGCAGATGGCTTTTCGCCTTCCTATCTTCACCGTGTATCGGAGTCGCTTGCTATCTGTCTGCAAACCGGTTATCACTGAAAACGAAACTTTTATCTGCTTCCCGACATGCATTGCGCCGAGTACCTTATTTGTGCGCTACTGCACCAAAGATAATGGAGGAGAGAAGATAGGGCACTGTACATGCGCAGTAGCGCACAAATAAGGTACTCGGCGCAATGAATGTCGGGAAGCAGATAAAAGTTTCGTTTTCAGTGATAACCGGTTTGCAGACAGCTAGCAAGCAACTCCGATACACGGAGAAGGTAGGAAGGCGAAAAGCCGTCTGCTCTTGACGCGTTCAGATGGCTCACTCTCATTGGACGTCGTTCTCTGTGGTGTTATTGCTTTTATCTCAATCCCAGAATGCCTAGGGAGAATGCCTAGCGCCCTGTTATGCGCAGAACTTTGAAAACCGGTCTGCAATACTTCGTTTTCTGGCTTGAGAAAGGCCTCTCCTTTCCCCCTCTCTCCTCCCTGTACTGCGCAAGTACATTGTCTATCTTCTCTCCTCCATTATCTTTGGAACCAACCATGCTGGGTTTTGAGCCTGTAGTTGATCGTCAGTTTTGTATTTATGCTTTGCGTAAAACTTCATATCGTTGTTTAGTTATTTCGTGTGTTACATGTTTCTATACATGCTTAAATAATATCATACGATATAAAATCGGTGAATGAGAATGGAATATTGAGCCTATGGTACTAAATTGTTTTAATTCCCATAGAAATTTTTACCGAAATTGAATACATGCACTCTCAATCTTCGCATACATTCGCCACAACTATAGACGACAAAAAAAAAACTACTTTCTCCGACAAAATAGAACTCATTCTATTACTCTTAATAATGAAATCAAACATATAGGAATGTTAAATGAGGGTCCATTAAGAATAAAAATATTCTTCTTCAACTATAAATTTTATTTCATATTTTGATTTTTTTGCTATATTATATCCTATATAATATATTGCTATATATATGACGTGCGCGCGCATTAAAATGCTTGGTTTCTTTGAAGTAACCTATTTTGGCAAGCGTGTTATTTGATAGAACTTACTTCAACAAACACGAATGCGCAATGATAAGCGTCAAAACATAATAAATACCTAATTATACAACTGTCAAATGATGAACATCATTATTAGGGGTGTCAAAAGAAGAAAAATATAAAAGTTTCTGCAAAAAACAAAAACATATATTTGACATAAAACTAGTTGAACAAATGTTAATGAAATTGTGCGAGCAGCCCGTGCTTCGCCTGTCAGATCACATCAGATGTCAGATCACATGCGCCCGACGAAAGGTTAATATATTGAGTGGAGCCGTGGTATCGTAATAAGAGGCGAATAAGATCAACTGGTTATTCGTTATAACTGGTGGCCGATAGGTAAAAAAATTATGTTAGCCATCAAAGGATTGAGAGTTCGAATCGGCATGAGGACTTGACAAAAGTTAAGATGTAAAGGTAAATAAATGGTATTAAGATAAAAAGTTATATGTAAACAGACTGTTCTTGTAAAAGTATAGTAAATAAAACTCTGTTTCAATTTTTTTGAAGGAGCAGGGTGTTCTTAATTTAACCTGTTATTTTAATAACCTGTTGTTTTTGTTGAGTTTTTGTGTTTCTAATAAAATTAAACAGCGCCGTCAATTAATCGTTTGAAGAACTTGTCTTATAACAATTTTTTTTTATTTGATTTGATTTCGAAAAATTACTTTTATTAAAAGTTTGAATAACTGTTATTTCTCAAAAATAAATAGAAATAGAAATAGTGATACCTTTTAACTGTTATTCAAATATCGCTCATCATTATTGTGAGCTCAATTCACTTCTAAAGAGGGCAGCAATCTCGTAATCGGAGGGTTGCTAGTTCAAACTTCGTTGTTCGCCAAAAGTCCGCCGTGTAAAGGAGATTGGTGCACGTTAAATCTGTTGTAGTCCAACTGTCATTGCGTTAATCACCTTTAGAAACCTTTTCACATTTGAAATCTCAGCTTTAAGAATTTTTTTTTACTATAGTAACTCTTTAAATATGTAAAATCTAAACTATTGAATCTGCTTTAAGCATAGTGGAAGCATTGTTTTTCAGATTGCGAAGGGGATGAAGGGTGAGTGAAGAGAAGCGGAGTGAGCTCATAAAAACTGTTTTGGAGGGGTCCAGTGGTCTATGCATGGCATAGACAACCTAAACTAACCAGACTTCGCATGGCAACCATGTGAGTTTACACAATTTGAAAGATTTTTTTTTTTTTTGGTTTGGTTAATAGACGTCGCACTAGAGCTGCACAGTGGGCTATTGGCGACGGTTCTGGTCTATCTCGAAGGAAAGACCCGCGGGAACACATTCACACACACATTCATACATGCACCTCGTTATTTTAGAACCATGGTCAGATGACGAGGAAACACCTGAACTGGCACCCAGCGCCTTCAATAGACGTCGGTACTTTGGACCCCGATCAAATTTATCGTGCACCAGTCCCGTATACACGCCGTTAATTTTTTCGGATGTTCTGGACGACTTGTCTAGTATTTTTGTAGCGAGGCTGGCAACCCTCCAATCACAAGATCACTACTTTTTTACTTTTCTTTGTCAAGTCCATCGCACGGGTTCGAACCACCAATCCTCGGATTAGTAGATGAACGCCTTAACCGCTCGGCCACGGAGGCCTCTGAAAGATTTGATAGGATCCCATTACTGATTTCAGTGAGTGATGTTAAAATACGCGAGTTTGCTATTTATTGATATATATTAAAAATATTTTTAATATAACTCTTAGTGGGCAGAATGTTGTTGCCGAAAAAAAACTACAAATTAGTTATTTAATTCTGATGTTTATAAATATTTTTAATAGTTGTTTGCTTTTCGATTCTTCTTCGATTAACAGTTAATAAAAATTATAACACTTAGTACATTTGTAAGGATATTTCTATATATTCTTTAAATACTTGCATCTGTACGGGTTTCCTTAAAAAATAATTTCAACTTCTGAGTGTGTTATTAAATAATTAAGTATCCTAAAATTAATTTATGGATGGGCTTGATTAAGAAAAGTAAAAATGTAGTGATCTTGCGATCGGAAGGTTTCCATATTCACTACTAAAAATACTAGGAAGTTGTCTAAAAATATCCAACAAATTACACTGGCCTACACTAGTCCTGACGCCTATTAAGGTTGCATCGGCTGCCAGATCAGGTGTAGACATCATTATCTGACCATGGTTCGAGACATCGTAATCGGGTCTTTTCTTCGACAGTCGCCGAAAGCCCATTGTGCAGCTCTAGTAAGACCAGGCACGTAGGTATAGATTTTTCATGGGAGGGGTTACCCCCCGAAAAAATTCAAAACTCCCCCTTACCATCATTTTTTAAAAAACTTATTAATTTTTATTTAAATACACAGGAATACATTGACAGATAAATATCGGAACAGCAACATCATTTTGTTTTCAGGGAATCGTTACCAATATCATAGTCATTTATTCATTTTAAAATTACTAAATGTCACTCCTAAATAAGAAATAAATTAGAGAACAAAATAAAATTTTGAGAAACCTTGTTTAGAATAATATATATGTTTCGAGCAACTTGTTTAGAGCAGCGTTTCTCAACCTTTCAGTATTCGCGGCTCAGTGTTCAAACATAATTTTTGTTGGATAATTCGGACTTATGCAAATAAAAATATTGTAAACTATAACCGTGGGCATACGGTACTGTATATACGTAACTAGTCAATGTGTAGTGTTGTTCGTAACGGCCAGAAAGCCAGACCTTTTTGTTATCATTATGTTTTTAGGTTGACATTATATATTTAATAAAGTAACTTAAACTTCCACATGCGTAGAGTCTATTATTTGACTACTAATAAGGGTTATGGGCCCAGTCAGCATGGAAAAGAGTTCGTCAGTCAGTCGAAAAAAAAAAAAGTTTTATTAAAATATGAATAAGTGTTAGGATTTAAAATTAGAAATTTTAACCGTGTGTGAATCCAGATGGCTGAGCTAAGTGAGATGAGCTTTAACTTTCCAAAATTAAACGGAACGAACTATTCTACTTGGAAGAATGATATCAGAGTTCTTTTGCTGGACAGAGGATCCTGGGAGTTCATTACAGGCGAGACTACGCCGTATTCCGAAGAAGCTTCAGAACGTGACAAGCGAGCATATGAGTGGCGGAAGAACAGAGCGTATACTTCAATATATCAAGCAGTTGAAAGAAAATATCAATCCTTGATATCCACAACCACTGATGGTAAAGAAGCTTGGTTTATTTTGAAAAAGAATTTTGAACCAACTTCAAGAGCACGTCTAGCCGGATTAGTAGACGAATTCTACGACCTGAGATATGAGCCAGACAACGAGACCATCGGAATTTTTATCAAGAAAGTAGAAGACAAAGCATTGCAGGTTAAAGAAGCTGGATTCGACATACCCGAGTTATTGAAGTGCTTTCAATTAATAAGAAGACTGCCTGATGATTACGACAACCTAGTTCAAGTTTTGTACAGACTGGAGGATAAGCAGTTCACGATGCTAAATATAGAAGACCAGCTAGTGAACGAGTCTGGACGAATACAGCAGAAACAAAAAGATAAAAATATTGACGAAGTTGCGGATGCATTTGTGATGAAAACTAAGAAGATTCGAAAACCCAGACAGCAAATGAAAGAAACCGCAGTACGCACGATTTTGGGGCCGTGCTGGAGATGTAAGAAGATGGGTCACATTTTGAGAAATTGTACAGAACGACTACCATATCAAGGAACAACTCAAAAGCGTCACGACAACGTTTTTCAAACAAAAGAGCAAACCACAAGAAAGGATGGCATGTATTACATCGGATTAGAAAGTGATTGTGCCGAACAAATGAACAACAGCGAGTACGTCGAAAGAAATGAAAACAACCACGGAGTTACAGAGTGGTTAATTGATTCGGCGGCAACGTCGCATTTCTGCAACAGACGTGATTACTTTGAAAACTTCAAGCCTTTGGAGTCAACAACAGCGCTAGTAGGAGATAAAAACACAAGCTTGAAAATAGAAGGCACAGGTACTGTAAAATTAGTTGTGATAGATGAAAATCGTAAAATTAATTTAAGATTAATGAACGTTTTGTATGCACCAAACATACGTCGTAACCTCATAGGAGGGGCTAACATCGATCTTGCTAATCATACTATAATTTGGGGAAATAATAAAATGACTGTATATAATGAGTTAAATGAATATTTTTTCACTGTGCATAGGAGGGGAAAATTGTATATAATGTATGCATATTGTAAAAATATTAAGTCTGAATGTCATGTTATCAGCAGTACAAATATTGAAACTGTTCATAAGCGTTTTTGTCATGTAAATATTCCCTTACTACAGCAAATGAGTCGAAATAATGTTGTAAAAGGTTTAGAAAAATTAGTAGGTAAATTGGATTCGTGTGATATTTGTAAAGTAGCAAAGTCAACTAGAACCTCTCTAAAACTAAATTATGACCGTAGAACCCACAAAGTACTAGACAGAGTACATATGGATTTATGGGGGCCAGCTCCAGTAAAAAGCTTAGGCGGTAAAAGATATTTTTTATCTATAATTGACGAATTTACTAGAAAAGTAGATGTTTACACTATTAAAAATAAAACTGAAGTGTTCGATTGTTTTAAAGATTATTTGGTAAAATCTGAGAGACAGCTCAATACTAAATTAAAATGTGTAAGGAGCGATTCCGGATTAGAATTTGTTCATAAAGAATTCGAGAATTATTTAAGGAATTTGGGTATAAAAATTGAAAGATCGTCTGTATACACGCCGGAACAAATGGGTATTTGTGAAAAATTCAATAGAACGTGTATGGATGGGGTTAGATCAATGCTGTTAGATAGCGGACTAAATCCAAATTTTTGGGGTGAAGCACTTTATGCATTTGTGTATGTAAGAAATCGCTGTGAACATAAATTGTTAAATGGTGACACCCATAGAACTATGGACTGGTTACAAACCGTCTGTAAGACACTTAAAGATATTCGGATCTTTAGCGTTCGTTCACGTACCAAAAATTAACCGAAATAAGTTACAACCCAGAGCTAAAGTCGGTATTTTAGTAGGGTATGCTGGTAGGACAAAGGGGGTATAGAATATATCTTCCTAAAGAAAGAAAAATTGAGGAGACCATTCACGTTAAAATAGATGAAAGTAAGAAAGCCGTAGATGTGTTATTTGGTAAAGATAGAGCGTGTGAATATGTAAAAATTAAAAGTAGCCTTAATTTTGAATTATTAAGTGACTATGAGGATGATTTGGATGTAAAACGTGAATCCGAATCAAATTTAAAATCTAAGTTAAAAAACGGGGTTAAGGACAATAAAATCCAAATTGTAGAATCCAACAAACAAGAAAAGTTTTTGGATGTTACAGATTGGAGAAGGGAGGAAAAAGTTAATGCGTTAGGTAATAGAGTGTATGTATATTATTTTACACCTGATAATGCAAGATTAAGATCACAAAATGATGTTCAAAAGTATTGTGAAATGCATGATATAAAATATGATCCCAATGTATGTTGTTTTAAGTCTGAACCTAAAAGTGTAGATTTGTCTGAAACTTTGTGCAACGACAATACGAGCTCTGACACTGATTCAGAAATTAGGAATACCAACGAGTCAATGTATTTCGAAAATAATATAAACGATATTTTCCAAAATGAAGTTTATAACGTAGAATTACCGAAAACGTTTGCGGACACGCAGAAAAGCACTAATAAAGATGAGTGGAATTCCGCAATGCAGGAGGAGATTCAAACTATGAAAGATAGAAACGTTTGGGAATTAGTTAACCCACCTCCTGAAGCTAGAATAGTGGGGAGTAAATGGGTTTATACTCTCAAGTGTGATGAAAGTAATCGAGTAAAACGTTATAAAGCTAGACTCGTTGCACAGGGGTTTAAACAAGAATATGGTATGGATTATTTGGATATATTTTCACCTGTGATAAATTTTTCTGTATTGAAATTTTTGTTTATAATTCTTGTTTGCATGTTAAAGTGGCAACATTTTCAGCTGGACGTGAAGTCTGCATATTTGTATAGTAAGTTGGACAAAGTGATTTATATGAAACAGCCAACAGGTTTTTTGAAAAAAGGTGAAGAAAATAAAGTGTGTAAGTTATCAAGAGCCATTTATGGACTTAAACAATCTGGTAGACAGTGGAACAATGAATTTGATTCCATAATTACAAACCTAGGATTCAAAAGAATGAAATGGGTTAATTGTGTTTATAAATATAATAATGTTATTTTGTTAGTATATGTAGATGATTTAATTTTATTTGGTAAAGAATCGAATGAAATTCAAAATGTTATTGACAAACTTAAGTTAAAATTAGATATTAAAGAGTTAGGAAAAGTTAAATTCTTACTCGGTGTTAATTTTGAAACTAATGAAAGTGGAATTTTTCTGCATCAACAAACTTACATTAAAAGGTTAATGAAACGATTTGAAGGATTGCCTAAATCTAATGTAAATTTACCATTTAAAGTTGGTATGATTCTTCCAGATAAAATTAAAGATTCTGAAATTGTTGAAAATGATTTAATGATTGATTTTCCATATCGAACTTTAATTGGATGTTTATCTTTTTTGGCAGATAGAAGTCGACCCGATATAAGTTTTTCTGTAAATGTCATGTCTCAATATTGTAACGCGTACACGTTTGAGCATTGGAGAATTGTAGTGGATATATTAAATTATGTTTTCAATACTGTGGATTATAAGATTAATCTTTTAAATGTTTGTGATTATGATTTAAAAGCTTACTCTGATGCTAGTTGGGGCAGTAGATTATCAAACCGGCATTCTACAAGTGGGTACATTTTATTTTTTGGTGGAATACCATTTAGCTGGAAATCTAAAAAACAGCAGTGTATTGCACTAAGTTCAATGGAATCCGAGTTTGTATCATTAACGGAATCTGTAAAAGAATTAATTTGGTTTTTTGAAATATTACGTGAATTAAATTTAATGAAAGTCGTAATTCCTACACAGTTTTGTGATAACCAGTCAGCTATATTTTTTACGAAAAATTGTGTAGAGAATGTAAAAACTAAACACATTGACATTAAATATCAGTTTATAAGACAATTGTTAGATGAAAATAAATTCGAGTTAAAGTATGTAAAATCTTCAAATAACTTAGCGGATTTTCTAACAAAACCACTTGTAAAAGAAAAATTGAAAAATTGTTTGTATAATATATTTCATTAAATGTGTTTGATTTATTTTTCATGTTCAAGTGTTTTTCAAGTTTGATGGTCAAGAAATAACATGGACTATATTCAATGGATTCGAGTTTTCAAGAAGTCCGATGGGGCCGCTTGTTGGATAATTCGGACTTATGCAAATAAAAATATTGTAAACTATAACCGTGGGCATACGGTACTATATATACGTAACTAGTCAATGTGTAGTGTTGTTCGTAACGGCCAGAAAGCCAGACCTTTTTGTTATCATTATGTTTTTAGGTTGACATTATATATTTAATAAAGTAACTTAAACTTCCACATGCGTAGAGTCTATTATTTGACTACTAATAATTTTCATCGCGCCCCCCACTTACAATATAATGTACACAACAATAATGTATATTGAGTATTTTGGATTTTGTTTTTAAATTATATTTAACTAACTGCCAAAACAAGAGTAAAAGCGAGCCAACGTTGGCGAGAAACCACATCTGGCATTTTGCCAAGCGAGCGGTGAACAGATGAAGCGAATGAAAGCGGAGAAAATTTAAATATTATATTTGAAATGAAAGCCAAACAGGGAGATAACGTTAAAAGAATATGAAAGTAGAAAAAATCGTTAATGAAAGTTCACCTAGACGGGGTAAACTAAATTTAGAAATTGGGAATACATTTTTTCGAATAATAAAAGAAATAAAACAGAAGCATAACTAAACAAAATAGAAAAAAATAAGTAATGTTTGTGGAAGGGAGTCCACACGACCGATCTGTCTCGAGCATGCGCAGAGCAAATGTTTTCTCATAGGAAGAAGGAAAATGTTCGATAACACAAGTTTCAATTACAGCCAGTCTCATTCGAGTCGATCCTTCTATCGCTATCGAATCTATCGTGAATGTGTATGTTATATATGTTTTCGTGTTAATCTAATTCTGACGACAAACTGATAGCAAGTTATGAGTGGGTTAGGGATCCATACGACTCCCGAAGGATTCTCAATTGATGAGGAACAAAAAATTATAGACTTCACGACAAGTTGCGAAACCAAAAGACAATTTAGTAATAAATCACTATTTGAATTTTGGGCAGGAGTAGAAGATGATTTTTCTGCACTAAAAACAAGGGCATTTCGCATTCTATTACCATTTTCAACATCCTACCTTTGTGAAACTGGATTTTCTGCTGTGGCTTCTTTGAAGACAAGATATAGATCTCGGCTATATAGAAACAGAACTGAGAGAGGCTATTTCTAATATTAAGCCTTCCTTCGAAAAACTTTGCTCTGTAAGACTGGCCCAAGGAAGTCACTAATAATTATTAAATTTGTTTTAAATTTAGTATGTTTTGAGGTAAGTAAGTTGTTTTACTTTATTTGTTAAATATGTCGAAATGTATTTTGTTTTCTATGTGTATGTGTTCTTTCCTTTCAGTCAGTTAATCAATCTTTTTAAATAATATTTATTCTTGGATATTCTCGCGCCTCCCCTCTAGTGTGCTCGCACCCCCCAGGTTGAGAATCACTGCCATAGAGTAATGATACAAATTATTATTTTAATATTCCCATCTCTGGTTTATACGGCACAGTTTGAAGATATTTTCCCTTTGTAGTCGAAATCCAAATATTAAATAATGAAACACGATAACGTCATGTTAGGCATAGTGATAAAAATGACATCAAAACATGTTTTAACACGATTTGAAAACCATTTTCCCAGGTAAGACTCTCCGGAAAATACCAGGTTTTCCCTCATGTTACTCAACAAAAAATATTAAATTGAAATTTTTACAGTAATTCGATTTTTATTTTTTTTGTCTTCTTGACTTTCATGGGTTTGGTTTTGTTAAATAACGTCGCACTAGAGCTGCACAGTGGGCTATTGGCGACGGTTCGGAGTCAATCTCGAAGGAAAGACTCGGGAACACATACACATTCACACACACATTCATACATGCACCTCGTTATTTTAGAACCATGGTCAGATGACGTGACTTTCATGGGAAGGGTTAGAAGTTAGAACCCCCTGAACCACCCCCTTACCTACGTGCCTGAGTAAGACAGTTATAAACCAAACTATTATCTTCTTGGCCAATCACATTGCGGATTCTCTCGTGTGTTAGTTGTAACTCATATGAAGTAAAGTTCGTTTTAGTCGAAATACATTTTTCGAGTGTTTTTAAGTTTTTTTCGCTAGAGGTTTGATTGCTATTTTGCACATCAGTACCCTTTTTTGTTAAGTAAGTAAATAGTATTCAATTATTTGAATGACACTCATTTTTTCAAAATTAAGTTTGTACATTGTTCGTGTTCATAACTTCACGAAAAATAAAAGCGGTGTTCTTGTTCTTCATATTTTATTTCTACCGTTAATAGAATATCATTAAATGAATTTTAATCATAATTTTTTTCAACTCCCACGGGTGAATTTTAGTCACTTAAAAATTTCATTTACAATTTAACTTTCGGTTTGGGTTGTTGTTAAAGCTAATGTCTTGGTTGTTTTAATGTAATTGCCAATGTCGAACGTAAATCGAATATGAATGCAAGTTTTATTTTAACAATACAGTCTAAAAATGTAATGAAATTAAATATGTTCTTAAACACATTAAAATCGAAAATGGTGTATTCGCGGCTTCTTGATTGCCAAAACGGAAGTGTGTATAGCATATTTTGAACAGTAAAGTAAATAATTAAAATGTTATTATCTTGCATAAAAAAAGTTTAATACATGTGTGATTAATTTGTATCAATGTAGAAAGCTGTGTGGCTTTAGAATGGCGAGTTTGAGGAGATGAGTTATAGAAAAGTTAATTCTATTTGAATGTCAACGAACTTGGGTTGTTTTATTCAAAAACTGAACCGGTCTATGTTACTACCACTGGTTATATTTCTCATTTGCGATGTTAAAAGTTTGGTTAATATTTGACAAGCAGTATTTGCTTTCATAAAAGTAAGAATTAGTTATATGTATATTTTGTTTATTACTTTAAAATTGGTTCTTATTACATTGACAATGCATAAAGAATAAAAAGTAGTTAAGATAATAAAAAAAATGGCAAAGATGTTTGATTATAGGGTAAATTGGCGCATTTTTGAAAATTGGATAGCAATGGCTACAGCATGTCTCGTCCGCCGACATCTACTAGTAAAGCAACCCCAGGTGCTCTGTTTACGATTAAAAATCTGAGAAAGAAATCTGAATATTCTGTGCATGATTGCTAACATGCATAGTGTCGGGGATCAGAGATATTCACATTCAATGGTTTTGCTCTTTTGATGGGTGGTCACTTGAGCCATAATATCTGGGGGGGGGGGGGGGGAGGAAAGAAAAATATTAACATACACAACAAAATTCAAATTTATTTGAATGAAAAACATGTGAATGATGGATTTGTTTTTATTCAAAGAATTTAAGTTTAATAACAAATAGATTTACATTTTTGATATTTTTGTTAATAAAACTTTATAATCAAGTCTTTTTTTTTCTTTTTTCAAGTTACATTTAATTACTTTTAATTTTTGCTGTTTATGCTGAAGTATGTATGTATTGATTCAAACTTGTAATCTATGGCTTCACTTTGTTGGGCATTTGCTTGCGTTTCTCAGTCATATCTTTGGATGCGATCGTTTATATGGAATTTTTTATTTAGATTAGATGAATTTCAACTGGATTGTTTATATGGGGTTAATTCCTAGTACACAGTGCCACCACCAATTGTGATATTTAGTGGCTACTTAATAATAAACTAATCTTTTGGTTATACTACATTTAAAAGTGAATAGCTTTTCTAAGTTTTCGCACTGAAACCAAAATAACCTTGCATTGTATGCAGTACATAAGTGAATTTACATGTAATTAAAAATAAAAGCTTAACTTTCATGCTGAAAAGATTGTGTTTGCATTTTCCGATAAACAATTCCCGTGTTTCATTCAACTCCAAGCACATCTGTACACAGACTTCACAACAATAACTTTAGCAGTCTTACATCCAAACCAATTCGTCCAAAGTAGAAAGTAAACAAGTAACCACATTTAGAAGTTAATCATCTTGGACAGAAATTCACCCCTTCTTTGACTCTGAGCCAAAAAACAACAACTTGCGAATCAAAATGGTGCAGTTTTTAAGTTTACCATCTGAGGTAAAGTGACTTGTAAATCCGCTTGTGAGTTTTCCCAGCAATTGTACAAGAGTTTATAAATATAAAAAATCCATTTCAAAACATTTTTGGAGTGCATTAAGCGTACTTTTTAAAAAATTAATACTAAAACAACTAAAAGTTGTTTTGTAAAGTGTGTGGGGAACGTATATTGAACTATTCAATGTGAAAACAAACATATAACTTCAATATTTTACATACCTGTAAGATCACTAAAGTCCATTTTCTCGGTAAATAAAAGTAAAATCGCATTTTTGAAAAAAAATCAATAAATCATTTTCTATTTTAGCTCCATGAGTAAATAAAAGTTTTTTGGGTGTGTTTGTTAAAAGTGTATAAATAACTATATCAATGTTTATTCTAGGTATTTTTTGAAGGCACCTTGCTACCTTAAAAATTGTGCCTTCCTACTCTTTTTTTTTGCATGAATCGCCACCCTTCCTACCCAATGGCATATGCAAGGGGGGGTTGAAGGTGTCAGAACCCCTCCCCAGGAGTGCAGAATATGTTCAGGGAAAATTTGAGGAGCCCAGGTTATTTTTATTAAGTATGTAGTCACATATTTCGACTTATTAGAATTTTAACAATTTCGGTGTAGTATTGAAAAAATAACATTTACAAAACATCAATTTGGCTGTTCATGTCTTCTCATTACTCTAGGTCAGAGGTCGGCAACCTGCGGCTCGCGAGCCGTATGCGGCTCTTTTGATGTAAAGTTGAGGCTCTCCAGTTCCATACGAGAAAATTAATAATTTATTAACAAAACTCTTAAAAAATAAGAAAATATATTTTTAAGTACCTAATTTCTCAATAGCTTCTGTTTTCATAATTAGTTTAATTCTTTTATCGGTAGATACCACAATAGAACTAAATCTAAAACTGCAAGGAAAGGGTACCTAGCCTACGCCTTGCTTGGAGAAGTAGTTTGTTTCGAAAAAAAAAATTACTTCTTTTTGTTGAAGACATGGAGAGTGGAAAATTACTTCATTTTAAAAATCAGAAGCAATATCGCGATGAGACCAATGCAACTATTAACACGAATTACTTCAGCATAGCTTTAAAAAAATATGAAGGATGGATGGATTCGCTGAGAGATTCGAGCAATTCAAAACAAACAAAAGTACTCTCGCGTTCACAGTAAATCCTCTCAACACAAATACAAATGAGATCAACATTGAGCCATTTGGAATTGATGCTGGTTCGCTCCAAATGCAATCGCTAGATTTGAAAACCAAACACTTGTGGAGTGGCAAATTCACAGAACTCATTAGCAAGTTAGAAGAGTTGGAGGTCCAAAAATGCATGAACATCGCGCAGCACAAGCGGACAGCTCTAAAAGAAATTCCGCGAGTTGAGGCCCTCATATTCGGCGCATGGAATAGTCTTCCAGAATCCTACAGTGAGGTGAAGAATTTGGCATATGGAGTGCTGACGATCTTCAGGTCGACATATTCGTGCGAGCAAACGTTCTCTTGCATGAATATAATAAAAAGTAAAGCTAAAAGTCAACTAACAAATAAAAATCTTAGAGTCGTGCTTGAAACTGAAAACAACAAGTTATAAGCCAGATTTAATCAAACTTTCAAAAGGCATGCAAAGCCAATGCTCCCATTGATGTAACTATCTATATTTGTGTTTTTATATGAATAAATATTATTCCTTATTTAAAGCCGTTTATTTTAAATCAAAAATAAAATATATATATAAGAAGAACAAAAATAAAATATAATATTGAACCGAAAAATTTTTAGTGGCTCTTTAAAAACTGGGAAATTTTGTAAATTGTAACTTTTGGCTCTTCCATTTCAAAAGGTTGCCGACCCCTGCTCTAGGTCAGTGGTCGGCAAACCGCGGCTCGCGAGCCACATGCTGCTCTTTGGCCTTTTGAGTGTGGCTCTTACCACGTGCGGGCGCGTTGAAATTTCGTGGCAAAAATTAAAAACAACAACATACACACTTGACTTACCCGAACTTTCCAAGGAGATGCAAGGCAATTGTTCACATTAGTGTTTGTCAGTTATTATTATGATTGAGAAAGGCATGTTAAGATAGTTTAAACATATAGAGAGGATGAACGAAAGGAGATAGACAAAATACAAGACGAGTGTGGATGGAAGAGTTGGAAGGGTTTATCTCAGCTAACGCACCTCAATCAGATTGAGGACTATTTTAGCAAAGGCCAGCTTTTGAGTACCCTATTCAAGTTAATAACAATGTATCTACCTATATAGTTTAAGTTTAAAAAATGTGTCTCCCAAAAGAAATTTCAATCGGTGTTCTGTTGATATTTGGCTCCCAAAAGAAATTTCAATCGTTGTTCTGTTGATATTTGGCTCTGTTGACTAATGAGTTTGCCGACCACTGCTCTAGGTTATAAAATTGTCAAAAATATAAAGATTGAAAAGTAGGGTAGCGTAGATTCGAGCTGCTAAATTGCGCCGATCGCAGATTTTCCAAAATTGTGTCGCCACACAAATGGCGTCGCAATCATAACTAAATAGCTAGGTTTTAATAAATAATTTATTGGTTTATAGAAACTATGAAGATAGTACACATTATTTTATAACAGAATTTTGGATGGAAGACTTCAGTAAACCAAATAATAAACTATGTTTTTGTATAGTGTCATTTTCTACCTATGCTGTCAGTAAAAGTCTCAAGTCTGTCTTCCATCCAAAATTCTGTTAAAATAATGTGTACTACCTTCATAGATTCTATAAACTAATTAAATATTTATTAAAAATTCTATATTGGAGACTTAAAATGTCCGACATGTGATTAAAAAGACACATGAATATCAGGGGTATGTCCATTGTTACTCTTGTGACCGTCGGAGAAAAATTTCATAAAAACATATATTTTTTACTTTCTAAACATATATAGGATAAAATTCAAAATTACCATTTAAAAATTTGTCATTCCGCTTCATAAAACATATCTAATATGTAATTTAGTAAATTTTAGTTGTCTAGGAAATAAATCAAAATTTTGTTCACTTTTTGTTACTTTGAATTTAAATGCTCATGGTATGTAAATATGAGAACCAATTGATACCACTCAGTAAATATTGAACAATTTCAAGAATCCAAGATGTCCACTATAAAAATGTCCACTTTTTAGTGTAGTAATATGGCATCGTTTTTAATGTTTTTGGGTCAAGGAATCTGAATACATTGTTATTTTTCACTTAAAATAACTGTAGGAACTAATTTGGATGATATACCAAGATGGCGGCCATAATGACTGCTATAAAAATGTCCTCTTTAGTGTGTGGAAATAGTGTTTTTTTTATGTTTCTAAGGTCAGCAAACATGAAATTGGATATCATATGACAAAAAAATGAGCTCCAAATGGTTTATTTATAAAATAATTTAGATAATAACTTAAATAATTTAACTTAACCCATAGATCACTTTTTTTGTTACGAGAGGAACTAATTGTAAGATGCATTGACTTTTCATTTTTAAATAAAACTAAATTCTCATTGGCATAAAATAAAGAACTACACTATTAAGAGCAAAATAAGTAATAAATTGACAATAATTAGAAAGAGAATAGAGAAACATTTTAGCTTGAAGAACATCTTTGTACTCGCTTTCATTTATTGCTAGAAACTTTTATATCAGGAATTGCAACACTTTCCTTCTTCTCTGACACTGTTTGAAATGTTACTAGAAGACAGCCATATCTTATTGTTGAGCAGGGTACATTAGCTCTTTAAGAGCACTTCACCATCACTAATAAGTAATCTGGAACAAACCAGATGCTGTTAGGTATAGGTATCAGTACACATTGTTTATCTTTTTCATTTCTTCAACCTCTAAACAATGTTAGGTCACGTGTGGTAAAGAAAGCTGACTGGCTGATAAACATATGATGACTTGAAAGTGGGCAGTCATGAACGTTAAGTGCAAGACACTCGCTAGTAGATGGAAATGTTTGAAAAGAAGGCTTTCGAAAATCAGTTTTCCCCATTTTCTTTCTCCAGAAAAGAGTTCTGGCTGGCTACACTACTATGTCATCTACTTCATAAGCAGCAGCCATAAATGTGGCACATTACTTCTAGCATTCTGTATGACTTATTTTATTTCTATTTTAGAGTGAACACCAATATTATTTATAATCATGAGAAATTAAGTAATTTTTATGTATGAAATATTTTTTTAGCTCAATGAGTAAGTAAACCATTATTATTAGTTTTGTGCTTTTAATAAAAGTGTAATATAAATAATATCGGTGTTTATACTAGATGTATTTTTTTAAGCGGCTACCTTAACCTTTTGCACTGAGGACATGACTCTGTCATATTAGTAATGACCTGTTATTTTCTCCCTATTCTTCTAATTGAACTAGAACTGCAGTTTATAGAACATAAAATATATTTTTGTTAGGCTTGTTCTTTATCTAACTTCATTTAAATAGAGGCCCACTATGGCCAAACAAGTAGCAAGCTCATGATGGTTGGATAGGGTTGTGGGTTCGAATCTCGACTTAGTGAGCAAAAACATATGTTGGTTCCCTTAGGGGAAGGGGGGGGGGGGGGACATGGTGTGATGTAGTAGTGTGGTCAAGTAGTTTTGACTATTTTTATTTTGAAGACGATTTGACAAAAATACACTTAGAAATATAGCCAATAGACCATGGATTTCAGCTCCCAACATACCAAACAAAATCTTCTTCCGAAGTTGTTTCAATAAAAGTGTAATTCATTCATTTAAATATAGGTCCACAAGTAGAAAGCCATGATGGTTGGGGGGGGGGGGGGGGCAGGTTCGAATCTCGACTTAGCAATCAAAAATATATATATGTTGGTTCTCTTAGGGGGAGGGGACATGGTGTGATGTAGTAGTGTGGTCAAATGGTTTTGAATATGTTTTTTTTCACCATGCCCCCTTTGAAGACGATCTGGCAAAAATACACTTAGAAATATAGCCAATAGACCATGGATTTTAGTTCCCAACATACCAAACAGAATCTTCTTCCGAAGTCGTTCCGACAATTTTTAACCTTAATGTAAAAAGAGCATTCTACAGAATACCTTTTTAAAAAGAATAGTCATGGGATGTAACAGTTCCATAAAAAGAATGAAATATCAAATGTTCCCCGAATGCAAAGTTTTAAAAATTGCAACTACATGCCCTTATATGCACGAATATCTGCCCTTCCCCAAAAATAACAATTCACTTGTCATTTTAACAGATAATTAGTGATGCCAAGTTTTTCAAAATGAGGCAATTTGATGTCACAATTATTCCGATTACAATTGCCGATATCAGCAATAATCGAAATCTTTCTATTTCGTTCGGTACTTTGAAAAATTTTTAATCTTCATAACTTTAAAAAAAATACCTGAGGACCTTATATGCATAGTAGGTACTAGTATTTTTTTTATGCAGTTATTTTTTAAGAGGTTACAAATTTTACAAAATATTTTTAACCTTATAGTTTTCTGCTTTTAATAATGGAACAATTAAGCTTTTGTGGATTTAAATGAATTTTTTCTAGTTTTACATTTCATTTTTTTAAAAAAAAAATTATTGAAAGCAGATGTATGTTATTTTATTAAAATCTGCATTTTGCCTGAATTAGAAGGTGAAGATTTTGTTTTCTACCAAATTTAAGAGATATGACAATGTTTACACAAAGTGGCACTTTTCTTTTGTAATTTCTCCAACTTCATAATTTAAAAAAATGCAAACGCATACCTTAGTATATGTTCAAAAATTAATCTAGTATTTTGCAGAATAGCCCATTATATTGACAAGCGGTTCTCAACCTGTGGTATGCGTACCCCAGGGGGTATGTGGGGGTTTAATTAAGGGTATGCAAAAATATTAGATGGAGGGAAAACTGCTTAAATAAATTTAATAAGTAAAATCTAAAATAAAAACCTATAAATGTCATCAAATTGAGTCATTTGATTAATTTTCCAACTTATCTAAGAACATTACTGCTTAACAAAAACAAACTTTTTTTTGCAAAGAAGGTTGGGTGAGAAGAGTGTACTTATAAATGAAAAGTTCTATCAAGGGGCATGCAAGAGATAAAAGGTTTGGAACCACTATTATAGACCATTAACTAAGTTATATTAAATGTAAGTTTGGAATATAAAATAAAATTTACATTAACTCAAATCTATTGATTCCTAATGTAAACAAATGTTTGGCTGCCTCATTTGAAAATAACTTCCCAAACATATGCGTCAAAACCAAAATTTGAAATAAAATTTTACGTTGTATGTAAAGATGTGCAATGTATCAAAAATGAAGGCTTACCTTTCATGTTAGAATATACAAAACATTTAATGTTTGATATGAAATTCAAAGTTCACTGTTCGCCCATGCTGGAAGATTCCGCCTACCTATGCAGTGTGGCATGACATCAACAAATACTTGGTTACATTGGAGAAATCAAATTGATGCATCAAAACATCAAAATCACAGTGTTTAATTAATTTATTTCCACTTGGCAAATGCACCAATATTTGTTGGTAAAGTTATTATACTACATTAAAGCCCAATCGATTGTGTATGAAAGTCAAAGTTTTAATTTAAATGCTTAATATTATGTTTATTAATATATATATCTAAAAAGTTATTTCATGTTTTTTAGGTTGATATTGAATAATTTGAAGCAGCACAATGTCTGTGGTATGTATTTTTTATTTCTTAAAAATTATTCTTTTTAATGTATATTTTGTTAATTTACTATAAAGGTTAAAATATTCAACATCAACATGCATGTATATTCACAATACTTAGCACACATAAATATAAATTTTAATTGTCAAATATAAATTTAGACATTCTTCTTTAAAAAAAAAAATGTTTTTATAACTTTGTCAAATCTCAACTTTCTTACTTTCTCCTCCAATATTAAATCTACTATCCAGTAAAATACAGACATGAGAATCTGTTTCTTGTTTTTTATTTCTAAATCTTTTCCACTTTTTAGAGTAATTTTCTTGTTTTTAACCATTTCAAAAGGTGATTTTCTGCAAATTGGTGGAAATTCGTGAATTTCAATTTATGGAATGATTGATTTCAACGAAGTAATATGTATATCGATCAACTTGGTCTTACTAGGATTATAATTCAGCTCTGGCACCCAGAGAACTCTCCTTCCGTCCATTCCATTCTAACACTACCATTTCTTTTGACTTGTCACAAATTGATAAAATAATTGTTTTTAAATTGTAGATTTATATTTTCAAACCATATCAACAGGTACTAACTGCAAGAACAAAATTATGGGAAATTTTTGTACTTATTTTCTTAGTAGAATTTCTTAATTACCTGTGACTTTTTCTAATTTTTTTTTAGTCTATGCTAAGTAAAATTACTAATAAAGCTGAGTTTTTTTATGCCAACACATCTAATTAAGTCGTGTAGAGTATTGATTAAAACACCAGGTTACAACATTTCATAATGCTCTATTGTTTTAGAAATACAATAGGTAGTGAATACTAATGTATATTATACATTAAACAACCAGAAAATATTTCAACTGTGCACACTTTTTGGTTACATCATTTATAACATCATCAAGATTAAGGTTTTCTAAAACTTTCTTTTCAATGAATGTCACCATAAAACCTGTCTGTCACCATTAAAATACAATTTCAGCCGAGTTTTTTATTTCGCTAATCACATGTTTGATAGATAATAAATGCCTAAACCATCCCTGATTCAAAAGAGATATTCAGATAAGCAAACTTGTTCAGGAAAATTCAGATTTGTTCTACTTTTATCGAGGGAATTTGTCACACATTTCTTACTTAATGAGCTGGATGTCATCAAAACTTTTCATATAAAAGAGCTATTTTAATTACCGAAATTGTGTTGAATCTGCAAGTAAACTAGATTTCCTATATTTTAGTAGGTGAAATCACCAATCCAAAATGTTGATTTTTGTCTTAATTTAGTAGTACTAGTCATCACACTTATTTCTGAAACCTTTTAGTTTTCGGCTGTAGCAAACATTCGCAAGCATAAATTTTGTATGTGCCAAGATGGAGATTGTTGCATTTTAATGCCTTTCTTGATCAAAGCACTTGCTTTCTTCCATGTTGCTTTGAGCATTATTTGGACAAAAATCATGATATTTAAGGTGTCAATTTCTTTAAATTTTGTTGTTCAAATAGATAATTTTTCTTTAATATTTATTAGCTATTATTTCATTACAAACTATAATATATATTATAAGGTTTCCACATTGCACAAAGTCGTATCTCGGAAACTAACATATCAAAAAAGCTCAAATAACCTTCTGCAAAAAAACTTTATATTTTTGTACTATTAGAAACAATAACTATGTTAACTAATTACTTTAAAACCATCGTTAAAGTAACTGTATTGACATAAGAAATTAATTCTGTCTATGTCGACCATCTTGAACTATGTCATACCGGCTCTCGGCCACTTTTTCAGACAAAACACCTGGTTGTACGTTATGTGGCTCATAAGCTATCCATTCATACTACTCACTATATTCCTTTTGAAATTCTACTTCCCCCACACTAGTCTGAATATGTAATAATTGTGTTTTAAATAACAATGTTTTCCATAATATACATATTTTTCATTAAAAAAAATTATATTTTATGTAGCCTTTTAGTGAGTGGACTAGAGAAGAAAAGGATGAATTTGCCAGGAGACGTATGGATGAAATGAAGTTATTAAATGAAAAGTATAAGCAAAGACATGCTGTAAGTGTTAAAAGATTTTATTTTATTTATTTTCTTTCTTTTTTGCAGTTTAGCATAAATAATTAATAATATTAAAAATAATTAAGATTTATTTTAGTATTCTGCTGAAAAAATCTACCACAGCTTAGCAAAATGAGCTTTGTTGAAAAATATACCACATCCTTAAAGGTCCATGAACCCTTATCTTACCCAAAAGTCGTCAATAAAAGAAAAATCGGCGCTGTTAAACTAGAAACTAGGCAGATACTTTATAAGCTTTAAAAAAATGGATTTTGCACATTTCAGTTGGTGTATGCGACAGGTTTGTTTTAATAATAATTAAAAACAAATTACCCTAGACACTGAAATTTATTTAGTGACTGAATCCACAAGAAATAATCTTATATTCATCATTGTCAAAATCTCTGTGGCCACATAAACTAATTTTAATCTACTGACCTTTGTTTTTACACAACAAATGGCAACTAGTATCCAACATACTCTAGAGCCGAGTGTAAAAATTCTTATTGTATGTTCAGAATAGCCCTTTTTATGTTATGTTTTAGGTAATTTAAATTGGGAACTCTGTCAACATACACAAGTAATTTAAAAAAAAAAGTTATTACACACTGTGATGTAAATGCAAATAGTTACATTTTCAGCTCTAGCATTGCCAAAATTTCTCATTTTGACGACTTTTACAAATGACAATTTTTTGTAGAATTGATCTTCCCATGCCTTCAATCAAGATTGTCAATATAACTTAGTGTAATCTGCATATTAGTTTTACCAACAAATGCCTCCAAATAGAGAAATTTATTTTATGGTCCTATATGTTAATAAAATAACTTGCAAGTATGCCAACATACTTTTTAATTTTTTTTTATGGCTCATGTAACAAAGTAATTTAAAGTTAAATTTTGTTTATGAAAGCTTGGAGTTTAGGTTTTTTCTTAATAATGTAAACTATAACATCTTAAATATGTAAAAGAATTATTCTATTTACTAACAATATTCTTTTATAAAATTCAAGTACATTTTAATATAAATTATTTGTAACCAAAGAGGTATTTATAAAAAGGTTTACTAACAAGAATGTATCTGTTTCTTTATAGGAGGTCGAAAAAGATCGCAAGAAAGCTGAAGAAAAAAATTCTTCTGTGACTTCTGTATTGGTAAACATTTATTTTGCTTCATTTTCTCTTGCTGAATAAAAACTGTATTTTACTAGTGGTAAAAATTGGTTTCTTCTTTAGAATGAATGTATATGTTCTTTTAATTTTAATAATTATTTTGCTGAAACATTGTTAAACATGTTAATTTTTTTTTAGTATAAATAAAACTATAAAGGAATTCTATTTTTTATATACTTGCATATAATCTAAGAAATTTAAAATTTTCATCAAAAAGAGTAAACAAAAGTTTGTTTATGTGAGAGTTAAAAATTAAATTGAGAATGAAGATGATTTGTTTTTGATATGTACTTGACGTAAGTAAATATTGATTATACACAATGTGTTTCTAATAAAAAAATTATACTGTTTGCAAAATATTAACTAAATAAGAACTTTGTATTTTGATTGATTAAAACTGAATTGATTTGAAGAGTTGGTAAACATATGTTGCTTTAATATAATTTTGTTATGGGGGACTAATAGAAGGTTTTTGACATCACATGTAGTGAATGACATCCCTTAAAGTTAATATTTTTCTTACTCAAGTGGAGTAATTAAAAACTATATCTCTAATGAAGGTTTTATTAATAATATGTAAAGATATTAATGGTAGTCTTATTTGAATTTCCATAAAATAACTAAATTTTTTGGGAGTTACACAATGACATTTTATTTTTAAAAGGGGACCCATCTATCATCTTGTCTCTATAGGAGCATCCATATTAAATAAGTCATTTTTAGGTACACGACTAGTATAGATATTCAAATGAAATTTTCAGGTATGTTCAAATGTGCTATAGTTCATATGGTAGACCTTGTTTTGAAAATAATTTTTTTTAATTAATACATACATACCTACAAAAAAAGTTAAATTTCTCTAATATGAGCCAGAAAAAATATATTAAAAAAATAAAAGCAATTTGTCTATATATAAACTGATATTTAATATTCATATGATCCGAATTTCTAAGATATAGTTAATAATTGATTGAATAATGTGCATCTAAAAATGACTTATTTAACATGAATGTTCACATAGAAGCAGGAATATAATTAGTGCAATAAAACCGCTGAAATTTAGTAAGTTTGAATTGAGTCTTTAAATCAAAATGGAGTCAAAAGTCTTTGTTTCATTGAAGACTGAAATTCCGTCAGGGCTTTTTCTATTCATGCTAAAAATAATTTAGGTTGTAGAATGTCTGGTACATCAAGTATACGTAATACCTCTTTGTTTAAAGATGGGTCCATTTCCTTTAACTTGCTAATTTGATGCCAAGCAGCATCTACTCTGTCTGCTTCCAATATGTCTATAGATAACGAATTGTTTAAAAATCTAACTCCAGTTGGTCCTTGTCAATTTAATATTAAGCAAATCTGCAAAATATTTCAGATTAGAAATTGACTGAGGAACAGTGCTTTTATGTCTGCCACTGGAGTATATGAAAAAATCATATTTTAATGGAATGTTCTGCTTGACACAAGTGCATGCTACACAATAAAATTCTCTCGCAGAGAAAAAGTATTTGGTGACTTCTAGCAAATTATCTTCATTTAAATATGATATAGTTACGGATCTTTAATTAAACTTCATCAGGCTTTTGGTTTGCATTCTTAGAAAAATCCATTGTCAACACCGAATCCAACTGGCTTATTGCTTTGGCAGCTACAAATCGTACGAGGAACTCAAAATGCACATTTCTAAGTTGTTTGTGCAAATAGTGTACGGCCGGATACTCCTCGTGTAACACTTTGTTTATTTTTGTAAGTGTTGGTATCGCAGATTTATAAAAATACATTTTTGTATGTGGCACCATTTACATATCTGTAATTTCAGAGAATTTCACCTTGCTATGATCACTTCCTGACGCATCCAACTCCTCCAAAAAGAACATTGTTAGCTGTTTGCCACTTTTCTTCAAGTCAAATGAAACATCAAATTTAATTTATACTAAAGTATTATTTACGGAATTAATCGAAATTTTTCTTATGTAAATTATATTAAATTATCAATACAAATCATAAGTATAAGCTATTCTAATTTTTGTATAAACTCATTTTAGTCCTCTAAGGAAAAGTCTGAATTAAATGAAGATCACAAAGCAGAAGCTGACATTTGCTCCAAACCAAAAGTGAAGGAAAGAGAGTGGGACAGAGGAAAATCTAATTTGGATATGGAGTAAGTCACTTGTACTTTGAAGTGTACTTTTATTATGTTGAATTTGTTCCACTAATAATTTTTATTATTTAAAGACTTAAGTATTTGGCTTTATATTTTATGTAATGATATCTGCATATAATTAGTATAGTTCTAGATTCTATCATAAAGTTGATTTTGAACTTTAAGTTATTGCGAAGAGTATAGAAAAAAAAGTAAAGACATGGACCATACTGGGCCAAAAAATAATTGATGCATTATTTGGCATGGTACATTGTGGCTGATTCATAATAAAATATTAATCTGTGGTAGACTTGCATTTTAAAGAAATTATTGTTTTGTGATATGAAAAAAATACACAATTTTTTTTTCATATCTTGATATGTAGTTTGTAGTATATGAAGTAAAAATAGAGATGATCAATGCCACAATGTTCATTAACAATACGGAGGTTTTTTTTACACCCGAGTTCCATGAAATTTTTTAATTATTAAACAATTGTTTAATTATTGAGAAACAAGAATTCTCATTCTCCCAAAAAGTCACTCATTTTGAAACTGCTTTGCTGGACTGGTGTTCTGTATCCTTCATTAAGTTTTTGTAAAATAAGGTACTTTGCTTCTTTATTGGTTATTTTTCATTAATTCGTAAGTTGTGTGTCCCGTCAAGACTCTGCAGGATGAGAATCTTCGTTAAGAGTACATAAAAAAGATTACCTAAGAATCATACTTCTAAGATCCTTAGTTTTTATGAAAAAGTTTTCAAGAAAAATTAAAATAAAATGTAATACGTTTTCTGTTATACGGCATTCAGGTATCTGGAAAATTCAATAAATTGTATATATCTATTTACCGAATGAAAAGGAAAAAATTATTTCAAATATTTTCTTTTGTTTGATTACAAATTACTGTGAAATGAGAAAGTTTGTATTTCCTGTATAGAATATTTTATTGAAGTGATGCTTGAAAATCTAATATTTAAACATGCAAAAATGCTTATGCAAATTTGTAAATATATTTATTGGCATGCGATGCTTTCCCTACGATGAGCAAAGACAGAATGATAAAAAAAAAAATACAATGATTCGACATTTACATTCGACAAAAAAATTCAAAGGGACATAATCCAGGGTGGCAACATAACCTGGGAAATCAGGGAATTATCATGGAATATTTTAAATATGGAAATGTCAGGGAATTTTTCAAAATTTCACAAAAAATCAGGGTATTTTTCAAATTTGGATCATTAAAACAGCAATTATCGTCCATTATGCCCTTTATTCTGGGTGGTTTAGTTGTCAATAATATTTCCCTTTAGTTCTGAAAAAGAATTAAAAAAAAAAAACAATTTTGGTGTTTCCGTATTTTCAGTTTTATTTTTGTAAAAACGTGAACCACTGCTAGAGGGAGAAGCAAAAGCAAATTGTGTTGGTTTTTAGATTGTAAACAACATGTGAGAGGCTAATGAATATGCGATTTATTGAAGATTGGAATAAAAAATATGAAGCATATAAAAAATTTAAACTTATCTCCAAAAGATATAATTGGAAAATCTTTCTTTTTTTGCATTATCTGCTTCCATAGAACATGTTTAATTACTGTTATGCCTGTCACAATTGCGTAATTTGTGTTGTATCCATAAATTATTATTTTAACTGTCAATAAGCATTGCTTATAATTCTTCATTTATAATGCAATATATGTATTGGATCATTGTAGCGTAGATACTTTGTTTCTATACAAAGCATGTATTGCAATATTTCTTAATGTAATCGTTAAATCAGGGAAATTTTTGTGACACCATCTGGGAACTTTTTTTCCAGACTGTTTTTACCACCCTGTAATCATTTCTTTAATGAAAATAATTAATAAATTCAATTTTTTTTTACCTCTGTCCAGATTTTTCTTGTGAATAATAGCAAGGGCTAAAACCCCTCATTAAATTAAAATGAACTTAAAAGAAAAAACGATTATAAGATAAAACGCACTAAAGAGTAAAAAATACCTTTTTAATTTTCTGAACGAGTCGAAAAAATTTAAAAGTATAAAATTAATATAAATATTTTACATTTGTTCCTCTTGTTCAGAAATTAAAAAAATATTTTCTTTTACTTTATAGTGCAATTTTATATTGCTTATTTTTTTTAATATGTTTATTTTATAGGTCTTTTTACAACAACATAAAAATATGTACTGATACTTATTACAATTTTAATATTTTTTTGAAGAATATTCAGGATTAAAATATGTGATACTTGTTTTTAATTTTAATAATTTTTCTTTAATAGTTCTTTTCTAAAGAATATATTTAACTCTTTGAACAACTAATCTTTTGCGACAAGTATTGAAGTGTCAATTTATTTTCTTATTTAAAACTTGATTATTTTGTTCAAACATTAAAAAAAATAGTTTTTCTGACATTACAATTGCATGCTTTGAAAAGGTACTTGCACCGAAGTAAAAAAAAATCAGATTGGACAGTGAATTTCTGATTCTGAGTTTCTAAAGAATAGTTTAGGGGGTTAACAACAGAGCTTTCTCTTTAATATCCAATCAGGAGGTGGTGAGGAAGATCAGAAGTCGATACCACAAGGGAATGATTCAAAAGGGAGTAAAGTGAATTTTAAAGGTCAAACTTAAATAAGGGTACCTTCACAACTTGCTATTTTTGGCTAACCAAACAACTCCCCATCCCTGCATATGCGAATATGGTTGACTATGGATACAGCCTTGATCTCGGAGGTCACAGCACAGCAGTGGAGATTTTAATGAAAGTCGAGAAGCTTTTATGACACTTCCCAATGCTAAACCCCTCCCATCTGCCATTTCCGGTATGGCGGTCAAGAAGGAGGGTTTAACATTTCAAATTCCCAGCAGATTCGAAACACAACTCATTTCAAGATAAATGACCGATTATCTGTGCTGTGATTGTGAAAAAGCGTGAGTGGTGCTCGGTGAAATTTGTTCATATTTTTACTGAAAACCATATAATAAATTGCGCTTTTTTTACAGATTGGGGAAAATCCTGTAGGTTGGATTAATAGGTCATTTTATTTATTTAAATGTGAAAAATTTAAACTGTTTTGGTATTTTATTTTATAAAATTATTTAACTCGACTAATCCAACTCCTTCATGATGTTTAAGTTTTGATTTTATGATTTATTCAATGAACGAATATTGTTTTATACCTTTTGTACCTTTTTTTCCAGCTTCCAGAGCATAATTTGAAATGAATATGAAAACGTATTTCTAATTTATAAAATAATAATTCCTTATCAGGTGCTACATAATTGTTGAATCATTGATTTATCGCATAATTATAGAAATAAATGGAATTTTATCTCGTTCACACTTTTTCTGTGCATTCCATTACAGTTCTTCCATTTAAAACTATGAAATAAGGACATAACCGTTTTTTAATTCAGTAACTAAAAGCAAGCACAAAATATTTAAACTTGTGTACATTTAAATATATATATATGTATTTGATAATTTTTTTTTTAGAGTGTTTACTCCATTAATTGTCTCTAAAAGGCAGAGATTGATAAAGAAATATGTACTTATTTTTTTCACAATTGGATTTTGATTACATTTCCAGTTATTTAATACTAAATTTTATGTATGTTCATAAGGGAAAAAATAAAAATATGTGTGTTATTTGGCTGTATTATTCGCAAGCTCGTAAATAATGCTCTCGTATGAGATAAGTTAAATTGCCTGACTAACGAATATTGTAGTATTAATTAGCATAAACAATGGATTTTCTAAAGGAAAATGCGAAAGAATTAAAGATTAATGAAAATATTAAAAGTTTTGGAGTCTATATATATATATATATAGAGAGAGAGAGAGAGAGAAATTGTAGTAATATTAGCAATATATTCTATATTAGTGTTTGACGTTAGAATCATGGTAATTTATAGAATGCCTACCCATTGTTTTATTCATTGATGTCTAACTACCATTCAATATTGTGGGTAGTTAGACTTTATATATTTACTAGCTATATTTATTATTGAGCCTTCTAGTTGCAAAACCAGAGATCCACTTTCATAAATTTTAGAGGTCGCTAAAAACGATTGACAGCTATATACTTTTGGATCTAAACTCATGAATTTGAATGCACTTTTAGTCTAAATTCAGACACGTTTAGTCAGTACCGCTTTGCAATGTAGTTAATTGAGAACTTGTAAAAAATACTTTTAAAAAACGATTTTGCGAAAAATGTATATCTGGTTTTGTAACTAGATGGCTCTTATATTGTTGGCTTAATTGTAATCCTTCCATGTGTAACGTAATTAATTTTCTCTTACATGCATATTTATAGAAAAAAAAATTGAACTCTATTTAATTGAAATATTTCTAACTGACACCTATTATACTTTTAATGTTTTATGTGTTCTTGTAAACAATTGAAATTTAAATACATCCTTTCTTTAAGGGATTGGAGCACACATAAACATTACCAACGTCGTCAAGCTAATTGGAAAGGTAAGATTATTAAAATAAATTATTATAATTTTGCATTATGTAGAAAATTTATTAAAGTAAATTACATGAATAACAGAAATTACTACTCTTGTGAATTTTCTCTATAATTTTATTTTGTTCTAACATTCCTCAATCCTATACTTTTGAAGAGCATGCCTGTTTTAAAATGTCGCTTACATTTGAAAAGGATATAAATTACTTTTTATATGCATCATAGTTCTAGATTTGTTCTTTTTATATAATTTTTAAAGATCTGCTTTCTTAAGATGGTATATTTTACAGATTATTCTGATAAAAGACCTGTCAGAAAAGATGAAAGTTGGAGAGCAAATTCTTCTCAGGATTATCATAGTTCATCAAGGTTTAGAGATTCTGGAAGGTCATGGGGTAATCGTAAAAATGATTCTCAAAATTATCGAAATGATACTTTTTCAAACCAAAGAGGTCGCGGTTATAATAGAGAAAGGGGTAATTATACATCTTATAGATCTTTCCACAATTCTAAGTTAAGTGATACAAGAAAGAAAACACTTGTGGGTGCAGGTGGTTCAACTTCTCGAAGCCCCAGCGAATCTGAAAAGGAACCAATAAAACATTCAACAAAGTTTGAAAATGACCGTATGTGGAGAGATGGTGGTACAAATGAAGTTCGACACAGGCAAATTAGAGTGGAAAAATGGGTTAAATCCATTAACAGTGCTTGCCTAGAAGATGTTGATAATTTAAATGCTTCAAAACCTCAAGAAGTAGAATATCAATATAAATCTTGGCCTAAATATGATCTTGCAGACCCTGGTTGTAATGAAGGAAAGAAAATTGATGATTTAAAGATTTCCGATCCTGAAGGAATTTGGGAAGATTTAGATCAAGGAGTTCAGTATCTCTATCAGTCTTCTGATAAAGCTAATAATCCACCACAATTCGAATCAACTCGTCTCCCTGATAAAAAAACAACCAGAAAAGATGATGATGAATATATCCAAAGTAGGATGCAGAAAGACAAACAATGGAAATGTGAATATCATTCAAAACATCCAATTTCTTCAGGTTATTCTGGAACGTATGAGAATCAAGGTTTTAAGAAGCAAAATGATAGAAGGTCTAATTGGAAGAAACCCGATAGTCATTTTCTTAGGAAGGGCAAATATGTAGAGAGTAAATCAAGGCATTCAAGTTCCTCTAGAAGATTTGAAGATGGCAATCCTTCAGGTGATAACTGTGAGTGGTCTAGTCATGAATTGGAATCCAGCGATTCTGTCCTTGTGAAAATAGAAAGTCATACTGTAAAGAGAACTGTTTTTAATACATTTGGTGATACAAAAAGAGATACTCAGCATAGTCTCCCAGACAATGAACTTTTAGATTATCCAGAAAAGGAAATTGAAACAGATGTAAATCCTATCCAGGGTTCGAAAAATATCCAGCGTAATATAGAGAGTGGCATATGGGATGAATGCGATTATGATGATATTCAGCATAGTCACCCAGAGAATGAACTTTTAGATTATCCAGAAAAGGAGATTGGAAGAGATGTAAATCCTATCCAGAGTTCGAAAAATATCCAGCGTAATGTAGAGAGTGGCATATGGGATGAATGTGATTATAATGATATTCAATATCCAAAATCTTTTCAACAAAAAAAAGGTTCTGATAGTTCGGAATTAATAGCCAACGCATATTCAAAAATGGATAATGCCGATTGTGATATTTACCAAATGGAAGCTGTAAAATTACACTCTAGTAATGGGAATGAGAGTGAGTATGCTAATACAAAAGTAATCCAATCTGAAATGGGAGATTTGGGTGAAGATTCTTTTAAAAAAAACCATTTTGATTTACAAAATGTAGGAGAAATTCTTGCTGTTAAGAATGACAATGTAACTGAGGAAATTAATAAGGAAAACTTATTGAATATTGAATTGCTTGATATGCAAGATATTGCAACTAAATCACTTGAAGATATAGTTTCAAGGAAAACTGTAAATATATTAAATCCTGATGATGATCAGGATATTCAATACCTTGATACCATTAATCCTGAAATTGTTCATGGTGCTGCTAAAAATTTAGAAGATGTTGAATTTGTATGTGCAAGTGATCCATTAGGAATTTCTGCTGATAACGAAATTCTCATTGCACCCATAAATGATTGCAATACTAAAGAATTGGATGCTGAAACATATGCTGTAACCCAAGATTTTGAAATTCCAATGGAACAAACCAATGAAAATTTAAATTTGGAACACCAATGTCCTTTTGCAAAATCTTCTCGAAATATAAGCGCAACCTGTTCTGATGAAGACCATAATTCATCGAGTGCTATTATTGAGACATCAGAAAAGCAAGTGATTGAACCTTCTATTCAGAAAGGCCATGTGTTAGTAAATGAATTACCGAGTGAGGTTAAGGAAGAAAATATCTGTACTGTGCTTGAAGCAACAAATACTTTACTACCACCATCCTCTCCTGCTGAATTTCCCAGTTATCAAATTGACAATGAAAATAAAAGTGATGATTTGCAGATGTTGGAAGCAAATGCTTCAATATCTAAGGAAGTTGAAAATGATAAACATTTGAAAAAGTTAAGCAACACCCCTGATGATAGCCTGCCTGAATAAAGTTTTGTGTTTATACTCATTCATGGAGTGGTGCTTTGTCAGTTTAAGAATCTTGTATCATTTACATTTTCTATATTTTTTTTTTCTCATTTTCTGTGTGTGCAATCAATATGTATCTATTCTGAATAGAACATATTATACATTTATATGTCCACTGATATTGAAGTGATTCATCAACATCTTATAGAAATAGTTCAATATTTTTCATAAGAAAGTGTACATATACTTTATCTGTCATTCATTTGTTTGAATAAAGAATTTTATTCATTCTTGCTGTACAATTTATTGTAAAAAATCTAAATTCATTCTATCTAACTAGGCTTGAGTTTAAAATTAATATTCTTACTAATAAAGTATTTGTAAATTAGGATATGCCTATAACATATATACGAAAATTTCAATGTCAAGTTAAAATTTAGCAAACCAAAATCTTTCTCATTAAAAGTTAAGATTTCTGTTTAATTTTTTTTTCTGTAGAATATTTCAGAGGTATTAAAGCAAAGTTTTTTCTTAAAAATTACCAATTAAAAAAAATTTGCATTACTATTTCAATGTTAACACCTGCAAGAAAGCTCATCTTTAAGCTACTGACATCATAAAAACTAAACCAGAAAGTTTTTAAAACTTCATCTGTTTTTATAATATAAATTGTGTGTAATGGTTACAACATAAGAGTATAAATTATCAAATAAAGTGTTTATGATCAATAGTATCCAATTGCCATTGATGAAAAAAAAATTAAGCTTATAGCTATTTCAGATATAAAGTTTTACTCTTTCCTCATTAAATATTTTAATAAGATATAAAATTGTATCCTTATATCGAGTTAAAACAAAAAGTAGTAAAATCCAATGGAACTAACAAAACTAGTTATTTTGACCATGACGAAGGATATGACTATTTAGTGTAAATAACTCAAAATATTAAGGGGAATGTACCAATTTTTGACCAGTTTAAACCAATTTCCGACTAGTGCAAAACATAAAAATCCATGCAACTACTGAACTCTCATTAGACTTGTTAACTGAAGTTTTCCTACATTTTAAAATCCTCATTGAAAGGACTTTTAAAAACAATATGCTCTTAGTTTTAAATGTTTATTTTGAATATTATGTGATTGGTGCATTCAACCTATATATACTATAGTGCAAATTTAATGTTACGTTTTTTATTTTGAAAATTAAATCTACATAGATGTTAAAAATTATTAAATGTCATTTGCTATACTAAAAACTAATTATTAAATACAAAAGTAAACATTGATTTTCTGTTTTGTAATTTTAGCTTTTTAACAATTTTAAATATGGATGATTACTATCAATTTTTTTTATAAATGGACTGTTTTTCAAAACAGATAATTTGAAACTGTAAAATCTGGAATCTTCATTTATATGCATTTCTTTATGAAGAAAAGTTAAATTCAATTAAAAAAAACCACTTAACATTTTTATCTAAACAGGCTATTAAAAAAATGTCATGATTTAGAATTCTAAATTCATATAAGTCAAAATTACCCATTTAAAGAAAAACCATATTTTAATAATGCTCAAAGATATTTTCTTCAAGTTTTATTACAATTCTGTTTTTTTTACTAGTATTAAGTAATTAAATACTAAAATTTCACCTGTCTTCCTTTGTACTCAAAGACGGTAGTGGCGATTTCATGTCAAGAGTAAGAGGCTAATGCCCGATTTCTATCTGAATTTTTTTTTAATTTTCAAATAATGGAGTTTCATTTGCCTCTGCTGGCGGACTCTACCTAAAGAAGACTGCTCACAGATTAGAATGTAACTCCAATGTTTTCTAGATAATTGATTTACAACTTTGTAACTTGAAAGAATTTTTCATATTTATTGGAATATACAGAAATAAATTATATATATATACAGAGGAACAATGTTTCACAGTCCTATTTATATAGGGTAGTGATAATAAAGTATGTAGCTCAAACTTAAATATTTTGAAAGATCTTAAATTTTTATAAGCAGAACACAATGTCCACTATGCTTCAAATTGAACACCTCTTGTCAAATACCCAATATAGACAAATTTGGAGTCCTTTCCTAATGTATAATCACTGTTGCAAAATACCAGCTCTTTTGCAACTTCGGAAAAAAATGCTTATCAAATTGTTTCGCATGTGGTAATCATAAATTGAATGTTCGCCTCTGACTACCATTGTAGGAACAAGCATCATATACATTGTTCTTTCAAAACGATGCAAAATTCAGATATTCTCACTTTTCATGTTCACATCAGTATTTCATAACCGTAATTTTATCAACATGGCTTCATACTATCTGGTAGGTTTCAAATTTTCTAAGAGTTTTTACATCACATTTGGATTCTGCGTTTGGTGGTTGGGCTGATTTTGTAAATGCTTTGCTCATTTGATCTTGCAGTAATTGGCGAAATACCTTAGTTTTTTCTGAAAAAATAAAAGTTTTCATCATTTGAAATATAATATTTAAACAAATTTAGTACTTTAAATGAAATCATTGCATGTTTTTTAGAACTATGCTGTGTAAAACAACTGTTCTTTTATAACAATCAAATAACTCTGAGAAATAAATTGAAACAAGGTAAATGAAATTTACTTAATTAAATTTGTCTTTTTAAATTTTCTTCCAACTTTTTTTTTTTAAATATTACAGTTTATTCACAATCTCAAAAGTTTATGCCAATAAGCAATTTTTAAAGGCTTATTTTAAACAAAATTGTTGACTGCCTAAACCAACCCTATCCCACAAAGTGGGATATACTTCTAACATCTTTGTATTGGAAAAGCTATTAACTAGTGAATTCTTTGATAACTTTCCTTCAGTCTCCAATGTTTCCTTAAGTAATAAAGGTGGCATACAGGGACACGCATAGGCCTACAACAGAGGGCTTGTCCATCAATTTTTTTTTTAATTACAATTGGCACATAAAAAGTGCATTGCTGCTGTCTGAACAAATTTAGTTTTTTGAACAAATAAGTTTTTTTTTCTTGAGCAAGTAATAGTGTGTCTAGGTCTACATACAACATTGTCTATTACTAGTATGGAATTTTGTAATATCTGTCAAATTAATTATCGTTTGCTAAAATTGTTTTTCAAATTCTAACTGGAGTAAAGATTTATAATTGCCGATAATTTTTATACTAATACTCGGCTGGGGCTTTAAAATATGTTTTCTGGAAAAGCCTCGACCAGAATCGTTATGCCACTAATCACATACAAGCTGTAATTTGTAGGGAAGGTTGAATTAAATGTAGTACTTGCAAATCAAATAAATAAAAATATTTGAGTTGGAAAATTAGGGTGGAAGGAAATATTTTTTTTAAACCATGCCAAACCTTCAAACAAGTATTTCACACACAATTTCAAATCACCTATATTTTTTTTATATATAATGTATTGAGGAAAACAGGTTACATACAGTTTTAAACACCAAATAATATATTTTGTTACAGAAAAATTACTGTAATTCTTTAAACAATAGAACTTACCACTCAACAAAGAGACTTGGTTAGAATACTTGTCCTGATAATTCTTTACCTGTCCTTTCATTTTACCATAGATAAAAATTATAATAATTATCAATGTCAAGAGACTGATGATCCAATAGTATATGACTGTTCTAACTTCAACTGCATCTAAAAAATAAAATTATTTTTATGAAGTGTGTGAAAACCATCATTTAAAATGCCTTCCCAAAGCAAGTTCATTTACAGCACCTATAGTTGAATGAATTCTAATATATTTTTATAATAGACAGAATTCTATGTTTTATTCTAGTATTTCTAGAAAGTTTTATTAAAATTAAGATAAATTATTTTGAATATTTTTAATTCCTACTATAAAATTGCTTTTACACTGAATTAATAAAAGCTCTCTGACTCGAATAATCAAAAATGTTTCCTTTGAGGTGAATTATATTATCTGAAAAGTAGTTGTTGTATAATAGCAGTATGTAATGTGCACATGTCTATTTTTAACTAAATTAAGTTTCACTTTATTCTTTAATGTTCATTTATGCAAAATTTTTCAAGATTATAACTTTTAGTATATTCAGTCTTCACAAACGAATATATATTAGGAAAAGCATGAGTAGCAAGGAATTATTTGGAAGGGTTTGTAAAGACCAAGTAAGATTAAGACATAGTATTCATGCAATAATAACTGTGCAAGTCTTAACAAAGCCAAGTTATTTCTTAAAATAGATAAGTGTTTATGATTTTTCAAAGAGAGGATAGGTTGGATTAGTGTTTGTATGAACTGAATTACTGAGGAACTAGCTAGCATAAGATGAATCAATTTTGGACCAAGCTCTGATTATAACATTTCACCTGCTTAAAATATTTACATTAAATAAACTAATCACTAAAATTTAGACAAATAATAAATATAATTAAAATTGTGTATAATTCAGCCCTACATATTAAATTTTAACACATGGGAGAAGAAAATTTTTACCCTCACTCTCCAATCACAAGATCTAACACAACTTTTCTACACAATAAATAATGTTATACTTTTAAAAAAGTTTTTTTAAATTGAAGAAAGATTAAAATTAGGGTCAGACGTGTATATTTGTTCTAATGTATATTTACCAGTTTTGCATAATTCATCTGTAGATTTCAATAATTTTGAAGAAGGTGCTTTTGTATCAATGACTAGTGCTTGACTGGAGTCGCCGTAAATTATACCAGCAGACTTGTATCTGTCCACCTGTCAAAAAGAAATGGAAATATTAAACAATGTTGAATTAATAACTGATCAAGGTATAATTGTTTTTAAAAAAATGCAAAATTGCTTTTCATGTTAGTTTTAAGCATTGAAAAGGCTAGTTAAAATGTGTAAATTTACAATATATTATTAAATATATATTATACACTTTTATATGTGATTTTAAATAAATGAAAACAGGGTTCCCACTCGTTTTTAAAAATAAAATATAAGGAGTTTTTAATAACCTTTTTTATTGCGCTGATTCTATAAGTAGGAAAAAGTTAAAGACAAATTTCAGCAGTCGTCAAATTTCATATTAACTTAAAAATGACTTTAAATGCAATGCTGTGCTTTAGAGGTATCTTAACAGAACGTTATACATAATTATAAAATGAGTTTAAGAAATTCAGTGAAAAAACTTGTTGTTTGTTACAATCGGAGTATTTAGAGCTACAGTCCAATTATAGATAGAATTAGTTGAAAAATAGCCAGATGGATTTGCAAGGCATAAATACAATGCAGTAACTTATTAATGAAGTGAGAAAATAAATAGAATTCGAGTATTTCGTGTAAATACAGCAACAAAAAAATAGATTGCCAATGTAAGCAAAATAAACTGAGATGAGAAAATGTTAAGGGTAACCTGTTATATTCTATTAAGTCATCATATGTCCACGCATCCAGTTCAGCCTTGGTTTGAGGTGATATCTAATGCTTCTAACCCCTCACTTTTTACGAAAATATAACTAATTAATTTGGCAATATTTTAGAATTTAACTACCTAATAAAAAAAATGTTGCTGTGGTGGGGAAATTTAAGTAGTTTCTAAGGAGTTTTGGTCAAAAATAAGGACTTTAAAAATGCAAACCAAAAATAAGGAAATCTTAAGGACTTTTAAGTACTTGTGGGAACCTTGGTTAAAACTACAGCTAAAAGAATCTTTCAAAATATTATCACAAATAATATTGTGATCTCCTTAAATGTAATTACGGGTATTACAAAATTTTGTGTGCATTGTTTTAATGGGTTTAAGTCAGAACTGCTGGTGGTGTTATGCATAATTTTTATGATAAAATAATAAACAGTTTTCGATTAATCTGATTTTTTAAACTGTAAAGTACCATCAATTTGTTTTCAATTTTAAGGGAGAATTGTGTATTAATTTTTGTTACTTCCTTAAAACAGCGAAGTTTTCTTACCGTTACTAAATGTATAGAATCGGGCCATAAGGTAATCACAGCCATATTGTTTGACGTCAGCAAATGTCCTGTAATCATTGTATTGTCAACAACATTCCATGAGACTTCATATTCAAGTGGCTCCATTTCATTTGGCAGTTTCGGCCATGCTATGGTAGCCAATATTCCTGCGGATGTCTCGTCGCGTTCCAATGATACCAGTTGTGGGCTCCAACTGTTTTCATTTATAAAAGCCGCATTCTTAGTTCCCATGACCAAACTGTTCACGTATGTTGTCTCTGCATAAGAAAGTTGGCTTGTAGCGTTTGCTGCCAGAACACGAATCGAGGTACCTCTGCCGACTAGGTTACTTTTTATGTGAATAACGTGAGAGGTTGTCTGGAAAGAAAAATATGAATACATTGTTAAGTATTATGTTTGTAACATGTTTTAATCTTAAATTACTGTTTAAGTACTGTTTTGAATTCTAAACCTTAGAATTTGTTTTGTTTTTTAAATTAGTATTTATTAAAATTTTAAACAATATTACATGTAAATTTTTGGAATATAAAAGCTGAAATATCTATATTTATTAATCATTTTTTCTTAAACAATTTATATTTTTTCATCATTGTGGTTTATTTGCTTGATATTTTTTCAAGTATTCACTCTAGGCGGGTTTTTTTATAAAGGGCTCCCGCCTTTTTACCTCGAAAATTGCGCCCTCGGTAAATTTATTCTTAAGATTACTTCCAGCAATAATATTTACTAGGAGGCTTCGCCCCCTGCTCCGCTAACGCTCCGCCAACCCCCGGAGGATTGCTACGCAATCCTCATAAGTTTGCTTCGCAAACCACTTTTCGCTTCGCTCGTTAAAAGGTAGGCCACAATAACAATGTGTCCTAGTAACAATAGTTTTTTAACTATATTACTAAAAACTTTAAAAGTTGAAATTTAAATTAATATTTATCTTGGCACCACTACATTTTTTCGCCATGTAAGTCGATATAAAATCATTTAAACTAATTTATTTTTAACTACAAATGACAACAATGGTACCACTGGCAAGCCTACCATTATTTATTATTTTCCAGGTTATTTTCACAACTTTACCGCGTTTCAGTTAAATTTCTAACATTATTGATAATTTATTTTTGGCCATAATTGACGTTAAGCTTACCATAAATCTTACCTACCAGAAGTGTGTAATTTACTGAGTTTATACGTCATAAAAATGAAGCTCATAGAAATCTAATTTTCGAAATTGCGAACAGATGGCGCCACCTCAATTTTCCTTCATTTAAAGTTTGGGAAAGCAATTTTCAAAACTTCTATTTTTTAATTTAATAAGGCTTATATTCTTCCTGATTTAAGCTGACATCATCAAATAATTATTTACCAATGAATTGAAGGGGTTAATAGTCAAAATGGCTTACATAATGGCAAAATAAAAATGCGGGCGCAACGGAAATTTGTAAACAAAGTAACTGTTGCTATTCCGCATAGAGAAAAACAGCGTTTTTCAATCACCGCGTAAGATAATTAGATATAAAAATTATTTTTACATTGATAACTATTTTACATTTAAAATAACTTAAATAATTTTGGTGAAATATAATTGCATGTACTAGAAGTTTTTAAGTTCTTCATATATTTACTTTTTTATTATTAACTAACTGTGTGGTCTCGCGTTGTTGGGAACCCGTTACGGCATATAGATTTAAAAAATACAGTTGTCCTCGTAGGGTTTTGAACCCTCAACCATTCCCATAATATAATTAGAGGATATATAATTGTTTCACTTCATAAAAAAAATCAATGAAAAAAAAATACACATAAAAGTATTTATACTATTTAATTTGTCTTGCAATAAAGTTATTGGAAAAAATAAGTGCACATATGATAAGTGTTAATAATTTATATATAATTAAAATAACAAATTTTAATTCATTTTGGCGGAAATTAAAGAGAACAATTTTTTTCTTGCAAAACACAAAATATGTTAAAGAAAGGCAATAAAAATAAAGAAAATGTAATAATTTTGAATGAACTACACAAAAAATATTAGAAAAACAGAAAAACTACAGAAATCAAACATAGATGGCGCCATGTATACCCTCGCTACGGCACTACGATTTCTTACAAATGAAAACTAAATATTAATTAAAAAATAATTAACTAAAATTTTAAAATTCTGGTCTCAGATGCATAATTAGATGTTGAATAGTACTTATGTTGAAAAAGACATTTCCGTGCACACGAAGTAGTGGTTTTGTGTGCCACAGACACACTCTTTCTTTTATTATTATAGATTTCAATTACCTGAGCAACTTGATGCCAGTCTTGAGATGCATCTTGAAGAAGAACAGTATACAGAATTGTACCTTCATTATCATCTACTTCCAAAGGTACCCATTCCAGCATCACTCGCGAAGTACTTAGATCATACACAGAATTAATGGTGAAGGATGTTAATTCTGTTTCATCTAAGGAAAATTGGCACATTAAAAACATATAAAAATATGTGTATAAATATGTGTCTTCAGTAAAAGCTGAGTAAAATGGAAATAAATTATAAAATTAATTTTATAATTTTCTTTCCTTCATTTTCATGTTCAAACTAAATTGAAACGTATACATGCCCAGAAATTAGGGGGACTTTCATGAGCAAGTATAAAATGAGGGGTCCCCGGTCCCAATTTAGCTTAAGCGAAGGATTAATACTAATTGGGGTTCGCTGCCGTAATGTGCATTGCAACACCAGGAGCAGCAAAGGTATATAATTAAATGTCAAATATATATTATTAATATGAGAAATAAAAAGCTTTTCAAATTTTAGATAATATAAATTTTACCATTTCATAGAAAAAAAAATCTGATTACTTACTTAGGAAGTTCTTATAAGATAGAGATTTGCAAGCTGTTTGGCAACCAGGAAACTAAAAAAAATGGATATTCAAACATTTTAATATTTGATAATATAAAATATATTTGAAGGGTCCACATTTCATTAAAATCAAGACCTTAATGATTTATGTTAGCTACATGGCAGTACTGTCTTTGTGTTAGCTACATGGCAGTACTGTCTTTGTGTTAGCTACATGGCAGTACTGTCTTTGTGTTAGCTACATGGCAGTACTGTCTTTGTGTTAGCTACATGGCAGTACTTTCTTTGTGTTAGCTACATAGCAGTCATTTCTTTGTGTTAGCTACATGGCAGAACTAGTTTTGTGTTAGCTACATGGCAGTAATTTCTTTGTGTTAGCTACATGGCAGAACTTTCTTTGTGTTAGCTGCATGAAGTTATGGCATTTTAACTTATGACGGCAGAAAAGGCTAAGATTTTAAACATACGTACACTAGAAGAGAGCAGGACTAGGTGACCTTATTCAACTATTTAAATTTATTAAATCGGGTGATGTTGAAGGCATAAAATTGAATACCGCCTAAAGGTCATGGGTACAGTTATACAAATCACAATTAATCGAGAAGGTAGAAAGAATTTACTTAAATGGAATCGTTTGCTTGAATAGGTGGTCAATACGTCAGGAGTAGTTAGTTTTAAAACACAACCAGATCGGCATTGGGGGATTATAAGGATGGTTTAAACAGGGCCAACCTTGCTGGGCTTAGCGCATGTAGTTATTCGTCATTATTTGTCTTTGAATGAGTTAACCCGTCTTATCTATACCATGTTAACAATTAAATGTCACAGCGGCCTTTATAGCCAGATTCGGACTACTATAGAATTTGAATTACTTAACAAATCCAATTGTTCATGATAATTGTAACTGGAATTCATTATTAATTTATGCGTTAAGAGTTTTAATTGTAGAATCTAAGGTCAAATTGGTCTATTACATTATGGAGTGACCGGGGTTACTGGATAAACTCGACCTACGCATCAGTAACACGACCTTTTAATCAACTGAAGCAAATTTTTTTAATAGTAACAAAAACCACAGCTGTCATACAATGCGCCAAAAAGCAAAAACAAAAAGTATAGATAGTGTGGATTTATCAAAAGTTGTTTTTTTTAAAGTATTTTTATACACTGCATTTCAATAAGACAGTTACACACTTTATTTCCTAATATGTTCGAGGCCAGTTATAAATTGAAAAAAGTCTCAAAATAAGGTGAGAAATCTAAAAATTCAAGTAAACAATATTCATATAGAGTCAAGCAGTGTAATTAGAAACGTTCTGAAAAATATAGCTATCGATACACAACTAAACCAATACATCTAAATAACACACTATTAAAAATAGGTTCTCAAAAATAAGTAAAATTTTCTCATTTTTGATTACATTAGATGCTTATCATGGCTCCGAATACATAAGTTTCAATATTGAAAAAGACTTATACTCAAAAATAAGCAAAATGAATAAAAAGAGCAGATACTAGCCTACATAGTATGCCTTCATAAATAACTTTCAATAAATATCAACAATTACAAACAAGAAATTTTACCCAGATCCTAAGGCACCGTAGTAATGTTCCTCCCGTTGTACTACCAGGGCGACGTGAAGGAGTTATAAATAGAAGACTTGTTTAAAAGGTGTGCCAAAAGAATGGAAAGTAAGATAATTGAGTTGTAATAACTCAGTTTCCATTTAAGCAATTGACATCAAATAATGTAGAAAACCATCTTCTGAACAACTATTTTAAGTTTGTCAGGTCGCTTTGTTAAGATGGCTTGAACAAAAGATGAGATTAGCAATATTAAACCACGCTGCTCATTTTTGAGAAAGTTCGATTTTATAAATTTGAGTACGTCGTCGCTCATGTATGATGCATTTGTACTCAAGGAAAAACAAGTAGGTTCAGGTACTTATTTTAAGTACTTTTTTTTACAGTGTACTTACCCGGTACAGAAGGTAACTCACTGTATGTTTCCTGCATTTTTTACATTGGTTCCAAATTCAAATCAGCTGCTTTTCTAATGTTAGTCATCTCAGATATTCAATCACTATTTAGTACAATTATTGCGCTGCCGTTTTTTGAAGTTACTAATATAATATTTAAACAGAGCATTAAATAATGAAATTATAATTTTTTTATCAATAATTTAATATTCTTTTGCTCTTTCTATACTTGTTTATAGATTGTACAGCCGCGGAAAAAAAAAACGAACCACCGATGATTATTTCGTTAGTTTTTATAGTAGAGCTAAACTTAATATACCATTTTGTAGGAAATAAAGTCTACTATACACTGATATACAAAAAATTTGCATAGGGGACTATCTTCATATTAAAATCCGCACCAACTTTAAAATTTCCAATAGCAACACCCAATTTTGATTCAATATTTAAAATCTACGACAAAATTTATCGTTGAATATCAATTTGCAAGTCATTTGGTTAAGTAGTTTTTTAATTATGAATATCGAAAGTTTAGAACTCGTAATGTTAAATGAATTTCTTAAACTTTTAATCATATCTTTCGAAATAATAATTTTATTAAGCTGATATTTTTATCTGTGTTACTTCTAAAAAACCCAAGTAAAATACACTAACTTTCATTACTTATATGTATATTTTTTAATTTTATTTAAATTAGGATATTAATATTCATAAAATTTATGAATAGCAACCATGTTATATTTTGATAGGGATGGATTCAGAAAAGCGTTTTATATGCATATCTAAAATTTCATGATTTTCCTCTTTGTAGTTTTTTGGCAATATTATAATGTGCATCAAATGATCATTTAAGGGGTCATACACAAATTTAAAATCTGCAGAACTTAACAGAAATTTACTAATTTTGAGAATTAAAAGCGCAGTGATCGCGTTGGCATAATATTCTAAATTCTTATATAGAGGCGAAGGGTATACGGGAGTGGGGGAATGAATGACCATGGAAAAAGAAGAACCACGACTAACTACGACTTTTCTACCAGCGTACTTTATTTCGAAGTCTCACTAATACTTTGTTCACTGTGGAAGTAGCCCCTCAAATAAGATCGATACATATTGTCTAATATCTCTGCATATAAATGTAGGAAATTAACCAAAATTTGTATTTAGATTATTTTGAGGGCGGGGAACATTTCTGCGCTATCAAAAGTAGGTGTTGCTATTGAAAATTTTAAAGTTGGTGCGGATTCGAGTATGAAGATCAATCCCTATGCAAATGTTTTGTATATCAATGTATAGTAGACTTTATTCCCTACAAAATGGTATATTAAGTTTAGCTCTACTATAAAAACTAACGAATTAATCATCGGTGGTTCGTTTTTTTTTTCCGCGGCTGTACATTGCTCTGTTTATAATTGCCCCATTCATTTTGTTACTGTGGTAAATGAAAAGAGACATTTTCCCTTATTCTTATCGCTTCTTATTAATATAAAAATTAATTTTTAATATCGGTATGGCCACCATTTATAATCTAGGATTTTTATTAAAAGGGGAAGGACGTTTTAGAGTCAAATGCTATACAGACGAACACGCATATTTCCAATAACCTCCAGTAGTCGGGGGTAGTTAGAAACAATGAGAGTACATACGATTAATTTGCACAAATTAATACAAATTAATATCATAAAATTTTAAATGGGTACTTAAAGACAAGTCACTGACAGGCCCGTCACCCCCCCCACACACACCAATAATCTGGAAACCCTGAAAGTTGGGAATTTCAACTTAAAAAAAAATCCCCAAGTTGGGAAAAATTATGCCTGAAGAAAATGAATATTATTAGCCGATGAAAGCTATGGAAGAGTAGAAATTGTCCAACTTGTATGATCACATTTAATTTAGAACTCAGAAAGGACACTGCATTGGAATATAAGTGCAACAAATCAATGCTTGTGAGAGGGCTGTTTAATATTACCTAATATATATATAAAAAAAAAGGTGAAAGTTGTCCATGAGATGGAAGTAGGAATTTTCAGAAGTGTTGATTGGGAATTCCGAAACTTTAAGTTGGGAAATGTCTGGTCTCAATTTACCCCCCCCCCCCCCCCCCCAACACACACAATATTTTTTTTAAACGGCCCTGGTCACTAAAGATATTGATTCCTTATTCTGCATTTAAAATTATTATTCTACACAATAACAAATATATTTTCTTACATTCTAAAAGAAGAAAAGCTGGTGGGGAGTATGTGCAGCTTACATTTTTTTTAGAAAAAGGATCATCATTATAAATCATAGTTTTTAAAATTTGTAAATTCGTAGTTTGTAAATCGTAGATAGTAAAATCGTAGTTTGTAAATCGTAGATAGTAAAATCGTAGTTTGTAAATCGTAGATAGTAAAATCGTAGTTTGTAAATCGTAGATAGTAAAATCGTAATTTGTAAATCGTAGATAGTAAATTCGTAGTTTGTAAATCGTAGATAGTAAAATCGTAGTTTGTAAATCGTAGATAGTAAAATCGTAATTTGTAAATCGTAGATAGTAAAATCGTAGTTTGTAAATCGTAGATAGTAAAATCGTAGTTTTGACGGAGAGTTATATTTTTATTCTACTTTAACTTTAAAATAATTTTCTTTGCGCATGTTTTAACCAGCGGATTGGCTTCAAAATAAGGTACCAATATGCTTAGCGGTTTTGCTTTTTCAATTAAATAGTTATTTAGCAGTTATAAAGTGCTTTCATCTCTTAATTTTTACAAATATCTCTCATACATTCGGACCCGTTGTTGGTGTTCTCTCTCTCCTGTTGGTTAAAACACCTGTTGATTTTGTTCTCTCACTTTACCCACTTATCTTTCTATTATCTAAAAAAATATTATTCGTATAAAAAATCTCTAAACTCAGTAATTGAAAAAATTAATGAAATCTCAAATGTTAACGTGACATTAACCAAATACATTTTCTATCAGGGAATAATTTTATATACACATCTGAGTATTTTAAAATTTTATTATTAAAAGTCAAATAAATTGGAGAAACTTTAAATTATCACCTTTCAAAATATCTCTATAGTTCAAATTAATTATATGTAAATTAAATAAAAAAATATTAGCACTTTTAAATAGGTGGTGCAAAAGATAAGCTTTATTTGTTATTGGCATTATAATTCTTAACATCTTTACATATTATGTATACGGAATAATTTAGAACTTAAGTTGTATTTATATGTTACCATGAAAGTGTGAAAATCAGCGCATCTGCAGATTCACTAGGCCAATACGTGCAAGTGCGGAAAATTATTTAATTTCGCGCATTCCCTAGCGAATCTGCAGATTTACTACTAAGCGCTCGTGAATGTGAAAATAAGATCGTTGCTCGAACAATAGCAAGGTTTTTGAACGCTCTTAAGTTATTTATGTTTTAATATTTAAGATAATCACGCGCTGTGATTTTTGGTGATGAAATAGCAAAACTGATTACTCAGAGAAGATGAGAAGCCCCAAATAATTGCTTTAAGGGGGTACCAGCTGTTTTTGAACAGTTATTATGATGCTAGATTTTAAAAACGACTGTCCAAAAGGAGGTTAAAATGCCAAAATCCGACTGCTAGGAGGGACTTTTTAAAATTTTAAGGTCGCGGTGTCCAAGGATAGACCACTCGGTCGCCCCTAGATAAATATTAAAATTAATTTTGTTTAAAAAAAATTACGTGATTTTTGGTGGTGAGATACCAAAACCGACTGCTCAGAGGGGATGAGATGCCCTTAACAACTGCTCCAAGGGGGTACCAGCCATTTTTGAACAGTTATTATGCTGCGAGATTCTAAGAACGCATTCTAAAAATATCCGATAATCATTTGAAATATAATGTAATTTAATTTCCAATATCTAAGGAGCAAACTTTCTCTTTCGCAGTTTGACGATTAGGAATACGTCAATATTCACTACCTAGAGAAAGACACATTTCCTAGAAAAAGTGCGGAAAACTCTTATTTTGTAAATGATTTCGCACTTCCCCTGCAGAGAATCTTCCGCAATCAGAGAATCTGCAGATTGACTAAAAAATCTGCAGATTGACTAAAAAATCTGCAGATTGACAGCTTTCGCACTTTGACTTTGGTTTGATTAATTAACTTCGCACTAGAGCTGCACAGTGGGCTGTTGGTGACGGTTCGGGCCTATCGCGAAGGAAAGACCCGGGAACGATGCCTCGTATTTTTGAACCATGGCCAGATGACGAGAACAACTCCTGAGCTGGCACCCAACGTTCGCACTTTGACAGTAACATATAATTTTTTTTAAGTTATCCGGGAAAATCGAGCAATTTAGATTTTAGTTTCTATAAAATTTTACATACATGTTTAATCTCCAAATTAAAAATGTATATTTTATATTAATGAAATAAATTAATAAAATAAAATTTATTTAAAAATAAATTAATATAAATTAATAAAATTAATATAAATTAATAAAATTAACTAGAATCAAAATATTCTAGTGATTTCCCATAAACTTAAATTACTCAATTTTCCAAATCGCAACTTAAAAAATTGTCCCTATAATCATCGCGGTTCCTATTTTTAATTAATTATAATTTTGACGCATCCAAACACTGTTACCATAATTATATACATTAATCCAAATATTAAGCAAATTGCGATATTCGAATTGAGTTAGTTGTTAAAATTTATTATGGTCTGAATGTTTCTATACATTACTTCATACGTTACCATGACTAAAATTCCCTCACTCGAATAAAGAAATTCCCTCACGCGCGTGCGAGAGTATTTCTTCAATAATGGCCGCTATTAGGGGTGTGCGACACGTGCCACCGCACAGGGGCCCGCGCTCATCAAAGAAAAACGCACAAAACGCGGATTCATCTTGGCGATCATATAGAAGTTATTTCTTCTGGCAGGACGGCCGGTACTTCCACAAGAAAATTCAAAAAGCTCTGAGTTGGCGGAAGATAAACAGTTTAAAAATTAAAACTTTGAAATTTGTTATGTACAAAAGTGCTTCGACTTTGGCCTGTACCTTCTATCATTAATCTCTTAAAGGGATACATTCCGTGACAAATATCATTACTGACATAAATTTGGTCTCGTTCGACAGAAAATTAGGCTTATATAGATAAAAATAATTTTAAATTTTTTTTAAATAATACAGACTTTTTATGTAACGAAGTTCTCGAATAAAGATTCCATTCAAATTATGCACAGCCGCATCAAATATACGTAGTTAATAAAAAAATCCGATTGTTTTTTCAAAAATCTAAAAACTTATTATAAATGTGTGTTGATGTTAAAAAGGGCAAATTCGCAGTGAGCCCCGCGTTTGCTAAGGGTGGCTCTGTCTTCAGTGCGATTAGTCAGCGCATTTTAAAAAAGAATTGTCCCTCTTTAGAGGGACAATTCTTTTTAAAAACTTTTAACTTTTAATTCTTTTTAAAACTTTTAGCAGCCAGACTTTTTATGTAACGAAGTTCTCGAATAAAGATTCCGTTCAAATTATACACAGCCGCATCAAATATATGTAGTCAATAAAAAAATCCGATTTTTTTTTTCAAAAATCTAAAAACTTATTCATAAATGTGTGTTGATGTTAAAAAGGGCAAGTTCGCAGCGAGCCCCGCGTCTGCTAAGGGCAGACCCTGTCTTGACAGGGCGACCCTGTCTTGAGTGCGATTAGTCAGCGCATATTAAAAAGAATTTACAATTCTTTTAAAAAACTTTTAACTTTTAATTCTTTTTAAAACTTTTAGCAGCCAGACTTTTTATGTAACGAAGTTCTCGAATAAAGATTCCGTTCAAATTATACACAGCCGCATCAAATATATGTAGTCAATAAAAAAAATCCGATTTTTTTTTCTTCAAATATCTAAAAACTTATTCATAAATGTGTGTTGATGTTAAAAAGGGCAAGTTCGCAGCGAGCCCCGCGTCTGCTAAGGGCAGACCCTATCTTGAGTGCGATTAGTCAGCGCATATTAAAAAGAATTTACAATTCTTTTAAAAAACTTTTAACTTTTAATTCTTTTTAAAACTTTTAGCAGCCAGACTTTTTATGTAACGAAGTTCTCGAATAAAGATTCCGTTCAAATTATACACAGCCGCATCAAATATATGTAGTCAATAAAAAAAATCCGTTTTTTTTTCTTCAAATATCTAAAAACTTATTCATAAATGTGTGTTGATGTTAAAAAGGGCAAGTTCGCAGCGAGCCCCGCGTCTGCTAAGGGCAGACCCTATCTTGAGTGCGATTAGTCAGCGCATATTAAAAAGAATTTACAATACTTTTAAAAAACTTTTAACTTTTAATTCTTTTTAAAACATTTAGCAGCCAGACTTTTTATGTAACGAAGTTCTCGAATAAAGATTCCGTTCAAATTATACACAGCCGCATCAAATATATGTAGTCAATAAAAAAAATCCGATTTTTTTTTCTTCAAATATCTAAAAACTTATTCATAAATGTGTGTTGATGTTAAAAAGGGCAAGTTCGCAGCGAGCCCCGCGTCTGCTAAGGGCAGACCCTATCTTGAGTGCGATTAGTCAGCGCATATTAAAAAGAATTTACAATTCTTTTAAAAAACTTTTAACTTTTAATTCTTTTTAAAACTTTTAGCAGCCAGACTTTTTATGTAACGAAGTTCTCGAATAAAGATTCCGTTCAAATTATACACAGCCGCATAAAATATATGTAGTCAATAAAAAAAATCCGATTTTTTTTCTTAAAATATCTAAAAACTTATTCATAAATGTGTGTTGATGTTAAAAAGGGCCAGTTCGCAGCGAGCCCCGCGTCTGCTAAGGGCGACCCTGTCTTCAGTGCGATTAGTCAGCGCATATTAAAAAGAATTGTCCCTCTTAAATCTTTTAGCAGCCAAAATAGCGCTTTCTTTTTATCGCTGCTTATCACAGCAACCATGCATTCGAACTTAGTTGTCTACAAGCAAGTCTATCGTAAAGGGTCATTAGTAGCGAATCAAAAAGACATAAAATCTGTTATTAGAGGGCAGCAGTACGACTAATGGCAGTCGCGACAACCTGCAGATTTCTAATCGTTACGAGCAACCATGTTATCCAATTCGTGGATGTTGAAATGCGACTTGTGGCACACTAAAATAGGTACCTAAAAAACAGAAACAGTTGCTAGCGTTTTAACGAGCGAAAGAATAATGCCATCATCTTGTCTTCCAGGTGCGCCTATCAATTTACTAAGCCATTTATTTCCCCTCAAAACAAAACATTTCTACTTTGAAGCACTGAACTCTAACTGTAACTCCTGGAAGGCTCAAAACTTGTTTCCTCTATGGACGCGTTGAAGCCAATGTGGAAGCAGCCATACTGTACTCCTAAAATTTTTTCTTAAAGTGATTTAGTGGTGTTTTGTAATACCATAGCATTGTAGAAATATTAAATGTATATAAATATTATATTTTCTTCTTATAGAATTAATTTTTATATTGCCAAACAAATAGTTTTTGCTCTCGCTTTTTAACCACTTTGACTTGCAAATGACTTTCTATTTTAAAAGCAAATTGCATTTAAAATGGGTTTAAAAAGAAAATAGAAAAAACTCAGCCAAAAGCGATACATGTCGGTTTATTTTAATATGAAAAATATACGAAATATTGCGATAGCGATGAAAGTAGGGTACAGTTTGTTACCCCTTCAATTGGCTTCAATTCAACAAAATGTCTTGCCCAATCCAGAAGTTACAGTTAGAGATCAGTGCTTTGAAGCTTGCGGACCACTAAGAATTTAATTTACAAGATTACTGTGGATGCATGGGTTGTTCAAGGCATTCTTATTTTGAGTAAATTTTATTTTAAACCTTTCCTAACGCGTGTGGACCGAACCCTTCCGGAAATAAATGTAAACTATTTTCTTTTCATAAATTATTATTTAATCATCATTAATTATTTAATTAAGTCAATAATAAGCATAGATAGTTACCTAATTAGCATTTTTTTCCGTAAAATTCTTAAAATTTTTAGCTTTAATTTTCAATAATTAAAAGTTTTATTAAATTTTTCCCGCTTGTATACTCCCTTCAAAAGTTATTTCCCTTCGCTTTACTGAGAATTTAACTTTGTGTATAGCTAAAATTACCGATGAAATATGGAATTGTCAATTTATAAAGTCATTAGTCAAACAAAGGGGGACCACCAGAGAAATACAAGGTGGCCATTTATCCTATTGTAAAGACGTGACTGATGCACGCCGGCCTAACTACCCCAAATCTTGATTGTCATCGTTACCGTATAGGGGGGGGGGGGGGGGGGGGCTGGCATTTATGTACAGAAGTTATAATAATATTGTGATTATTTGAGAGGAGAGAGAGAGAATCATTGCATGTTTGATTGATTTAGTGGTTGTTGTGAAAAGGTTGTTATGCTTGACTGTTTGATTTTGGAGGGTCTGGGGATTTCCCTTTTAAGGGGGTGGGGGTCAGGGGATTCCCGCTAAAATACATAGTTGTTTTCAAAAGGCTTCAAAACATGTTTCGATATTTATCAGTCAATATATTTCCTGTTTACTTGAATAAAAATTAATAACTTTTTTTAATTTTTGGAAGAGGAGGAAGTTTTTTTTTAATTTTTAGAAAGAAGGGGGTAGTTTCATTAAATGTTCGTAAAATGAATTAAATCTTCCTATGTAGGCAAGCATATACTCATTGTACTCATTTTTGAGTACATGTCTTTTCCAAAATTGAAACTTTTGTATTCAATCGAATGTAATAAAAAATGAGTACATTTTACATATTTTCAAGTACTTATTTTTAACAGTGTGCAAGTTACAAAAGTTATGCAAGTTGAAAATACGAAAATTCGGCATTAAACATAAATCGATCTTCTTTATATTCATAGAATATTAAAATAAAGACTTACACAAACATCAGGAACAGAGCACATAATTCCCCAAATCTCGAAATTTTCATGCAACATTTGGCAAGTTTCCCAACACTGAAAATAAAACAATTTATTGTATAGAAGAATCAATTACACGCACAAAAAACACTAACAAGCTTAATTTTATTGCAAAAAAAAGTAGTAAAGTTTCTAAAAAAAAATTTAAAACTAAAGATACATATACAAAATTTAATTTAATTAATCCAATTTTGCTTGAGTTATAAAACATTTTTTTTAAGAATTTCGTAAATAACTGTATTACAAAGATCTTCGATTAAAGAGTCACAAAACATCATTTAAATTATTTAGCAGGTACATTTTTATTATTAAAATAAATCAGATTTTTGTTAACTACATTAATTTTGAACATTTTTGTATCCTTTATTCTTGAATTTTAATCAGCATCGGACAAAATAATGAATAACTTAATTAAAAATCATAAATTTGTTTTACTTTTATAATAAAGAAGTTTGAAGTTCATAGAAGTTTTCTGTGTACAAATATCTTTTTTTTTTTTAATTTCACAAAAGCTTTCAGTTAGGCAAAAATTAAATATTTATTTTTGTGTTTATTGAAGAACAATATTAAAATTATTAGTTAATTTGGAAATTGAAGAAAATTATTAAAAATATTAGCTAATCTGGAAAGGTTTGAGCGTACATAAATTTTTTTTTTAAGAATTTCGTAAATAACTCTGTTACAAAGATCTTTGATTCAAGAGTCACAAAATACATCCTTCAAATTATTTAGTAGGTAAGTTTTCATTATTAAAATAAATCAGAATTTTGTCAACTGCATTAATTTTGTAAATTTTTGTATTCTTTATTCTTGAATTTTAATCAGTATCGAACAAAATAATGAATAACTTAACATAAACATAACAAACATAACATAAACTCACCATGAGACAACTAGGATTCTTCTGACACTTTCCTTCGGTTCGAATAATATGAGAATGCTAAAAGAAAATTTTAAAATGTTGTACAAATGCACTGAATATCTTAATATTTTATTTTGTCTAATGAAAGATTAAAAATTAGTAACGGTATATTTCCAAATTTTCAAATTAGTTCTTACCATTTTCTGGAAGAAAAACAGTTAATTTTTTAAAACATATTAAGATTCTGAGTAATAAAACCCATTTTTCGTTCTATATAATTACATTCAAAATTTGTTTTATATCTAATAAATAAAAATGAAAAAATGATTATTTTAAAATAATTATCATTCGAAAAGGACCAATGACCATAAAAATTATACTGGCAGAGTTCTATTTTCATAGGCAATAAATAATAATAAAAAAAGTCGATTTTTCAAAATGGTGGATTACTGAAAACGATGTAAAAAACTGTAACAAAAACAGTCCCGTAACAATCAAATATACTGAGTTTTTAAGAGTTGATGGTTGTCATTTATTATATTTTATTCAAATTACAAATTTGACTTTAAAAGATTATATTATAATACCTTTTACAAGAAAAGTTCCATAAATCTCACTAAAAACTAATATTATCCCATCTATGAATCGAGGTTACCTTAGAAAAATAATTATTAAAAATATTTTTTAAAAATTCAGAATTAAATGTAACTATACGATTATGTTTTTAATAAATAAGTGAACGTTTTAATTGTAATTTCACAATTTTTTTCAAAGGGAAATTGGACTTTGAACGATAAAAATCGAGTTTTAACCCCCCTCCCTAAACGTTATATAAAAATAAGAAATAACACAGTTTTCTCTAAATTTTTAAGATCTGGGAATTGGAGGATCTTTGGCTTTAAATTTAAGATTATGTTCTTATTTAATTTTAAATGTTATATTAGATAATTAAAAAAATATTAATGAAATAATTTTAGTTAATAAGTTTTATAGAAATCAAAATTTTGAAAGCATTAATGTATCACGTATATTTTCCCAAAATCCGAAAATAGAATCCGTTCCTTACCTTCTGAACAATTTTTTATTTTATAAACGGACAGATTTTGATGCATCTGTTTTTAATGAGTATTGAGAAGTGTGTTAATAAATAAATAAATAAAAAAACTTTATAATTCCACGACCCATTATATTTTTATTTGATTTTCATACCCAGAGTGTTTACCAATATAAAAAAAGGTTAATTAGAAGTTATGCTAATTAGTAATTAGCCATTAATTAGTTTTTAATTAGTAATTGTTAACTATCAAGAATTTGTTAACTACTTAATTGCATAAATTTCTTAAGAAATCAACAATTTTGTTATTATTTAGAATTAGGATTAACAGAATTTTCATAAATTGTACGAAATTTTATTTGGGATATTGGTAGAAAATTTTGTGTTAAAATCCTAGGGGGGGAGGAGAAGGGTTTCTTTAGCCCCTTCCTTTTGTTATTATTTAGAATTAGGATTAACAGAATTTTCATAAATTGTACGAAATTTTATTTGGGATATTGGTAGAAAATTTTGTGTTAAAATCCTAGGGGGGGAGGAGAAGGGTTTCTTTAGCCCCTTCCTTACCTACGCCTATGATGGGACGTATAACAAGCTTGAGTAAAAAAATCAGATCATTTTTTTAAAATAAAATAGAAGAAAAACAAACATTGCACCCTATCATGTTTCCAATCATTGATCTCCTTCAAGAAAAACTTTCTTTCCAGTGATAGTTTTTTAATAATTTATTAAAAGCATTTATAAACCGTTATAGCGGCCGCGGGTTGACTAATTTAGGAAATCTAAGGCGGAATAAATTGTGGGGAGCCAAACCGAGCGCTCTCGATGCTGTGTGGCAATCTCGAGACCAAGTAGGGGGACGCAAAGCATTATTAACCTTTCTCGACCTCTTATCATTTTATCTAGGAGCCCAGCTTCTCCTTTTTCTAGAATCCCACGCTGAGGATAACAAACAGATGGTTCCGGAGGGGGGAGGGGGGGATCGTGTCCCAGTCCATAATCAACTGTAATCTTGAAGGGGGATAATCTTCCTCGGGTAGAATGTTGGTAATTTAAGAAAGCCCACATTGGGGAATAAATTAAGCAGCAGATAGTATCACTGAGGTTGTCAGTGTGTTTGAACATCTAATGAGCGTTTGGATACTAAGAAACGAAATAAACGGTTAAAAAATATGTTGGGGCTCTTCACTAGGCGATAAACGTTTACCGGGCCTTACGGCGTTTAATTATCTGCCTCTAATTGACACATGATAATTGGGAGTGGCGTTCTTGAAATGTGTGTAAAGTGATGAGCTTTGCTTTTCAGAGTACTATATTTCAATATTTGCTACGTTCCTTAACGTTCGATTGTCGATATCGTGTTTATATAAGAATAAATAAATATGGAAAAACTAAATTCCTCAACTGATAAACTTTTTTCTTTACTTTTCAGCGAACTGTTTTTATTGCTACTCTTCTTAATGTTCAATCGTTAAGATCATGTTGACATAATACAGCTAATAAATATTTTTTCAGCGAACTATTTATCTAGTTTTGCTAAGCTTCTTGACGTTCGATCTGATGGTTAAGATCATGTTGACATAAGACATCTAAAAAAACATAGAAAACCTAAATACATCAACTGATATTTTCTTAAGTGAACTATTTATCTATTTTTGCTACGTTTCTTAACGCTCGATCGTTAAGATCATGTTGACATAAGACAGCTAAAAAAAGTTAGAATAACTAAATACATCAACTGATATTTTTGTCAGCAAACTATTTATCTATTTTTGCTACGCTTCTTGACGTTCGATCGGATCGTTAAGATCATGTTGACATAAGACATCTTAAAAAAACATAGAACAACTAAATACGTCAACTGATTTTTTTCAGCGAACTATTTATCTATTTTTGCTACGCTTCTTAACGCTCGATCGTTAAGATCATCTTGACATATTTGAACTAAAAAACATAAAAAACTAAATAAATATACATCAACTAATATATATTTTTCTTCGGAGAGCTATTTATCTATTTTTTTCTACGCTTCTTAACGTCTGATTGTGAAGATCATGTTGACATACGAACTAAAACTAAATAAACATAGAAACTAAATACATCAACTAATATACTTTATTTCTTATTTTTCTTTTTAGCGAAATATTTATCTATTTGTGCTATACTTCACAACATACAGTCATGATTAAATCAAAAACTAAATGCATCAACTGATAAACTTTTTCTTACTTTAATTTCAGCGACTATATATCAATTTGTTTACATCTCTCTCAACATTCAACCCTCAAAATAATCTTGAAATACAAAGAAATTAAATGTATCAACTCATTGGGCGAAAACATCCCGATATTTTTAATGTAAACAGTTATATTATCAATTTCAATTATCACATAATTCATAAGAATTATGTTGAATAACCTTCAAATGAAAGATTCGAAATCATTTAAACCAGGTAACTAATATATGGCAGCTCAAAATCAGGTACAAAAGAAACCGAGCATAATTTTCCTAACGACCTTTCGAGAGAAAATGAAATGATGTTATGTATATAATACGAAATGAAAGATCGTCATTAGGAGCTTCTGAAAATGTACAGCGATTACTGACAATTTCTTTAAAAACTCTTTATATTAACACAAAAATAAATATATTTATTATCCCCTTCAGTGGAAAAAGTTGATTGAAGATTCCGAAAGAAATCCGGATAAAAGAATATGTGTGTGGCTATTGATATTCAGAAAAAATAATTTCGTTTACATAAACATCCCACTCATAGCTTCTTGTAAAAAAATAACCTATTCTTAATGCGTCTTTACAAATAGACAATACCAAGGTCTAAATAATTGAATGCCCTGTCTACTAATTTTCAATATTCAAGGTGTCTAAAACGTGCATTGAACCAGTTTTTTTCCGAGTTTCAACTGGCATACGACCTGTTTTTAAACATCTATTTGAAGAAATAAACATATTTTAAAAACATTGAAAGAAAAATTGATAATCCAAACCATAAGGATGTAGACGCATATAAACAAATGCTACAAACATTGCATCATAACAAGTAATGAGCGACTACTAATCAAAGGATAACAACTTAATGGTTATTATAGAATAACATGACAATATATAAATTAAGGCTAAATTAATTCAATATATTTCACCAATAGAATTTTATGAAGCTAATTTTTTATATATTTAATAATAAGCATTCTAACAAATTTAAAAATGACTGTATAGTATTTTAAAAAAAATATGATAGGTATGTCACCTTACCATTTCTATTTATATTCCTGCTACAAATATAATTAAGCGGTAAAACTTATAAGGTAGAATCCTCGACAAAATACTTTAAATGATTCGGAATACAAACAAAATTAAATTTATGTTTATTTTGACGTTTTTAAAACAAACGCATTTATTCATTTGGGAAGATGAAACAAAATTTTCAAAGCATCACAAAATCTAATGAATAACCTATGAAATATATCCAAAATGTCCTAAAACTGTTTTAAAAAATGAACTTTATTGTTAGTATTTTTTTTCTTTAATATTCTGCGTATGTTATTGCAATGAATATTCTTTATACGCGGTGGAGGGTAAAAGAAACTGAATCTAGGCGCCATATTCAAACAAGTAAAAATAATAGACAGAGAAATTGGTAGAGTAAATGGGAGAATATATTTCTTAATTTTAATTATTCAAAACACTCAAAATAAACTTTCAGTGTTTGATACTACAAAGATACATTCATTTCATGTGTGTCCAACCGATCCAAACATAAAAAAATAGCATATCTCGAAAACCAATTGGTATATATAAAAACCTAAACCATCGCATAACAAACTAGTATATCACTAAAGGAATCGTAAAATATGAGCAAATCGCTTGATAAGATTTCAGTATATAATGCATTAAGCAATCCCTATAAATTTCTTTAATTCTAAAAATATTTAAATAGATAAAACCTTCCGCTATACTGTTGCAAAAGAATTAAATATGGATCGAAAGTAATTGAATGATGGATTGAAAGTAATTCGGCATTCAAATCTTTGTAAATTTACTATTGGAATAAATTTCTAATTGAGATTTTAATTAAAGCGTCAAGTGAGTTAGACCATAATATTAATACTATTGTTAAACGCTGATAATAATAATGCTAACATTTCATTTTTATGTGCGAGTTGTTTATAGAACAGGTACTACGGAAGCACTGGGCGGGTGTGTGTTTTAACGCGTATGTTTTCTGTGCTAAGTCCTTAGATTTATGTTTAATGAAAACTTTTGAATTTCTATTTACTTAGTTATATTCTTCCGAAACGACACAACGTTAATGGAGTGGGTATGCTATTCAAATGTGTTCTATTAGTGAATATTTAACTGTTGTATGCTTCACTTTATTGCCGTTGCTTTTGAATGCAGAAATCTCAAATCAATTTTGAGATTTTTTTTATAAAGATTTGAGAATTAAATACGAAACTTCATTAAGAAATAAATATCAAAACAAATTCAATTAATAAAAATAACAATGTATTTAAAGTACAAAAATACCTAAATGTAAAAAGTGTTAAAAATCTAAGATAGTCTTATTTGCTTTAGGGGTATTACAAGCTTTATTAGCAAGCAACTTTAATATTTATATTAAATTTGATAAGACAAACTTTATTTTTAGGTATTTAAAATGACATAAGAGGAACAAATTGAGAGAGTCTGAGAGAGAAATATTTCCGCGCGAATATAGAACTAATTTAAATAAAAAACCCGCGAAAAACACATCTGAATGCATCAATTGACATAAATACCCATAATTGTTTAGTAAAAAAATCAAAGGTATTCATTTACCTGATCTAGACAAGATGCTCGGCACTGAGTTACAGCAAGTACACTTTCCATGCTAGAATCTTCGGCTAACACGCTGGTCGCGCACAAAAGCGCAAAGGAGAGAAGAACGCGCATCATGCTTGCAGGACTGTTTGCTTTGGATTCGGGATCGAGAATGAGCCCACCACAGAGTATTTAGCTACGCGTACAGAGGTCCCACTCAAGCATTTTGTAGAAACACCAACAGCGCACCAGTGAGAGATATTTGAACTAAACCTGCTGAAACAGGTTTGTTTTTCGCGGTTTTTTAGCATTCTTCAGCGACCGGCGACGACATTTTTGACTTGCGTTGTTTACTTCAAGCGTGCTCTTATTTTTAGCGAATTATGGCTAATAAGTTTTTAAAACAATCTACTTGTCTTGTTTGCGGAAATTCGGATCGGAAGCTGCATAGGATTCCTAAAGATGAAGAGCAGTAAGTGTATTTTATTTGTTTTATGCATGCTTTTAAAAGTTAGATTATATTGTAATCAGATCCTTGTTAAAAAAATCATTATAATTAAATACTTTTATTTTAGTATTCACGAATTTTGACGAGGTTAAAGCTATCTGTAAATTATGCATTTTTTGGTTGTTAAGAATTTAAATTTCGTGTATTCAAATTTTATTATGAAACCACTAGTATACAAATAAAAATATAAATGTTTATAAACATACTATTACGGATGCTTATCGTTGGTAATATTTAAGTTGTAAATTATGTGATGAGATTTTTTTTTTTAAAGATTTGCATAAATGTTCTAATATCTAACTATTTTAATTAGGATGAAGAAATGGTTTGAGATCATTGGGTGTAGGGACTTGTTGGAGTTGGACTGCAAATATTTGCAGAATAATGTAAGATTATGCAGTCGTCACTTTGGAGATTGGGCTTTTGTGGATACAAACAAAACCCGACTGATTAGGTTTGCCCTTCCTTTGAAAAATGCGCCCTCATCTGGGCTTTTGAGTTCTCCGCAACCGTGCCAGCAGACCCCCTCACTAACTGCATTTGATGATTTCGCAGTCCAGGAGTCGGAGTCATCGCCTGTGCCTTCTTTCACCTCTACACCCAAACGATCTACGACATCACAAATTATTCTGAATCAGCGATCAACGATCTCACGGTTGAAAAAGAAAATTGAGAATCTCAAATCCGAGAAGCTGAATTTTCTTCGAATACTAAAAGATAAGTTGAAAGTTGACCAGTACGAATTTGTGATGTCGCAGATCAGGCAATGTGGGCGTGCTAAGAAGGGCAGAAGATGGTCGAAATCTGAAAAGGCCTTTGCACTGAACATTTATTTGCAAAGCCCAAGTGCTTATCGCATTTTAAGAGACAAGTTGTGTTTCCCTAGCAAGGCAACATTGAAAAGGTATATTTCATGACTATAAATTTTCTCATCGATTTTCTTCCCCCGCTGGTTGGATCCTGTCAAATCTGATGGGACTTACTTTATGGGATACATGAAAGAAATTTCATTTTTTACATTTCCTACTATTGTAGCTTTTACAGTATAATATGTCCATGTTTTTAAAAATATTGAAAAGTTAGTATTTAAAACATTTCATAAGACAATTTTCTGTAAGATTAGAAAATGTAAAAAAGTGCAATGTAATTTGTCTTAGACATTTTAGTTATTTTAAATATCTAATATTATTTTGTAGATTGATTTTGGATGTAATAGAATAAGATACTTTTCCATTTCGCCAGCGCAAATCTCATCAAGCAAAATTTTGTGGTGACACCACACAGTAGAATCCGTCCTGCATTGTTTTTGCGCGAAATAGAAAAGTACCTCGAACAATTAATAATTTAAAAATAATTTATTTATCAAAATTCAGTTTATGTGCCGAAGTTTAACATACAACACTGCTGATTTGCCCAATAGTCTTTGAAATTGGGGTATTGAATTGAAATACAAAATATTTTGTGCTTTTCAGATACACTTTTAACGTTGCCCAAGGCCCAGGATTTTGCCCGAATCTTGTGAAGTGCCTGGCCATGATGGCTGCACAAATGACTGAGGCCGAAAAATTATGTATACTTGCGTGGGACGAGATGGCAGTGAAAGAAGGCCTGACGTACTGTCCACGGACAGATGCCATAGAGGGCTTTGAAACCTCCAATGCCATTGGGTCGTCACGGCGTAGGGCTTCCTATGCTCTGGTTTTTATGGCTCGAGGTGTCACAACCAATTGGAAACAGGCAAGTACTTAAAATGCACTGTTTTTAGAAAATATTGTATTAAAGAGTAAATATTTTTCAAACGACCTCGCTATGGTAGACTCCATTTCAGAAGGTTAAATTAGTGGTAATGAATAAGTTTATGAGCACCATAGCGTTTAGGAAACATTTAATGATACAAGTATTAAAGTTAAGAATTTACAATTAAAGGTTAAATATATGGCATTACAATTAGGATGAGGAGCACGCTGAAATGTGCTTGTTACATTCTGTTTCGTTGTCGATCTCTCATTGGTTTGAGATATAAACACTGTTTGGAGTGGTGCATGCCTTTCGCAATTTCTTGGAACCGAAAGATGGATGAACTCCAGGACGCTGCACTTTATTGTCTAATTATATTAAAAGACTTTATTAGAAATTGCCACAAATTAAACATGTGTTTCTGAAAAGATTTAATGAATAACTGATTATTCCAGCCCTGTTTACTTTAGTGTTAAGTGTTTTATTTTCATCAAGTTTTAAGTGTGAGTTGACTAATATGGTTCATTTTTTTTTTAATTTATAGGTTTTAGGTTATTTCTTCACTGCCAAATCGTCCAGGATTCAAGTAACCGAGCTTGTTACGCAAGCCATACATATATTAAAATCGTGTACTTTTAACGTTATCGCAACTGTGTGTGACCAAGGTAATTTTATATGTATAATTAAAATGGGTATTTATTATATGTACAAATTCATCGCAATAAAGATGTTATACATATTTTAATTAAAAATTTTGTTTCTTTTCAGGCCCTTGCAATTTGGGCATATATAGGAGTTTGGGTGTGTCCCCTGCAACACCATTTTTTATGGTAGAAGACACTAAAATTCATACTTTATATGACCCGCCTCATCTCCTGAAGTGTGTGCGGAATAATCTTAAAAACCATGGCATACACTTCATGGAGCCGAAAGTGGGCAATGAAACTCCGCGTGTTATGTACGCGACGTGGAGCCATATTGCTGAATTGTATGATGCTGATTCCCAAAAAGTAATTTTCTTAAATTTGCAACTACGTTAAATTAGGTTAATAATACTCAAGTTCAAATTTTGTATTGTGTATTTCAAAGCAATAAAAAATTTGTTTATTACTTTTCATTACGGTCTATTTTTTTTTACTTAGGTGTATCGTAGCTGCCCCAAACTTACAAAAAAACATGTGGTGGTGCCAGGCTTGGCCAAATTAAATGTTAAACTTGCTGCACAGGTATGTATAGTATTTTTAAAAATAAATTTATGTACTCTTACAAGTTTTCTTAAATTAATATAAATAATTGAATTGTCTAAAATAGCTAAGGTTTAAATAAATATAATTTTTGTTTAATGTAAAAAAATTACAGGGTTGCAATGGGAAAGCTAGCCCGTTTCTCATCTAAAGTTAAATGATCATTTGATGCTAAGTTGAAGTTCACAAAAATATTTAATTTTACAATATTTTTTAATTCAAAGGGTTGAGGTACAACTTGCAAGCTATCGCTTTACAATTAAAAAAAAATTAAACGTTATAAAATAGCTTGACCAGGAAAACTTACTATTTCCATTAAGCATATGGCTCCTCGATTCATTTAATGCAAGACAGATTTATTTTTATTTAATTTTAGGTTCTTAGTCATTCTGTGGCAGCAGCCCTATGTTTATACAGCAGTGCTGCACTTCTTGGAAGTGAAGTTGGGGAGACGGCAGAGTTCGTTGGCAGGATGGACCAGCTGTTCGATAGCCTGAATTCCCGTTCTCGTTTTTCGCAGAAGCCTTATGCTGGAGCCCTGTCAGGCACATCGGGACACCTTGCATTTTGGGCTTCTTGCGTTGAATGGATTAAAACGTGGAAATTCAGGAACCCTTCGACCAACAAGCTGATTGTTCCTGCTTGCAAAAAAGGGTGGATAATGACACTCGCTGCTATGGAAGGCATCTGGAAATCTCTTGAGGATTACCAGTTGAAATTCCTCCTACTTAATCGATTCAACCAGGATTGTCTTGAGAACACTTTCAGTTCCACCAGGCGCCGAGGAGGGTTTCGGGACACTCCTGATTGTTATCAATTTCGTAGTGCCATACACGGGGTAATTATCCACAACTTTTTGAAAAAAAGCCCAACTTCCAACTGCATCGAGGACACCGATTCGGTCTTGGTTGACTTCAGCCAATTTAACAAGTCACAAATTGTTTCTCTCCTGGATGACCCTACTTCAGAGGAGTACTTGACCCCCTCGCAACTTGATTTCGTATTTGACGATTCCTTATTTGATAACTCTTTAGTTATTGATGAGGAAGAAGCAAATTCGGATCAAGGGGCGGGTGGTCAATTTCAGCTCCTCGGCATCATAGAGGACAATGCCCTGGCATACATTGCAGGGTACCATGCCAAGAGATTTCTGGAAAAGGTTTTATTTTGCGAGCAGTGCAAACTACTACTGGTTGGAGAGAAGGTCTTAGATTCGTCTTCGTTTCTCACATACTTTAAAGAGTATAGGGATACGCAGTACGGTCTAAAGTGGCCAACTCATGAGTTATTGACCTACATAAGGGATTTGAGTAGTACTTTACTACCAATCCTTGACCAAGCAATATACAGGGATAGAGTATGTCGTCGTTTAGTTGACACACTTTCAACTGTAGAACTAAATATATTTGTAAACCATACAGAACATGAAACTGCAGCCAAAAATTATTTTGTGACTGCCTTCGTTCTTATGATGGTAAAGCACAAGGTCAATACACTCAATATGAAACTGCAAAATGATAGTATTGTTAAAAGTCAAGCAAAGAAACGAAAGCATGTTTACGAAAGTAATAATTAATATCGTAGCTTTAACTGCTTATAATCCTTTTTTTTTTTAATACTTTTATATTTACTACGGATTAATGTTTGTTTCCTTCTTTTATTTACAATTTCATTAAAAAAAATTTGATGAATAAGAAGCTAGTTTGGATAAATGAGCCCCCTTTATATTTTAATCTAAAAATTTGTCTTGATAATGTTATTCCTTAAGTTTCATTTAAACTTAGAAACATTTAATTAAAAATATGATTATAGTTAAAATTTTAATTGCATTAAATTTTATTTCATTTATTAACATTTAACATAATTTTTTAAATTCAACATTGTAATACATATAGATTTTCAACACTTTTGTGTAATTACTAACTTGTATTCATGCTTTTGTATCTTAATTTTCTTATTATTTTGTTTGTTAAATTTGTTTTAAATATATATATCCCATGATTGGTGTTGCCACCTTGACGAGGTGATTGGGCTTGTGTGCATCAATGACCCGCTTGAGCTATGCCGGTGGGTTACCCATGCCGGACAGGTCAGCGGTGAGGTGCCAGACAAAGAGTAACACCCTAGTTTCCATCTTTATGATGGCCAAGTTATGAGACTTGCGTTGATCTTTAATTTAATTGTTCCATACTAATACTGTTTTCTGTTGTACTTTCAAGAAGTAGACTTTGTTGTTTATATACTATGTCTTTTTCATCTCGGCTCAGATTGATGAATCGTAATATAATGGCTATCTCTTACTTGCCATATGAGACAAAACAGTTAGTGGGTACCAAACCTACATCACTAAAGAGTCATTTACGATCCTATATATGACTATTTTATACCGCACATCCCAAATGCAATAGTGCAGGGAAAACGTAAAACTTCCATATCTGGACGAGTTTCTTATTATCCCCTACAAGCATATATGAGAAAAGACAGCATTTGTTTTTTATGCTAACTAACTACATCAAATTTCTCTACTTGATGAAATAAAATTCCTTGATTGAATATCATTACTATAAATATGAAGTATATGCATTAGCGCATACAAATGTCGTAGACACAGAGTGTATAGCGTCGTAGATATCGCATCAAAATGCTGATGTTAACAAAATTTGGCAAACCAGCAGATGCAAATGTAAATTGTAATTATATATATTCCCAGTATCTCTCATATTGTAATTAGAAAATACTGTTCGATTTACATTTTACTTGAAAATTAGACATTTTCTGCAGTAAATGGTAACCCTGCTAAATTTCAATTCGGGCCTTAATTTAAAAAGTTACCAAAAAAAACATGAGATTACTAAAAAAGTATTTTCGCAAATTTAACTTTTTTATTCATGCTAATGATTCAATGTGTGTTCTTAAACATAGTTTCATTGCTACAACATAACGTATGTGCTGACCTTTATATGTTATTTCCTTGATTTATATGTTATGTGTATTTCTGCCAAAAGTAACAAACTGCTTATAATATTAATTGCATTCAACTCGGGGATGCTTTCGATGTCCTATAGTTGCCATTGCGTGGCTAGTCTGTATTGTTACATAGAGAATATAACTTTTATTTAACTAGGGGGCTCTGCCAACCCCCAGAGGATAGCTACACAATCCTCTTTGGTTTGCTTCTCCAACCAATGCTGGCTTCATACACTGTACACAATGACAATGTGTCTTAATCATAATACTTTTTTAGCCATCTTTAAAATAACTCAACCTGCAAGTATTAAGTTCTTTCGACTGTAGAAATGTTTCTGCCCATTGAAAAGCGAAACATGTTCCAACAGCATAATGCGCCAAGCATAAAAGAGCCCACTTTTAATTAAAACTACTAAATACGTAACAGTTTTGATGCTATTTATTTATAGCACTTCACATAAATAGCTACATCTAATTTAATTTTCAAGAAAGAAATTTGATCTTAATGCTTACTTGAATTTCCAATTCAAACTTATTCCATTCCCTAAAATAATTGTATCTCTCCTCTTCATAGTGTGTCGGAAATCGACGGACAAAATTACCTTGTAAGCAAAATTTTAGCAACGGGCTAGCCCCTAGGGACTTCTTTTACTTTTTTTTTTAAATAGAGAAACTATTTTTGCCCTATTGCGTTGTTTCAATAATTTGTCACTTTCATATTGATGACTTAAAAATTAATGAGGATTTAAATTGTGTTGGTCACTTTTTTCTCTAGGGACATATGTAAAAAGTGTTGCGAGCCCTGGATAATCTCAAAGTACATCTTGCATAATAATATGTTTAAAAAATAGTGCCATTAAAAAAAGTACGGCTTTTCCCTATTGACACTGATTAAACTTTGTTTAAAGATTGCCTGAACTTTTGAAATAAATTCTCTCAGTGACTACTTCTTTCAGTTTTGATCAACTTTAAATTGATCATATTTATTGAAACTACTCCAAATTTGCTACAATATATTTTCAAACTTTACTTTATTTTGTCCTTAGGGATTAGTAATATATAGATATATTTTTGAATTAAAAAAAATTGTTTGACCAATAAAATTAGTAATTTTTTTATTCAATTATTATTAAGAAAAATTCTTTTGCAAATGTCACAAATTTGTAAAGATACTTTTTTTAACACATTCTTCTGTAAATAAAAGCACAGAGAGTGTCCAATTATAGTTTTTCAGAAGAAAAAAATTTAATATAAAAGATTAGAAAGGTTTTGTTAATTTTTATAATAAAAATTATATTTATTTTTCATGTTTCACTATATTATTGTTAAAATATGCTTTGCACACGTGAAAAAAAAATCGTATTGATATCTGCAAAATTAAAGAAATGAGTCTAAATGTATCATATAATAATAAATGTTTTCGCATCTAACGAATTTATTCGTTAGCTAGCATTTAAGAAAATACCATTTATTGTACAATTGTAAGCCTTGTGTATGTAATTTTTATGAATTAATAAAATATATTGAAAGTTCTATAATGTCTACTTCAATTTTAATTAGTGTTTATTTTAGTATTTAAAGTTGTAATAATTTAATAATTAACCTTTTAGATCTTCATTTTCTGCCAATATATCGAAATATATTAAACAATTTCAACTCTTTAATAATATATATTGTTATATTTGTATATAAAATAATTTATCTTATAAAACTAATTTTGTTGGGAGTACGCGAATTTTGGCGAATAGGAAATAAAACTAGGATGCTGTCGTCTGCTCTGGTTGTTATGGCAACAAGCGACGCTGATGGCTAGTTCCGATATCTACCACTGGTGCGCCACCGTCTATGCCAAATCCCATGTTAATAAAATTGTATGGGCGGCCAATGGGAGTGAGACCTCTGTACGCGTAGCTATATACTCTGTGCTCTGGTTGTTATGGCAACAAGCGACGCTGATGGCTAGTTCCGATATCTACCACTGGTGCGCCACCGTCTATGCCAAATCCCATGTTAATAAAATTGTATGGGCGGCCAATGGGAGTGAGACCTCTGTACGCGTAGCTATATACTCTGTGGAGCCCACTGCTTTCTTAAATCTCCTTTCCCTTTTGACCCCCCTCAGATCACCTGCGCTGGGCCTCGCATTTGGCAGGTTATGGCCCGCTTGGCGAGAGTTCTCCGTCCAGATGGTTAAGAAAATAAATTGGGGAAATTTTCTTTTCGGTTTAGTTTGTTCCTTTTACTTGTTGGACATCTATGTGTGGATTTTATAAAAAAAATTGTAGTTTAACTAATTGTATATGTTGAATAACAAACTATTCAATTAAGCAATTTGAATCATATTATTAATTTGCCATGATGCTCTTTGTGAAGGTTTTTTTTATCCAGAAGATGGATGCATTTGCCAGGGCATATTTTAACATAGAGTTGGTGGGGCATTTTCCCCACCAGTGCTAAGAAAAGCCCCACTACTCATGTGGATTTGACGCCCATTTTTTCATTCGTGTCTTAACTATTTTCTAGAAGGAAAAACATCGATCATTTTTGTTGAATTAAGTAAATTCATTTAGTTTGAATTAACAAACAAATAATTTTTTGCCATTTTTAAATTTTTTTTTTAAACATTACGTGTGAGCTGGGACAACATGTATCCCATAGAGTATAGAGATTTAGTAGTGGGTTTGGGGCACTTTCCAACCATGGTATATGGAGAAGAACTTTAAAATGCATGTGGTCTGAAGTATGATGTTTGCGGCATAACATGTAATTACACCGATTCGGACAGGTGACGTTTCGCTAATACAAATACAAATACAAATAATGTCGACCAACTACAGGCTCTAGGCCCAGCAAGGTTGGTCCTGTCAATCCATCATCCTCACGATTCCCCAATGCCGATCCAATTGTTTTTTTAAACCACCCACCCCTGAAGAATTAACAACATACTCAGGCAAACCATTCCATTTGTCAATAACCCTATTAAAAAAATAATGCTTTCTAACATCCCGATTAAGCTGTGACTTGTATAATTTGAATCCATGACCTCTAGTCACATTGGCAGTATTAAATTCCAATCCCGCCACATCACCCAATTTGATAAATTTGAATAACAGAATAAGATCCCCTCTAATCCTTCTCTCCTCGAGTGTATACATATTTAGAGTTCTAAGCCTTTCTTCATAATTCATTCCTGAAGTACCCTGAATAATTTTTGTAGCTCTATGTTGTTATGTCTATGTTGTTAACGATCCCTCCATCAGACAGTTACACTCCTCTTATTGGAAACTCCCAGTTTAGGAATTAGCTCACAGCCAGTGCAACTTTTTTGTTACGGAACCTCTGCGAAAAGGTTAACATCGAGTTAAATTCAATAATTTTTTTAGTCACAAATTCCTTTATAATTCTGAATTTTTTAAAGAGCAATATTTCAATAGTTTTTAAGACTTTAACACAGGGATTTAAATTGTTTTTTTAAAAAAATCACAAAGTTATGATTTTTTTAAACAATATGTCCAAAAAAATTACTAATTTTTCAGACAAAAATATTTTTAGAAAAAAAAAGTATGCATCTAATACTTTATTCCTTGTTTTAAAGTGTTTAAAATTGTTACTAAAACAACCAGGAAAAGTTTCAGGAATATATTTGAAGTAGTTTTTAAGAAACATGCCATCAAACATGGAAAACGCATTTTTCTAGTAAATTGGCTTTTAAGTTAGTCCAAACAATGCAATTGACTATGTGGGTTTATATTCAAAAATTTTTAAAAAATACTTCTACATTTCGGATTAACTACAAATAAGGTATCATTTTAAACAAAACAATTGAAATTTTGATAAATAGTGAAAACCTCAAAAATGATATTTTTTTTATCCTTCAGGGGAAGGATAAAAATCCTTCATCTCTTTAAAATTGATTCGCAAGATTTTGTGATAGAACAACAATGAGTTTTATAAAATAATGTAATAATAAAATATTAATTTCCTGAACAAAGTGTAAAAAATTTAAATATCAAATACAAATATCATACTTATTAAAAAAATTTTAAAGGTGGTATGTTTGTGTAAATTAACACAACTTCGGAAAGTTGTAATAAGTCAATACTAAATATTTACATTTTTACCGTTTGTTCAGGAAATTACAAAAGTTTTATTTTTATTCTTTTTATTTTACTTTTAGAGCATTTATTCTTGAAGTCGTTCATTTTACCCCGGGCGAAAAACATTCCTATTTACAAAGCAATTCTACTTTTTCGGCTCCGCTCGGTTTTCCGCACAACTCGAAACATATATTTTGAAATTTTCCTGTTTAATAAACTCCGGATAAACGAAATTATATTTTACGGTCCCAAATGGCTACACTCCAACAACAAAATAGAAACAAATTAACATAAAGACCTGTTAGCTGTGATTCCGGTTGATCGAATGTCTGTTAGCCGAAAATTTACTGTTTTATTCGAAATTGATGTATTCTCTATCCAATGAAAATTCGAAATTTCCTGTTTAATAAACTCCGGATAAACGAAATTATATTTTAAGGTCCCAAATGGCTACACTCCAACAACAAAATAGAAACAAATTAACATAAAGACCTTTTAGTTTTGATTCCGGTTGATCGAATGTCTGTTAGCCGAAAATTTACTGTTTTATTCGAAATAGATGTATTCTCTATCCAATGAAAATTCGAAATTTCCTGTTTAATAAACTCCGGATAAACGAAATTATATTTTAAGGTCCCAAATGGCTACACTCCAACAACAAAATAGAAACAAATTAACATAAAGACCTTTTAGTTTTGATTCCGGTTGATCGAATGTCTGTTAGCCGAAAATTTATTGTTTTATTCGAAATAGATGTATTCTCTATACAATGAAAATTCGAAATTTCCTGTTTAATAAACTCCGGATAAACGAAATTATATTTTAAGGTCCCAAATGGCTACACTCCAACAACAAAATAGAAACAAATTAACATAAAGACCTTTTAGTTTTGATTCCGGTTGATCGAATGTCTGTTATCCGAAAATTTATTGTTTTATTCGAAATAGATGAATTCTCTATCCAATGAAAAGTATTTTTGAAATCGGAAAATATGCTTAGAAACAGTAATCGATATTTCCGGATATTTAAAACCTGGATTACCAACTGAAATTTTTATTTCAATTTGAATTATTATTTTTTCAATAAAAATCATCCAAATCATTTAATTGACCGAGCCTCATCGAGATTTTTGTGCATTTCGTATTTTTGTAAATTTGTTTGTTACGCACAGTCATGGCCAAACGCTTTATTCGATTTTCTTCAAATTTAACATGAATATTCCATTTTGTGGTATAGATTCAGTACACACCATTTTCCTCCCGTAGACTTCCCTTAAGGTTTATTAAAGTGAAAAATGTAAGGTATATGAACACATGTTATTAAAACAACATTTACTGAAATTATACTAGCTGGGTAGGGTGGGAGAAAATGGATTTTAAAACTCGATTTTTGATGTTCAACCTCGAATTTCACTCAGGAATTTTTTTTAATTACAATTGTTTTATAAAATTTTTCATTTATTTATTGGAAATATAATCGTATATATTTATTTTGCCTCTATAATTGTACGAAACGAAAAGCAAACTAAAAAAAGTAATGATCGAAGAATAGAGGAAATTGATGCAGAAATTACAACAAAAAAAATAATGAAATCTTTGCACAGACGTTTAAAAGCTGTTGTAGATTTTACAAGATATCCTACTAACTATTAATTTTCAGATATATTGCAATATTTATTAATGTGTGGAGATTTTTTAAAGTGTATAAAGACTTTTGGGAGATAATTTTCTTGTTACTTTTTAATTATTGATTTTCCCCCCCCCAAAAAATTTACTATTTTTTAAAATATTTTGTGTAGTTTTTGTTAAGAACAATTTATATATCTTATTAAAAAAAATTCCCATTATTATATTTTATAATGAATATAGCAGTATTTTTTTTGAATTCGTAAGTGTACGAACACTTTTGGGAGTCACCCTAATTTATTACTGAGTTATTTAATTTTTTTCGGATTTACACATATCGTCTTTCACAAGGCATAGGGGCGTATTTGAATTTTTCTACTATTCAGTATATGCCATTTTAAGTTTCCATGTTAAAATCAAAGCACGTTACTACATAATTAAAATTAATATCCCATTACTGTTTACATATATGTTAAATATACATTTATGCGCCTTCACAAAAACTTCAATAAACTATTTTTCTTTCCAACAGGTTTTTTGTTTTTGCTCATTCAAAACAGAAATGTTTCTCTTTGATTAAATGTTTACAGCACTTACTTCAAATTAAATGTACTTGTTTTGAAATTTGTATTATTATTATAGTTTTCTTTTGCTTGATATTGATTTATTAATTCTATTGATTCTATTGATTTATTAAAATGATATTAATACTTAAATATTTTTTTGGAATCCTTAGAACACTTTGAAAGAACTGTCTTCTTTCTATGTACAAAAAAAAAAAAAAAAATTTACTTTTCTTGCAATTTTAAAAATAAAGTATTCTTAATGTTTAATATTTTAACTAATTTAAAATTATTTTAACTTCAAGTAGACATAATTTTATGGCTAATTCAGAATTAGCGAAAATCTTTATTCCAAACATCCATTCCAAATGCTTTCAAAACATTTTTGTTGAAGATGAGTAAGAAAAAATTATAACATTTTCAAAGATAAAAAAAATTCTCAGACGATTTTTTTAGTATTACTTAATTTGACAGATAATATATTTACAATTAAATAATAATAAGGAAAAAGGTTGTAAAATAAAACAGTTGCTACTGGTTTATTAAGAATATTTTTCAATTATAAACAATGTTATGTAAAAGAAAGCCATTTATAAATAACCATTTTTATTTAAAAAACGGTCTAATTTTATAGTTTTTTTTTCTTTAAAAATCGTTTCCTTTAGAATTTTAATGTTATAGAGAAAACAACGAGTTTCTTTTTTAAATATTCGACAGTTTATGTATATTTTTCTTTTTCGCATTACTCGACTTAAAATTAGTTACCTGTAACTTATTATTTTAAACACTTCAATTATAGTTAACCTTGTATAATTCCAAAACAATACATAGTGAAATGCAATATTTAAAAAAGGGTTAAAAACGCATATTTGCAACTTTGTCCCAATTTGCTACTTATGACTGCAATTCTGCAAATAAAAAAAGTTTTATTTTTTCGTAAAAAATTTTATAATTTCAAAAACTGAAAAGTACCGCGTATACAATTTAAATTTCGTGATTCTAAAAGTTATAAATTTAAAGTTATAAATTTAATTTATAAATTTCTTATTAAAAGCAACTTTTAATTTAAAAAAAAAATCACAAATCTTTTAAATATCTATCACAGAATTAAACAAATTTTTTTTATGGGAAACGTTTTTAGATAGTTTTGTTACGATTTTAGGATGATCTATTTCGACACTATAACTCCTTACAAATAGCTTGATAAACATAATTTAGTCCTGTTCGATTGGAAATTATGTGCCGATGCGTGTAACATATTCAAATAAAGCAAATCATGTACGGGGCTGTGGATTCTGCAGATAAAAAAAAGTTTAATATTTTCATAAAAAGTTTTATAGTTTCAAAAACAACTCGCCGCTGCTAAAAAGTACCGTGTATAAAATTTAAATTTCGTGCTGCTCGATTTAAAGTTATAAGTTTAATTTATAAATTTCTAATTAAAAGGAACTTTTTATTTAAAAAAAATCTCACAAATCTTTAAAATAGCTCTGTTATTATTAAAAAATTAAACAATTTTTTTATGTGAAACGTTTTTAAAATCAGCGAAATGGATAGCGAATCAGATTGTCATGTTAAGCTTTTAGAATAATCTATTCATACACTATGATTCCACGCAAATAGCACGATTAACATAATTGGCCCCGTTCAATAGAAAATTAGGTGTCGATGCGTGTAACATTTAGAAATAAAACAAATATATACGGGGTTGTGGATTCTGCAGATAAAAAAAAAGTTTCATATTTTCATAAAAAGTTTTATAGTTTAAAAAACAGCTCGCCTCTGATAAAAAGTACCGTTTATAAAATTTAAATTTCGTGCTTCTCGATTTAAAGTTACAAGTTTAATTTACAAATTTCTAATTTAATTTACAAATTCTAAGGAACTTTTAATTCAAAAAAAAAATCTCACAGAATTAAAAAAAAAATTAAGTGAAACGTTTTTAAAACCAGCGAAATTTAGCATCAGATAGTCATTTTACACTAAATCTATTCCGGCACTATAAATCCGCACAAATAGCACGATTGACATAATTTGGTCCCGTTCGATAGGAAATTTGGTACCGGTGCGTGTAATATTTTGAAATAAAGCAAATCATGCACACGACTTCATAGCTTATGGACAAGTTAAGTTGTTATTTATATGGTGTGTAGAAATGACGTTTCACATAACTTATGACTTTCAACGCTGCACCCCTGTCCACAATTGTTTTTTTTAAATTTAAGTTACGTTCAATAACCTACATGTTATTACGTTTTTTTTGTTTTAACATTTTAAAATTTCTCTGTAAAATTGAAATTTGTATTTAAATTAGATACTCAATGAGTAGGCGCATAGGCGTAAAGTTGGCGCATTTTTCCGAAAACCGAATCTTTCTGGAAAACATTATATAATTTTCTGAAATACATTTTCGTTTTTTATTTATTTATTTTATTGCATTAAAAACTCGCGTCAACGTGAGAATTTCGGATAAAACTCATCTATATATTTATTAAAACGGCGGCAAACCGAAAATTATTTCTCGATTCAATCTCAGTGTCTGGGCTCTGAATCACGCCCCTTTCACGATGAGACACAAATTCTCCAGGTTGTCACTGCAAAGCGGCACTCAAGATGACGCAATGGGTTCGCAAACAAATATCCGTTCCTATAAATCATAAGAATAATAATTGAAAACCAAAAAGCTACCGCTCAAACCGAATCCTACAATTTTACTTTTGGGGGGGGGGATGGAAGATAGGAAATTATTATGGAGAAAATTTAAATTATAAAGTAAATTATATCTGTTTCCTCGACAAAAAGCGTCCATAAAAGCATGAGAAGAGGATTTCACACGGTCTAGTAACTCTGTCTCGGAGATGAGAAACGGAATTATGAAAGCTTTGATCCCCCGTCATATTATGAAGATTGTTTATTATTTTTTTACCCGGCGCCTCTACTGGATTTGGGGCGAGTCTAAGGACAAACTCTTACGTTTTGTCCCGGCAGAGTGCTGTTTAAAAAAAAAAAAATCAAAGAATAAAGTTTTACTTTCTCAATAGCAGACGATATGTGTATGAATAATAAAACCGTCCATGCGTGGAAAAATGATATCTCGAGGTGAAATGAAATAAGTTTTTGGGTTATGAAGTTTTGTCCAGGGGGGGGGGGGGGGGGGGGGGGGATGCTTTATATATTAGAAATCCACACAACTGGGGAAAGAAAATAAATTTTAATCCCGGTGTATTATAAATAAATATCGGAAAAAGTAGTTGATAAACATAAAAAAGTAAAATTCGATTACCAGTGCGATTGTGAATGCTTGGGGAAAAAAGCATTTCGAAGGCAGTGGGTGATTTTAAAATAAACATTCGACGACGACGAAAGTGAAGTAATTTGTATTTACTTTCACGGCGGAATTCAAAATCTATAAAAATTGGAATTCTGCTTCTTAAATATTAGTTTTCAAAATGCTAGACAAAACTAATTCAACTTGCGTATATTATAGTTTTGTAACTTTCCAATACAATACTGCTTACTGGGGAAAAGGCCTTTGTCGGAAAAGTGACTAAAACAATTTTTATTTTGAATGCCGATGCGTTCTTCATTTATGAAGCATTATATAGAAGAATTGTACCAATCTAAACAAAATCTTAAATGCTAAAAATTATAGAGTCAAATGTTCAATAAAAGGTTTTCTTTTTAAACCTCTTTATTCTTTCCATGGGAAGTCATTTGCCTTGTTTTTTCATAAGTTTCAAAACATTGATAACTCTGCTATTTTTATTGTTATTGGTATTTTTTTAATGAAAAGTATTTGCTTTAACTAACTATTAGTCTCTTAAAAAACAAATTTCGAAGTTTAAGATGTAGTAAAAGAAAGTTAGTGGGGTGTTGGTACCGGGGTATTTTTTTTAAACGCTTTTATTTCGTTTTGCAATTATGATGTTTTGTTCATTTTATTCACTCTTAGCTTAAGAATTTGAACGAGTTTATTTGCGCACTGCTAAAAATGGGTACTCAAAAATCAGTAAAATGTACTCATTTTGAGTACATTCGATGCTTATCAGGGCTCCGAATATATAGGGCATGTATTATGGCTTTCATGTATTACGTCACGCACATATGGGAGTAGGGACCTATTACGCGCGACGTGGCATGATATGCGGGGAGGGGGTCTCAGTGATTGCATGACATAGCAAGACCTTGTAAAACGTTATGACATTTCTTTCGCGAACTTTTATATAAGTCTCTTCTTAGAAATCACTATCGTTCTAATGGAATGTTTGGTAAAATATAACGAATGGAAATTTTAATGACTGTTTCTTAACTGCAAATTTCTTCGTGACGTGACATGTGGAAGGAAGAGGGAGTAAGGTAAACGTGACAGTGCGTGATATGGGGGGGGGGGGTACCAAAAGATTAGAAATAGCATTACTTAATAAATGAACGCTCCCTAAGATAATTACCTATTATAATTACACTTTTAATGATGACAGAATAGTTAAATTTTGGTCAATCAAATAACCATTAAAAAGTATAGCATATATATATGGCTATATCCCCGTTACATTGTTAGAATCATGTTTTAAAAAAAATAGTTACCATCATGTTTTAAAGCAGGAATGTATTTAATTGGTTGAACCTTATGAGCTACGTGCATTATGAGGGATAAACTTAAGGCTACAGGGCTTTGATACTTTGGCAACCAAATAACTTATTTTGCATTTATCGTATATAATTTCTACTCCTTTATATTTTTGCCTTTTGTATATTTGGGATATTTTTGAATTTCTCTTTCAGTTTCTAATTAATTAAAAATAAAGATACGCTAAATTTTAATTGAAATAAAACTTAACCAGCATGCCCGTGCCATAATAATCGCAAGAACAACCCTTCCCTCTCCCCCCCTCCCCCCACACACACATTCGTTGTAACCATAGATGGCAGCACTACCAATGGCTCGTTTAAAAACTGCTTGGAAACTAATTATTTTTAAACGCATTTACAAAAAATATCGTTAATTTTCATAGGACAAAAGTACGATTCGTCACTGCTCCGAGAAATTCCCTTTTTTTATACTTCATACGTTAAGATTCGTTGTTTGGGGACCCGCAAAATGGATTTTTACTACTCAATTAATATATATGATGGGAGCTCTTTAAGGAAAATTCTAAATTAATAAATGTAATTATCTCTGGGAGGAGAGAAAATGCGTTTTTTCTTTTATAATTTGTCGTTATTTTATTTATCCCCGTGCGAAGAAAGGGTACTTTTGCGGTTATATTCATTAACTGAGAAAAGTGTAAATATTTAATATATTAATTTTTCTTAAACTACTGAGAAAATTGAGAAAAGTTTAAATTGAGGGGTTTGCTGTAAAAAGGAGGTAGCTCCAATTATTCAAGTTTGCAGAAAACCGTAAAAAAACTTTGAAAATTCAAAATTCCAAGTTATGTGAAGATATTCGTTTTGATCAATCTTCTTAATTGTTCCTACATATTATGACAGTATTTTCACTCAAAAATATATCTTCCGTATGACGTGGCACATGTTGGATTGTTGGAGCTACCTCTTTCTTGCAACCTCTGTCTACCTCTATGAAAAATATTTCACAAAAAAAATACAATTTACTATAATATTATTTTATTTAAAGAAAACTTCAATTGAAATATAGCATATAACTTGGCTTTAAAAACAGAAAATTACATTTTTAATCATCACACTCCCCCTCTCTGTTACGTCAGGCTCATATGCTGCGTTGTCATCTATTGAGTAACGCGAGAATTAACGATTGGAACTACATCTTTCTTGCACCAAACGAGCAAGTTTTTTTTTACCACAAGATGGTACATGTAACTCCAAATTCCCCTAGGTTGGAGCTACATCCTTTTTGCAGCAAACCCTTCAATTGTTTTAAAACAAAACATAAATCCCTTCTTATACGAGAAACTTAAACAAAGAGTGAGTATATGATAATATACTTTTTTTGTATTTGCATAGTTTACTGGTCTCCTCCTAAAATAAAATAAAAGCACTACAAGATTGCTGATCTTTTCTTTGATTGTCATTAACCAACAAAAAACTTCCTTGTCGACATAAGGTCATCGCCTCTTGTTTAAATAAAAGGGAAGAACAACAAAAAAAAAAAAACTTTTACAAACATAAAGTATATCAAGCAAACTCTTTTATTAAAACATTCTTTTCTATAAATTAGGGATGGGGCGAATATTCGGTTGGTGTTCGGTATTCGGCTCATAAATAATTTTGATACCCCGAATGCTTTTTAATATTCGGCCAATCATCGGCCGAATAGCTGTCATAGAAGCAGGGTGTAAAAAGAGGATTAGGAAAAAAATCAGATTTGAAAAATTGTTTGCTTGCATTTAGTAAAAAAAAATCTAGTTGAATTATTTTAAGTTTCTGTAAAATGTACTATATTTTAATCACTTCCAGAAATATGCGGCTTTTTTAATCAGTGATTAAAATTAAAATTTTAAATATCTTTAAAAAAGTTACAAAAACTATTAATCTCAAGCAATATTTTTTTTATTTTGATCATGACAAAACAGGTGTTGATTATGACAAAACAGGTGTTGATAATGACAGGAATGACAGAAACTTTAATGAACACCACCTCTCAAGAAAGTGGCTAATTTTATATCAATTTAAATATCTTTTCAGAAAAAAGGTTTTGTGTTAAAAAAGATTATAGGTAAAACGGTTTAAAAGGTTATTTTAAGTTCAAATTGAATTGACTATAAATTTAATATTTATTAATTTTATTATAATTATAATAATAATAATTATTATAATAATTATTATTACATTTAATAGTATTATCATTCTATGGTAAATACAAATACTATACTACATATATATTATTATTAGATATTAAGATAATTTTATGTCCTAAACCTTTACCTCAGGTACTTGGGTTGTTTACCTGTATAAAGAATTTTAAAGGAAGTTGTTATTCGGCTGCCGAATATTTGGTATTCGACCTCATAGTCTACCGAATATTCGGCCAAGTCACTATTCGTCACATCCCTACTATAAATCATACACATTTTTATAAGAATTTAACAAAAGAATTATGAACAAGAAAGTTAAGTGTTTAATTAAAGTTTGAGATTTAATTATCAGTTTAATTTAAGGACTTAACCATAATATTTTTTTTAATTATACGCAGGATTTCATATCAAAAGGGAAGAAGGCATGCATAACTGAAATCCTTTTAGAACAATTTTTTAAGGCTTTGCATCAAAAGAAAAGAAAACATCCGGATCTTCATAACTCCAATTTACGTTTAACCTGCAACGCTTCGAGATAGTTAAAAAAGTGACCAGTCTTAAGTTTTACCAGAATATATAAAATCATATCAAAAGGGAAGAAGGCATGCATAACTGAAATTCTTTTAGCACAATTTTTTAAGGCTTTACATCAAAAGAAAACGTCCGGATCTTCATAACTCCAATTTACGGTTAAACCTGCAACGCTTCGAGATAATACTTTAAAAAAGTCTTATCTAAGTTTTACCAGAATATATAAAATCCATTATTTTTCTTTGTAATGTAGTTAAGAAAGAGAGTGTGAATGTCTGACTTCGGAATAATGCTTGTATGGTACTCAACTCTTAAGCTTTTATATATTCTTTTATATCGGAATTTGCTTGCTGAGGCGTTAAAATGTGCTAGCTGAAATATGCATTGTTGTTCGTTGTTTCCGTGCGCAATCTCGTAAGAGAACTGTTTTTCAAATCCACCTCCATTCCCATAAATCCCCATAAACTTCAACCGCCCCTTATGCACAATGATCAGCCAACTTGTTTACTTGTAGACATCTCCTCCCCCGTTACGTGTGCACATTTTATGTTCGTTTACAAGAAAGGCCAGATAACATCTTTTAAACTTATTGCCTAATTTCAAGTTCGCATGTTTCCAAACTTTGGCCCTCATATCTTTAATAGTTTTTTATTTTTGTCAACTTTGTTAAGTGGATTGTTCTCCGAAAGCAGAAGACTTCTAGGAATTGCGGAGATTTAGCGGCAAATTTATTTCCAGCATGGGGTAACTAATGGAGGAAAGTGTTTTTACCTTTGACCATGCCGTGCCTTTGACCAACATTTGCAATAGTACTAGACGTTAGAATTTTTTAAGAAATTTTCCGTTTGATTCACAAGGTTTGTACACGAACTGCAGCAATGGTTTCTAACCTTTTACCTACGGATCACTAAACAAATAGTTAGACAAAGGGCCGACCACCATTCTCGAAAAGTACTAAACAAAATTCACGTGGCATTCTTTTGCACTAAATTTAAACTCAGGTATTAAATATCATGTTTTTGAAAATACTATACGATATATCAGCAAACTGACTAAGTCACCATAAAAATACTTTTTTTTAACAAAATACAAATGCTTCTTTATCAAGTAGTTTCTATATTACCTAATACAAGCAAACATAAGAAATTTTAAAAATGGGGTTATAATGCATATAATTGGGTTTCATTTACACAAATAAATGCCGATTCCCTATTTAGATTTTTTGTATAAAAAGAACACACATTGAAAAATGCCTTTTAAAAAAATCTCAAAAAATATTTTGGGAATTAGACAATAGCTCCAAAGACCACTTCAGACCCTCATGGACCACCCTTCGCGGACCACGAGACTTTGACATTTGTACCTAAAGACGGACCTAGGATTAGGTGTCAGAGGTCAAGTTGGAATGGAAAATTTTTATAATAATATTTAATATTTATTATTAATAGTTAATATTTATTTATATTTCAATATTTTAATGTTTATTTATATTTAAATATTTTAATTTTTATTTATATTTCAATATTTTAATGTTTATTTATATTTAAATATTTAAATATTTTAATTTTTATTTATATTTAAATATTTTAATGTTTATTTATATTTCAATATTTTAATTTTTATTTATATTTGAATATTTTAATGTTTATTTATATTTAACGTTTATTTATATCTAATGTTTATTTATATTTTATTATTTATTTAAATTTTAATATTTGTTTATATTTTAATATTCATTCATATTTTAATATTTATTATTTCTTGTACGAAAAATGATAAGGTTTAAATTTATTTTAATTTTTCTACAAATACTTCACATTTTTCATAAGCATAAGTTGCATCAGTAATTAAAGGGTTTGCTGCAAAAAGGATGTAGCTCCATCCTAGGGGAATTTGGAGTTACATGTACTATCTTGTGGTAAAAAAAACTTATTCGTTTGGTGCCAGAAAGATGTAGCTCCAATCGTTAGTTCTCGCGTTACTCAATAGATGACAACGCAGCAGATGAGCCGGACGTTACAGAGGGGTAGTGTGATGATTAAAAATGTAATTTTCTGTTTTTAAAGACAAGTTATATGCTATATTTACATTTATTAAAATTTTTATTTACTGTTAAAATCAAAGTGCACGCACAAACACACGCAAGACTTAAGGGGACACAGTTGTAATTGTAAAATTGTAAAAATTGTAAATAAACAATTTTTTTTTTATTTACTAAATTTATAATTTGGAATTTTCTAAATATGCTTGCAAAATACTAGAATTGCATCAATGTTTTTGAATGAGTAATTTGAGATTTTATTTTGGATGATGTATTATGTTTTTCACTGAACGAAATTTGTAAATCGTTTTTTCTCGGTGTTTGGTTTTCCTTGATATTAAGTTTTTTGAAACGCTAAGGATTTATTATGAATGGATAAATGTATTATTTTTAATCATATTTTAAAATATGTGTATATTATAAATTGGCATGTGAATTAGCTCGATTAATAGTAGTTTTTTTATTACTAAAATAATAGTTAAAAAAATTGTTGCTGTTATGCATAACTATTTATATAAAAATCAAATACATGTAGTATACAAAATTTTAATGACAATTCTTATAGATTATAGTTACAAAATATCTTATAATATAATATAATACAAAGCATTATAATACAAAGCATCTGAGAAAAAAATTTGGTGAAAAAATATAAATATTTAAGAAAAGCATTAGTGTGTGTAAAAAAAATTAAAAAGTTTACATTTTGAAAATAAAAATAATCCATGTTCTGTGTGAAATATTAAATTTAAATAATGGTAATAAATTTAATAAATGTTTTGTGTGAAATATTTAAATTTTTCATAATATACATTATAATTTTTATTTAAAAATAAAAAATTAAGTAGTACCGTGTCCCATTAATTAACTTCATAATCAACATCTTACTCAATAAAAAAAAAGCGGATTTGGCGGATTTCGATAAGCGAAAATACAAATACTACAATTTGGCGACCACAAGACACACCGTTTTCTAGTGGTAGAGCAACCCTGTAGGCAATCCATTTCTGCCTTTATCGTTGACAGAAATGGGGGGAGGGGCAAGACAGAGCCCCAGGCTTAGGCTACCCATCATTGGAAGCAAGGCCACCTGAATCAGGCCCTACTGCTGCCTTCCTTCCTGAAGAATATATGCAGGATCCCCCATTTCCCACAAGGAGGTATGCCGGAAATGGTCGAAATTCGAACCCCATATATAACAGATACGAGTATACACTTTAATCTTAAGCAGTGGCGTAGGAACTTCTTTTTTTCAGGGGGGGCTGAATTTTTTTTCAATATATATATTGTTATACAATATAAAATAGTACAGAGTTGCGAGGTATTAAACAATTAAAAAACAATCAATGCTTTAAATTTTTACAAACCAGTGTTTAACTTGTTAAATGTCTTAACTTGTATCCGTTTTTGTTTGGACAGCTTAAGAACATAAAGTAACCAGGAAAAGATTAATAGTAATTTTAAATGTCCGTATTGTACTTTAAAATATTAATTTTTTCAAATTTGAGGAACTCGTCTCTATTTAACTTTCTTTAACAAAATGTAATTTTCGAAAAGAAGAAATTTCAACAATATAAGATGTTTAGAAAATATTGCATGAATCTGATGGTTTTATTATTTCAAAGGGAATAAATTATGGGAAATACGATTATAATAAATAAGAGGCGCTTCCTTTCGAATTCCTCTTTGTAGGAATTCTCTAGTTATACGATTGGTTTTTTAAGTAATTTAAAAAGTATAATATTGGGGGGGGGGGCTGAGCCCCTTCAAAATAATTCCTGGGGGGGCTCGAGCACCCCCAGCCCCCCTACTTCCTACGCCTATGATCTTAAGTAATCTTAATTCAAAAGGTTGTTACAGTAACTTTATGCTATAACAACGGTGTTAATTGTTAAAAAATAATCTATCAAATCTAATTTCTTCTAAACTATTTCTAACTTTTATCCATCGAATTGCATTTTTGACCAATAGTTAGCGAGGTCCTGTTTTAACTCGACCGTTCGGCATTTCGTCTATTTGTCTGTAAATTTGTTTGCTACGCAGTCGCGACAAAACGCGTTGTTCGATTTTCTTCAAATTTGGCATGAATGAAGTCATTAAAAAAGACGTATGTGTTTATTTATTTATTAATATTTTTTTTATACCGTTTCAAGATGGAGACCGTTGTAGATAGTTCTATTTCATCTAAAGTTTTTTTTTTTTTTGGGGGGGGGGGGGGGGGGGGGACGAGAGGTCTACTGCTCCCAGAACTATTAATAATTTTTTTTTTTAACTATTCGCCATTTAAAATAGCGCTATAAAAAAGCGACCGATACCTAAAGCCAACTTTGTTTATTTAAAAAATATTACTTGTGTTTTTAAATAGTTAACATTCATTTTTTTTAATTATGAAAATATTATTATATAAATCTGTACTTTTGAAAAAGGGCCATTGTGCAAAATTACCGATGTTAAGTTATGTCCTTCAATTACTTGAAAATAAAGAAATTTATAAAATAAATAAAAGCCAATGTCTAAAGTTAATTAGATTTCGGATAAGTACATTTTCAAAAAGCCCAACACACTAATAGTGTACAGTAGAACTACAATTATCCGGACACCAATTATCCGAATCGCCAATAATCCGGATCGCTTTGAAAAACAAATCAGAAAAATCAGCATTTTAAAGGATTTTTATGATAAAAAAAGTTTTCTAGTGTAACAATAGCGGATACACAGACGATGATTCACTTTTAATAAAGTGTGCAAGTACAAAATGCGTAGCAACATTGTTTTAATACTCGCTAAATTACATTACATACTAACAAAATTCGTTTTTTTACTAATAAATAATACTTTTTTTGTGAAGTATCTCATTATCCGGAAATTCGATTATCCGGTTGGGCTTAATTTAAAGTTATGATTTTGGACATTAGGGTTTTCTACGAAGGTACAAAAATATTGCCCATACTAATACATTTATAGGAAGACAAAAGTATGTTTTGCTTTAAAAAAATATTTTGATATTGTAAAGTTGTTTTACGGGAAATTGATTAAAAAATTTATTTTTCTTATATGTATAGACTATTTCCATTGTAAATTAATAGTTTAATGTTTAATTTGTGTTAATAGATACGTATATTGGCATTAGAATAAGTTTTTAAGCTATATCCCTCAGGCTTTCCATTAGAATTTTTTTTTTATATTTCATAACAGATATGAAACACTTAGTAAAACAAATGCATTTAGAGTCGAATCACGCTCTTATCAAAGACAAAACAATGAAAAAGTTAATCCCTTAAAAATAACTAGTATGTCCGACCTTTTCCGCAACTCAATGCATTCTTGACGTCAAAACTCCCCTATTCTCTTAATTCGCAACAAAGAAGTTTGCGACCCTCCCTTGACAACACCTGCTCTCGTGAACGACCCTTCAAACAGGCTGACTGAACCCACACCTGCATATCTGACCAAAGAAAATTTAAATTTCGGATTCTATCTCTCCCAAAATTACTCACCAGCATTTCGGCAACAGCACATCTTCTCAAGCGCAATATTCACACGAAAATCCCTAAACCCTGAATGAAAAGATCCCCCAAGCAATGGCAGCGTTTAGCATAATGTTCGCAGAAGATACACAATGTCCGGAACATTTTTTACGGGCAACACTGATTGTGCTTCTAGCCCCTCATAAATATTCAAGCTGTCCCGAACGGCTGGAGCAAAATAGGTACAGATACCCCCCCTTCCTTTGAATACTTTGATCGGCGGGGAATCCGCAGTGGTTACTGAACAATAAGGACCCCCTCCCCCGTTGCACTAAAGGGTCCCCCCAGGGGTGGGTTGAGAACAACTAGACTTTTAGATCTCCGAAAACGTTCGAATACGGATACTTTTTCGAGCTTTTTGCAGCGTTCTGTACTCCCCCAAGTGATACCTGCAAGAACTTGGGGTCTTTTGTGCTGTGTTACTGAGTAAATGTTATTCCGCGCAACATTCAAAAGCAGAGATAAGACCAAGAAACCAGCGCTCATAGAAGGGATTTTGGATCGAGTACTGAAAAAGAAACGGTTCAAGCATTTTTTTTTTATAAATATAGATCCCTATAGAAGTTTTTTTTATCTTTATTTAGTTTTTAAGGCGATTCTTACCGCCTATAAACAAATATATAAAGGAACTTTTCATTTTCCTGATGCATTTTTTATGCTTTATATAACCTTAAACAAAATCTCTCATTGATATATAGTATTGAATATTATATCAGAATACTTTGAGAGAATGGTTAAATAAAGGCTTTAAATTAATACCTTGTATGAATATACAATATTTGAATTAAACTAAATCGCGAAAGAAAATTACTTTTTAGAACTTCCAACAGGATGTTTTGTAGAAAGCATGTTTTCCCCTCCCAACATTCCCAGCCAAATAAGTTTTTTAGTTTTCTATTTCAAGAAATTCGATTAACTCTTCCTCAAAACGCGGCCCAAAAATATGACTAATACCACATAATCTGACTTTTTTTTAAAATTATTATTTTTACATTCGCCATGGAATCGAAACGAACATTATAGCTTTTCCATGTTTTTTGTGTGTAGATTTCTATAAAAGCTATTAATTTTATATTTATTTTATAAGCTATTAAAAATGTTATGATATTTGACAGGGGAGGTAATAACATATATGCTGGAATTGAACACTCAGTGAGTAGTGAGAGCCACCCAGCAAAAAAAGTCAGCATAAAACCTTCATAAAAATTTTGAAATTGAAGGTTTTATGCAGGAATACTGCAGGTTTTTTGAAGATCTATAAAATTAAAGGTTTTTGTTTCAATGTCCTGTAAAACCTGCAAAAAACCTTCAATTTTTAATCATGAAGGGAAAATGCAGATATTTTAAAGGTTTTATGCAGGAAAATTAAAAACTTAAAAAAAAACTGCAGTTTTTTGTTTCACTATCCTTTATAAAACCTTCAAAAAACCTTCAATTTGACAATTTTGATGAAGGTTTCATGCTGACTTTTTTTGCTGGGCATGTTGTTTGAGCATTTGGTATCCGCAGGGCTAATTTTAGCAAAAGCAAACGAAGCACACGCTTGGGGCCCTGCAATTTTGGGGACCCCTAAATTTGGAGAATAACATGTTTAATATCTGAGTTCGAAGATGTTATTATCAATTTCGCTGAAAAGACGTGTAGAAATAAACACTTATTTTAAAATGCCGAAAAATTGCCATCTGAGATATTTATTATACGAATATCAATCGTTAATTAAAAAAAAATTAGTTAAATTTAGGTAAATCGTTAAATCTATCTGTGCTTCATTTTTTTAAATATATAAAACTTGATTCATTCTTTAGAAAAAAAGAACCTGTTTTACATAGTATAATAAAACTTTTAATGTTATAATACAGCCAATTTATTTTGCTCTAAATATTTTCATATATACTGTTAAAAATAAGTATTCAAAAATAAGTAAAATATACTCATTTCTGAATATTTTCGATGCTTATCATAGCTCCGAATACATAAGCTTCAATTTTGAAAAAGACATGTAAAAAGAGAAGTTGCTTGTCTACATAGGATGCCTTCTTAAATCACTTTCAATAAATATGGACAATTACAACCAAAACTTACCAGGAATCGAACCCACATCTGCAGGAACTGCTGTCCAAAGTCTTATCCTTTAAGCTACCAGGGTGACGTGAAGAAGTTACAAACAGAAGAAATGTTAAAAAGGTGTGCCAAAAAAATGGGAAGTAAGATAATTGAATTGCAATCGACATCAAATAATGTGAAAAACTATCTTCTGAACAAATATTTAAAATTTTTAAGTTTGTCAGGTCACTTTGTTAAAATGTTTGTTTGTTTGTAAATAATAAAAATAATTTTATATTTTACTTTCAGATCATTTCAAACATTTATAGTTGCTAAACATATACTCAGTGAGTATCATTTAAGATATACCAAATGCATAATGTGTCAAATCAATTGATTGTTACATTAGATCACTTTATTAGGACGCACAATTTATTCACTCCATAAATTCGTTAACTTGATTTTTATTTGGATCACCATTACTAGACGAAATTATATTGATAATATCTAACATTCAAATCTTATAATTTTCTATGAATCTTGATTTTTATTTGGATCACCATTACTAGACGATATTATATTGATAATATCAAACATTCAAATTTTATAATTTTCTATGAATCTTGATTTTTATTTGGATCACCATTACTAGACGATATTATATTGATAATATCAAACATTCAAATTTTATAATTTTCTATGAATCTTGATTTTTATTTGGATCACCATTACTAGACGATATTATATTGATAATATCTAACATTCAAATCTTATAATTTTCTATGAATCTTTAAAACTACACATTTTTGGAAATGAAAGACATTCAAATTTGACATTATAACATTTCTTTTCTTTTACTATACAATGGCAACTACAACAATAGACATCGAGTTAAATAAAAACGTGCAATATTAAATCAGCGTAATTCTTTATCAAAAATTTATAAACTGATTACAAATTGCAGTAGAACTCCGATTATCCGAGCTCCAGTTTTTCGGATCGCTTTGAGAATCGCCAATTATCCGAACCGGGAACAAATAATACATACTGAATTACATACCATACATTACATACCAAAGCAAAATGCGTTTTTTTACTAAGAAATAACTTTTTTTCGTGAATTATCCAATTATCCGGATATTCGATTATCCGGATGGGTCCCAATTGATCCAAATAATTGGAGTTCTACTGACCTATTGTACTATCTTTTAACGGCAGCTTGTGTTTATTAACGTAAATTGCTTAAATTTCTTTATTCTTAATAGTCTTTAGAATAAGCTTATATCGCCAGAACTACAAATACTATGCCACAAAAAAAATACTATGATCTTTTTCAAAATTCGATATGCTTGCTAGTTGTTGCATGATATTGACAGGGCCCGATTAAGACATTGACGCAAAGGAAGCCCGCTTTTAAATGGGGTCCCTTGCTCTCATATAAACCTTGTAACATTAAATCGAACCTTTACATGCACTAAAATCCTTGCTCCTGATTGACATTAAAACGAAACATATTATAAATAATGTAACAAAATATATTACTAGGTAATGAGTATTCCTAATATTATGTTTCTTTTGATTTTTTTTCCTAATATTTAAAAAAATTTAACGCAAGTGACAACTATTTTTTTTGTTATTAAAGTTTGTAATGCAATTTTCTTAAGGAAAATTATGTTAGGGGTGTTAAATATTATATAAAATATGTGATTTGGGGGCCCCTCAAAATTGTAAAGTATAAGTCTCCTAGTTGGGAAAATTTATGCTTGAAGAAAATTAATATTATTATCAAATGAAAGCTAGAGAAGCTCAACTTGTATTAATACATTTAAATTGGACCTCAGACCGGACACTGCATCGGAATATGGATGCAACAAATCAATGTTTGTGAGAGAACTGTATTACTGAATATTACCTAATATATAAAAAAAAGATGAAAAATGTCGGCAAGTTGGAACTAGGAATTTTTAGCACTGTTGAGTTGGGAATTTCGGATAGTTAAGTTGGAAAATGTCTTGTTTCAACTCCCCCAAAATATTTTTTGTGTGACGACACTGCCTGGAAATCGATACCGTTGCATCCAAACACAACATTTTCATTCAACACAATATTTTCATTCAAGCCATTTCTGTGAATGACGATAAATCGAATCCAACACGTTTCTCTTTTGTGCCATTTTTTTTCCACCACAACCGCATGCATTTTTACTCGAACCCAAACCATGTCTCCAGATACTATCTACAGTATCCAATTCCCTACCACGAAATCCTCCACCATCCGAAATTTCCTAGCACAGACGAAAAAGCAGGTTCAGAATGCAGTGGAACAAATTTACACGTTAAGCTGTCAGGCTTTTTTCGCATTCAACTCATTCAGCAGGGCCGAAGGAATAAATATCCAACTAAACAACCTCCCTTGTTCCCTCCCCTTCCCCCGTCATAAGAATATCGCGCTGTTGATTCGCCTCACTTGCACAAAGGAATGGAAACTGTGTACACAAAAGGGCAGTTGCGCCTTTCTGGGCTGTATCAATGGGATACGCGCCTTCCAGATGGTTCTCTAAACGGACCTTCCTCGTTGCTTTAGATATCCATTATTCGGCTAGATATCGCCTGTCTGGCTGTATATTTCAGTATTGGAAATGTATAGGTATTATTGGTAACGTCAAACTCATGTTAGACAATAAATTTAATATGATGTTATAATTGTTTTAAAAATTTAATTTTATGTTTATTTTAATAGATAGATAGATAGATAGATAAGTTTATTGTAGTGGGCCGTAGCCCATTTACAAAGGTTGGCTACATATTTTAACAAAGTGGATACAAAATTTTATAACACAAAATACAATATAATACATTTAAAAAAAATTTAAAACACAATTTGAGACAAATATACAAAAAAAATGTATTCGTCTAGATATCGCCTGTCTGGGTGTAGATTTCAGTATTAGAAATGCATAGGTATTATTGATAACGTCAAACCCATGTTAGACTATAAATTTAATATGATGTTATAATTGGTTTAAAAATTGAATTTAAAGTTTATTTTGATAGATAGATAAGTTTATTGTAGTGGGCCGTAGCCCATTTACAAAGGTTGGCAACATATTTTAACAAAGCGGATACAAAATTTGATAACGCAAAATACAATATAATACATTTTTTAAATATTTAAAACACAATTTGAGACAAATATACAAAAAAAAAAAAAAAAAAAATTATTCGGCTAGATATTGCCTGTCTGGGTGTAGATTTCAGTATTGGAAATGTATAGGTATTATTAGTAACGTCAAACCCATGTTAGACAATAAATTTAATGTGATGTCATAATTGGTTTAAAAATTGAATTTTAAGTTTATTTTACTAGATGGATATATAAGTTTATTGTAGTGGGCCGTAGCCCATTTGCAAAGGTTGGCAACATATTTTAACTAAACCGGATACAAAATTTGATAACACAAAATACAATATAATACATTTTAAAAAAATTTAAAACGCAATTTGAGACAAATACACACAAAAAAAAAGACAAACATTAATTACATGAGCAATTTGAGTTAGGGTTTTAATCTGTTATTCCTGCACAAGTTCACTGATCAAGTCCTCCCGTAATTTTAAAATAGAGATTGCGTAATTATAAAAACAAAAATATTCTTGTTTGTAAAATTTTAGAATGGTTGAAATGTTACTGGATTCAATTGATGATAAGTATTTTCGGCTGTATGCATCATAAATTGGACCGACAAAACATACATGATCCCAGGTCTCATTTTCTGTTGTGTTACAAAATTTACAGGAATTATTAGGAAAATTTTCGAAAGCAACTCCTTTAAAAAATTACGTGATTGATTGCAACGAATTTGAATAGTTTATTTTAATATCTTATATACATGTCTACTATAGTTTGTCAAATTCTTAAAAAGTTCAATATTCAAGTTTGCGTTATCGGCTTTCTTTAAAAAAATTTAGGTTTCTTTTATAAAATGTCAGCATAACAGCTTCATCTCAAAATCAAGGTTTATTGAAGGTTTTATAAAATAATTTAGAACACAAAAAAATTACTTTTTAGAACAAATTAGAATTATGTACGTGTATACTTTATAAATCTAATTTCAATATAATTTACTAAAATTTTGAATTAGTTAATAGCAATACTAATAGGATTGAAGACGTGGGCGCAAGAACAAGACAGCTCCAGTGTTCAATATTGTTCGGGAATTACTAAAAACATTGAACGGTTCTTGCATTTTATAATACAAAAGTACAGCTCCTTTTCCTTTTTATCTCTATAGCCATTGCTTAGAGCTGTCTGGTTCTTACACTAATCGATAGAGGATTTTTTTTCTGTATAGGAATAAGTGAAAGAAAAAGTATAAATCCGAAAAAAGTGGAGCTGCCGTGTTCTTGCACCTACGTCTCCAATTATCACTTATACCATGTTATCGTGTTTTACTTTCACATAATGTGAATAGTTTAATTTTTGTCCAAATATAAACGTAATTTGGTTAAAGTTTGATTCATGGGTTTATATATCTTTATGGTTTATATATCTTTATGGGTTTATTCTCTTATGGGTTTATATATCTTTTTATATATCTTAGCGCTTAGATTTTACTATGCCATTGACTTTCTAATGTACACAAGTGATGCAAAGCGTCGAAAATCTCATTTAAATTGTATTTATAAATTTGAAATGTATTCATGCCCTCTAAATTATAGCACACACGATTTGAAGTTACGAAATGTTACCAACACAAGATCAACATCAGAATTCGCCACATTTTTACATACCGTATATACTCGCGTATAAGCCGATCCGCGTATAAGCCGACCCCCTAATTTTAGGGCTATTTTTTGTCCAAAATTGAAAACTCGCGTATAAGCCGAGTTGTATTTTCGTACATGAAAAATTCCCGATTAAAATCGGCAAATTATCGGAAATAGAGTGAAATTTTAATATTTTAAATAAATATTTAAGCCGAGAAATGAAAAAAAAAGTGGCTGGAGAAACGGCCTTCCTCGGAAGTTCGATCCATCGTGCTTAAAAAGCATATACCACTCGCGATGTTCTTGCGTCTTTCAAATCTCCATCGGACTTCTTAAATTACATCTATCTTAATATCATAATGAAATATTTAAAACCATAAACTTAAATACCAAAATGTGCAATTTCTAATTCTTAACATCGTTTAGTAAAGATTTAAAAACTTAGAAAACGTCAACTACTTTCGATCAACATCGTTGACTACTGTCGCGATTAAATACGGATGAGCATTTTTTTTATCAACTCCGGAAAGAAATACTAGTATATAATGGGTGAATATATACTTCTTATTAAAATATTTAGTTTTTATTTCAAAATAAATTACTTGAAAGTAGAGCTTGAATTCGCGGATTAGCAACGTCCCGATTTTACCACTTTAAAGTCAATTCCATCCAAAATTCTAATAAGACAACTATTAATTTCTTTACATAATATTATCAAGGAATAAAATCTGTATTGGGGAAATAAATGTTGTTTAATTATTGCAATCGAGTAAGACAGACATCGGCTTTTAAGTGGTGTCATTCGCTACGCACGATGGCAACTTCTTAGTCTTCCATCGAAAATCCTATTAAAGTAACGTGTACCAGCTTCATAGATTCTACAAACCAATTAAATATTTATCAAAATATATACTTTTTATTTAGTTAAACTGATTATTTATCTGCAATTTTGCGTTACGATTACGCCACGATGCGCAGAACGGTCTTCAGTCAGCACATGTAACGCACATTCTCGATCTCGGATCGGGGAAATCTGGCGGAGCGGATCTTCAAGAATCCGCTTAATTTCAACTTCTCTCCTTTGCCCATTTTAGGCAAATTATTTTATAAATTTTACTGACCCGCGTATAAGAAGACCCCCCTACTTTTTGATGAAGATTTTGAATTAAATTTCTCGGCTAATACGCGAGTATATACGGTAAATACCCTAAGAAGAAATCCCACATCAAAACATTTCATAATCACATTCCATTTCCACGGATTCCACATTTCCAGATTCATAACCATTTCCGTTTTTCTTGGCTATGATTTTATTCCGATATCGGACTCAGCCAATATTTTTCGCCAATATTATGGATTTGACAAACCTACCCCAGCTCCATTCAAAACCACCGCGGTATGAAATGATCCTGTAGCACAGAGGCAGCGAAATGTTTGGAAGGTACAATGTGGGCAGTTATACCCCTATGAAAGGCGGTTAATGGCGCCTTTGGGTGGTGGGGGTGAAAGTCTTTGGATGCACCCCCCCCCCCCCCCTATGGGGGTCCCCGGTGTAACCTGTATAACCGCGGGATGGATACTGCATCCGAATTTTATCCTCTTATAGTCACAACAATATTCGAATTGTTCCGGGCTTCACCCAACCTCTCAATTTTCGTTTTTGAAAAGAGGGAAGAGTTTTTGTTGTTAAGAATACAGGTATAATCCGAGGTTTCTAAAGATTTTTTTTTTTAAAACCATCAACTCAATTACCTGTTTCGTTTTTACTTCCTTTCATTGCGTACTTTAAAATACATCTACTCTAAATGTAAGTGTATCGACGTTAAAAAAAAATAGTGATTGAGGATTATATGAAAATCAAGATTTTCAAAATGCGATCGATGATTGAATAAATATATTTAAAAGAGCTTAACAATCCAATGAGCACTTTTTTGCTTGTAGGCTTCAATTGATTTGAAAATTGAGTGAAATTGGAACACAACACAAAGTCAAAATTTTTAATTGAAAATTGAGTGAAACTGCAAGACAACACAAAGTCAGAATTTTCATTTGAAAATTGAGTGGAACTGGAAGACAACACAAAGACAAAATTAACGCATCTCGATGATTTGCTTACAAATAACCAGCTTTTTCACACGCGGTCAGTAGCTAGCTTAAAATAATTTCTGTTTAAACACAACGGGAAAGTACCCGGAATGCAAAGTATGACATTAATAACTCGGTTTCCATTTAAGCAATCGATATCAAATAACGTGGAAAAGCATCTTCTGGACAACTATGAGCAGAAGCTGATATTAGAAATATTAATTCACACTGCTTATTTTTGAGAAAGCACGATTACTTATGTTTGAGTACATCATCGCTCATTTACGATGCAATTGTACTCAAAGAAAAACGAGTATGTGCAAGTACTCATTTTTAAGCACCTTTTTTTTTGCAGTGTAATAGTGAATTATCAATTACTTCTTCATAATACATAAAATAACAAGTAAAAGCAGGTGGGATGTATCTTAAGATAGCTTAAAAGTATTTTTTTTTAAAAACACTACGGGAATTTGCATGAAAAGTATCCCATGTTCTAGTTGTCCACTAATTTCCAACAAAATCCATTCATTGATTGTCGCTGGTTCAACGGACAAACTTCTAATTTAAATAACATTAAACTTGCCTTACAAAAGTCCAAACTATACACACTTGATATAGAAAACGTTAAAAATATTACATATGACCCTTGAAATATTACATGTGATGCTTTATATGCATAGATTAGAAATTGAATAATTTTAGGTATTTAACTCTGAAAACCAAGTTATATATTGCAATGGCACGTCATACTTCCTATCCTTAACATAGCAGTATGAAGTTTTTTAATACTAAGAGAGAATTTCCAATTACTACTTCTTCTTAAAATACATAAAGTAGCCTTTATAAGCGGGTGGGGTGTATCTTAAAATAATTTCCTTTTAAACAATGCGGGAATCTGTATGAAAAGTATTCCATTTTCTAGCTGTCCACTAATTCCAACAAAATCCATTCATTGATTGTCCCGGGATTGACGGACAAACTTCTAATTTAAATAACATTAAACTTGCCTTTCAAAAGTCCAAACTATACACTTTATCAAAACGTTAAAAATATTACATATATGATTACATATATCCTTGAAATATTACATATATGATCCTTGAAATATTACATATATGATCCTTGAAATATTACATATATGATCCTTGAAATATTACATATATGATCCTTGAAATATTACATATATGATCCTTGAAATATTACATATATGATCCTTGAAATATTACATATATGATCCTTGAAATATTACATAAATGATCCTTGAAATATTACATATATGATCCTTGAAATATTACATATATTATCCTTGAAATATTACATAAATGATCCTTGAAATATTACATAAATGATCCTTGAAATATTACATATATGATCCTTGAAATATTACATATAATTCTTACGCTATGAGGAAAATATTACATATGATGCTTTATACGCATAGATTAGAAATTGAATAATTTTATGTATTTAACTCTGAAAACCAAGTTATATATTAGAATGGCCCGTCATACTTCTTATCCTTATAACACAGCTGTATGAAGTTTTCTAATCCTAAGAGAGAATTACCAATTACTACTTCTTCTTAAAATACATAAAGTAGCCTGCATAAACGGGTGGGGTGTATCCTAAGATCTCAATATACCTGTGATATATTTTGACGGGAATTTTGAATAAGTTTCCGCTTATCGTGTACCCCATACTGCGGTCAACATTACTTTAAACGACGATGGTGCAATATTTTGTAACGCACAGTAGGGTAACGCATTCATATTCATGAAGAACGCATTCGTTTGAGTAGTTTAGCATTTTTTTCTTATTTATTCAGCGTTTACTTTCCTTATTCACGCTGTTATAGTTCCAAATGATAATTCACCTAATAACTAATTTTATACCACTGTGCGGTGGGAAGATTGAGATAACATTTTTTTTGTGTGTGTGATGATTTGTAGGGGACATTATTTAGGCTTTCTTTTTGGCCTTCCGTAACTCATAAAGGACAGCAATACCCGCATAAAATCATTTCGGTGTTCATATCTGCTAAAAACAGAAGCTTACTCGGCGAAGATTGTGTGATTTGAATGAAATTTAAAATAGATCTAATAAGAATTATCCCGAAGGAAAAAAATGTTCGAATTTAATATATCGTCAAGACGTAACATAAAATTATCGATTTTGAGTTATATAAAGAATAGTACTTGTCTTTGTAAGTATAGATTTTTGTGACAAAGTTGTCTATCCCAGATCTTTAACCATTTTTGAAATATTGCATTTCACGTCGATGGTGTATGTCACATTTTTTAAAAGCGTCACAAGTCATAGAGTATAGCTCAAAATTATAATTAAGATTTTCGATGAATGCAATTGATGTAAAGTGCAAGATCTGTAATTTTTTTAAAAAATAATTTGTAAAGAAGTGTATATCATACTTTAACACTTATAATATATATTGTTTTGGTATGTCACAATGTTAACTATATTAAGTGTTTATTTGTCTTTAAAAATAATAAATTTTAGAACTCATTTTAAGTCGTGCTAAGCAAAACGTAAAAACAAGCGGAATATATATTTTTTAAAACTCATAATTTACTGTATAAAATTAAAATTCTAAACCAAACGATTTTTAAAGAAAAAAAAATATAAAAATTGAATCTTTTTTTTTATTTTAAATACATAATTATTTATAAATGGCCACTGAGCTCAAATATTATTACTGGTGTGATGATACTTACGGCATTACGGAAATATACTTTTCTGTGGGGCCGTATTCTATTCACACTTTTATTACTACTTTATTGTCGTACTTTTATTCACACTTAACTTTTTTTTGTATTTTTTTCGATAACAAAGTTAAACTTGGAAATTTTCAATTCGTATAATGGTGCTAATAATTTGTTGTATATGTTACCGTTAAAGTATATAATGCAGTTATTTCATAGAATACCTAGTTATTCCATGAAATAACTGATCGTGTCCGTTAAAGTGTGTAATATGTTATTAATTTGACACTTTAACTAGTTATTCTATGAAATAACTAGGTATTCTATAAATTAACTAATGAGAGACAGTTAAAGTGTAAAATAAACAATTTATCTAAAATGAAATTAAACTAATGATAGACAATTAAAATGAAAAAGAAGCAATTTATCTAATTTATGCAGCGTATAAATGGTATTTATGGAAACGTACCATAAAATCATTTGTTACAACAAGGATTACTAAAATGACACTTGGAATTACAAAGAACATTATTTACCGAAACATAATCTGAACAATAACATTTCTGAAACATAATCTTCCGAACATGATATATGGACAGGCTCCATACATTTGTGAATGAGCATTTGTGAATTGTAGGGGTGGAAGGTAAATGTATTTGTCGTGCGAGATATATGATATAGATTATTTTACACTTTAACGGACACGATCAGTTATTTCATGGAATAACTAGGTATTCTATGAAATAACGGATTTCATACTTTAACGGTAACATATATACATAATTTGAATCAATTAGAAATTTGAGCTTTTCTCATCTGTTGGGTATAATAATCGCCTCTGGCTCTACATTCTTCAGGTGATCAACAATTAACGTAAAACTATTTGGGAAGGTGAAAACGGAAATATTTTGTAACGGAATGTCGCCCATCACAATTTCCGTTTACATTGAAACTGCTCATTTTTAATGCAGGCAATACTTTACGCTGCACGAAAACTAATTTAATAAATGGAAGATACATTATTGTTAAAACATTGTTAAAAACAGGTATTCAAAAATAAGTAAAACGTACTCATTTTTGATTACATTCTATGTTTATCATGGCTGCGAATGCATAAGTTTCAATTTTGAATGAGACATGTTCTCAAAAATAAGTACACTGGGTATAAACGAATAAAGAGAGCAGATGCTAGCCTACATAGGCTGCCTTCATAAATCACTTTCAATAAATATCGACAATTACAACTAAGACTTACTGGGGACTATGGGAAGTAAAATAAATGTGTTGTAATTACTAAGTTTCCATTTAAGGAATCGAAATCAAATAATGTGGAAAACCATCTTCTGAACACCTATTTTAAATTTGCCAGGTCACTTTGTTAAGATCGCTAGAGCAGACGCTGAAACTAACAATATGAAAGCACACTATTCATTTTTGAATAAGTACGGTTACTTCAATTTGAATATTTCATCGCTCATTTACGTTTCAATTGTACTCAAATAAAAATGAGTAGGTTCAGGTACTCATGTTTAAGTACCTTTTTTGAATCAACCTTTCTTGTAACTTTTTTTTGGCTCGAATTTGTAAAATTCTCTATTTAATTTTTCCAAAAAAATATTTTAACTATTTTAGAAATATTGCAAAAAGAAACATCTTTAAAAAATATTTTTAAAACCTAGAACATCCCTTTGTAGCTTAGGAACAATAGGTTGCAGGTTCGAATCTCGATGAGGCCACTCAATTTTTTTAATGTATATACCTTAACCGGTTCCAAAGCTACGGGGGGGGGGCAAACAGATAGCTTTATATAAGGCAATTGTGTAATATAAGAAAATGTTGTTCTTTTGTTATTATAACTTTCGTTTACTTACACAAATTAAATACACATATTATTGTAATGTAACACAAAGTTCAAATATGTTAAAAAACACTTTAAATAACTAATCTTTGACTACACTTGAACTACATTTGAATTAGATATCGCATAACATATTACGGTCTAAACTATTGGAAGTTAATTGTAAAGTTCATTGCAAATCTAAATAAATATCACAGACCCATCTTCAGAAAGCACTTACATTAAAATATTAACAAATTCGGAAACGTTATAGCTCAAAAATATATTTATTTACGATAATCATCCAATCCAAATACCTCCAGTAACCTTTTAAAAAAGGGCAAATTAGTCCAAAGAAATTATGAGAAATAAATGTCAGACTCACGCTACGTATTATGGAAAATTACGACAAATAGTAGTAAACCTATTTTTCTCCGAAATTGCAACCTGCAATTGAAATATTACATAGGCGTCTCTTTCCAAAACAACCAGCCTATTGAGATGCGATTTTCCCTTCCCCTTCTTCATACTTTCCCTCCAGCAGCCTAATAATGTAAAAACGTGAATGGAAATATTTAACAGCAGGAGAAGGGGATTCGGATGCCTGCTGGCATCCGAATCCCCTTCTCCTGACACGTGACACGGGACAGTAGCACAATCTGGAGTTGTGGATTGAATTGATCAATCGACCGGGGCCACCCTAAATAGTTGTACTATTATTATAACACGCTTGCAGGTCGAGTAACCCAGTGACATACTCTTTTGTAAACATGCGATCAAAAATCTATATAGTTCTCTTACGAGGAAATTGAAAAGCGCCGTCTTCTCTATGTTTAATGGCAACATCAGTTTATAAATTTATTTTAAAATATTTATTTGTAATTAAAATATTTATTCGTAATTAAATATATAATATTTATTTGTAATTAAATATATAATATTTATTTGTAATTAAAATATTTATTCGTAATTAAATATATTAAAATATTTATTTGTAATTAAAATATTTATTTGTAATTAAAATATTTATTTGTAATTTAAATATTTATTTGTAATTTAAATATTTATTTGTAATTAAAATATTTATTTCTAATTTAAATATTTATTTGTAATTTAAATATTTATTTGTAATTTAAATATTTATTTGTAATTAAAATATTTATTTGTAATTAAAATATTTATTTGTAATTAAAATATTTATTTGTAATTAAATATATTAAAATATTTATTTGTAATTAAATATATTAAAATATTTATTTGTAATTAAATATATTAAAATATTTATTTGTAATTAAATATATTAAAATATTTATTTGTAATTAAAATATTTATTCGTAATTAAATATATTAAAATATTTATTCGTAATTAAATATATTAAAATATTTATTCGTAATTAAATATATTAAAATATTTATTCGTAATTAAATATATTAAAATATTTATTTGTAATTAAAATATTTATTCATAATTAAATATATTAAAATATTTATTTGTAATTAAAATATTTATTCGTAATTAAATATATTAAAATATTTATTTGTAATTAAAATATTTATTCGTAATTAAATATATTAAAATATTTAATAATAAAAATTATTAAAAATATTTATTAAAATATTTATTCGTAATTAAATATATTAAAATATTTATTTGTAATTAAAATATTTATTCGTAATTAAATATATTAAAATATTTATTTGTAATTAAAATATTTATTCGTAATTAAATATATTAAAATATTTATTTGTAATTAAAATATTTATTCGTAATTAAATATATTAAAATATTTAATAATAAAAAATATTAAAAATTATTAAAATATTTATTAAAATATTTATTTTTAATTAAATATATTTATATATTTATTTGTAATTAAATATATTTATATATTTATTTGTAATTAAATATATTTATATATTTATTTTTAATTAAATATATTTATATATTTATTTGTAATTAAATATATTTATATATTTATTTGTAATTAAATATATTTATATATTTATTTGTAATTAAATATATTTATATATTTATTTGTAATTAAATATATTTATATATTTATTTGTAATTAAATATATTTATATATTTATTCGTAATTAAATATATTAAAATATTTATTTTTAATTAAATATATTTATATATTTATTTGTAATTAAATATATTTATATATTTATTTGTAATTAAATATATTTATATATTTATTTGTAATTAAAATATTTATTCGTAATTAAATATATTAAAATATTTATTTTTAATTAAATATATTTATATATTTATTTTGTAATTAAATATATTTATATATTTATTTTGTAACTAAATATATTTATATATTTATTTGTAATTAAGTATTAGGTCCTTTAAAATCTCCTTCATTATTTTTAAATAAGCAAGAGTTTTTAAGCAAGAGTTTTCCTATAGCCCCAAAAAAATCATAAACCAAAGAAAACTAACCTACAACCTTAAATACACGAAAGGAAAAGTACTAACATTCTTAAATAACTCATTCCCCCAAACCAAGCTTTTCCTCGTGTGAAAAAGTAAAAGGACACCATTTTTCAATCCTGCATTCCGAATTCCAGCATAAGCCACGGAATCGGACTTCTTCCTCATAAATCTCAACCGGGAGGAAACCAGGGCTGCGCGTAGAGTGTTCTGCTCTGCTCTGCTGCCCCTGCTTCTCACCCCCTTCAAGGGTCAAAGTTCAATTCCTTGGGCTCTTCCCCAACCCCCCAAGTCGTGCGTCTGTCTCACCCTAGGCTTTTCACACCATTTCAAAAAAGGGGATAGAGGGGAATGTTAGTCTTCCTAAAAGTCTTCCTTATTTTCTAAGAAACTTTCGTCATTTTTGATGAGACATACGCCTGCTCAGGTCCTGATTTAGGAAGTTGAGTACTATAGACAAATGCTATGGATAGGGGCCCCTCTCATAAAAATAACACCGTGGAATCTGGTGATTAGAAGAAGGTTTGAGGAAAGAGCTGTGACTCTTAAATCATTACCCTTTTGAATGCAAAAAATATTTTTAAAAATACTATCTGATCACAATATTCGAAGATAAAAAAAAATCCTCATTAGACTAAAAATGGCGCAAGTGTGACGCCAGAGGTAGTTTTATATGTACAGATGATAGTGTCTTCCCGGCATCACTGATTAGAGGACCCTATTTACAACACGTGTTTGCAATATATGTTTCTGAATTTTTTGCTCATCTTCACCCAATTGTTGACCCAAATGTTCACCCAATGTTAGTCTTCCTAAATTCCTCGATTTTTAAATAACTTTCGTCCTTTTTGATGAACGCCTGTTCAGATCCTGATTTAGAAAAGTTGAGTACTATAGGTAAAATATCATTGATGGGGGGGGGGGGGGGGGGACTTTCGTAAAAACAGTATCTTAGAATCGGGTGAATAAAAACAGTTTTGAGAAAAAAATTTTGACTTATAGCATATACCCTGTTCAATGCAAAAATTATTTTTAAAAAATAGTACCGTGGATTCGGGTGAATAGGAGCAGGTTTGTGGAAAGAGTTGTGACTTGAATCATTACCCTTTTGAATGCAAAAATACTATATGAAGATAGATATTCGAAGATAAAAAAAAATCCTCATTATACTAAAAATGGCGCAAACTGTGACGTCAGAGGTAGTTCATATGTACAGATGATAGTGTCTTCCCGGCATCACTGATTAGATCACTATTTACAACACGTGTTTGCAATATATGTTTCTGATTAGTTAGCTCATCTTCACCCAAATGTTGCAATGCTAGTCTTCCTAACCGACTTCCTTGATTTTTAGAAAACTTTCGTCATTTTTTTTTTAATAATGCCTTTTTATATGACAGATTCCATGATATCCCACTCACTACCCATTTTACCCCATCTGTTGCTGAAAAAGGATATAAAAAAACCTAAACATTTTAGCAATTTAAAATTAAATAGTAAACATATTAAAAGATGATGTGAAGTAACCCATTGCATAAATTTACCAAATCTTAATAACCTTTTAAAAGTAAAAAATTGCACTTAAATACACCAAAAAAGTTTCATATTAATAAACTTTTAAAAGTAAAAAATTGCGCTTTTCCTATCCATTTCACCCCACCTTACCCTATCCGATTTACACAGAATTGCAAAAGCTTAGTAAAAAATCCTTATAGGGATAAACGGGGACAATTGTTCCTGCTGATAAACGTCGAAGTTAATGAGGAGGGCCTGGGGGTCGGCAGGGACTCAATCTGGACACTGCCTGGAGCAGAGATGCACCCTCATCAGTCACCTGTTGCACTGACTTGGGGGTCACCCAGAGGAAGGAGGCAGCTCCATTTGCAGGCTGTTGTTTATTTGGGGATCGGGTTTCTTGTTTCGTGTGCCATAATTTGGCGTTCGTTTATTTGGCGTCGGAAGTGTAGCCAAAGCTTGTCTCGTGTTGCCTGTCTGTTTTGTGTATATTTTCCGAGAAGGGCCAGGGCGTAAATAGAGGGGAAATGGGTGCTGATGTTTTGAGCAAAGAATGTGAGAGGATACCCCCTCCCCCCAAAATACACTGTTAAAAATAGGTACTTAGAAATAAGTAAAATGTACTCGTTTTTGAGTATATTCGATGCTTCCCAGCAAAAAAAAGTCAGCATAAAACTTTCATCAAAATTTTGAAATTGAAGGTTTTAAGCAGGAAAACTGCAGCTTTTTTGAAGATCTATAAAATTAAAGGTTTTTGTTTCAATGTCCTTCATAAAAACTGCAAAAAAACCTTTATAAAAACCAGCAAAAAACCTTCAATTTTTAATTATGAAGGGAAAATGCAGATATTTTAAAGGTTTTATGCAGAAAAATTAAAAACTTAAAAAAAACTGCAGTTTTTTGTTTCAATATCCTTTATAAAACCTTCAAACAACCTTCAATTTGACAATTTTGATGAAGGTTTCATGCTGACTTTTTTTGCTGGGTTATCATAGCTCTGAGTACATAAGTTTTATTTTTGAAAAAGACATGTACTCAAAAATGAGTAAAAATGAATTAATATAAATTTTTAATATCAATTCCAAACAATGCAATTTACGCAATGCACTACACAATTCCAACCAATTAAATATACAGTTAAATGTTCAGATTCAAAACGAATTCGTTCTACTATCTCCAAGCAATGCCTGGTCCCCATGAGCTTATCGCTATGACATGACGCAGGAATGTCACGTACCCATGTAATGCTTTTTCTATCGCATTTTCGACCGTTAGAACCACTCATCTCGACGCTATTTCTATAACTCTACAAGAAAATTATGTGAAGTCGGAGCAGAGATAAGACGTCGTTCCCTTTATGGAGTGTTGGCAGATGAATCGGTGTCGCGAAGTATAAATCGGCTAAAAGCGAAGCATTAATTGAGTGCGGACGTTTTCATAGCAGGGGAGATATTATCGATAACAGCACTCGGCTCAAGTGGAACGGTTTGTTTCAGATGAAATATTTATAGAATTAAATGCGAGAAAGTGATACCGCGAGAGCAGATGAAAGCATGTAACATTTTTTTAACTCTCTCAGCGAAGTTGGAACGAAAGTATTACTTTTATTTTATTATTAACTACTCAATAAAAAAAATAAGGCGTTCTTGTCTGTATCATTACATCGATGGTCTTTTACTTTTTATAAGCGGCTACACTGTAAAAAAAATTTACTTAAAAATGAGTACCTGAACATACTCGTTTTTATTTGAGTACTATTGCATTGTAAATGAGCGATGACGTACTCGAATTTAAGTAGTCGTGCTTTCTCAAAAAATGAGTAGTGTGATTTAATATTGGTAATCTCAGCTTCTGTTCAAGCCATCTTAACAAAGCGACCTGACAAATAGTTGTTCAGAAGATGGTTTTCCACATTATTTGATGTCGATTGCTTAAATGGAAACTGAGTTATTACAACTCAATTATCCTATATCCCATTCTGTTGGCACATCCTTTTAATATTTGTGAAGGCAGTCAATGTAGGCAAGCAATTGCTCTTTTTATTCATTGTACTCATTTTTGAGTACATGTCTTTTTCAAAAATGAAATGTATGTATTCGGAGCTATGACAATCATCGAATGTACTCAAAAATGAGTAAATTTTACTTATTTTTGAGTACCTATTTTTAACAGTGTATGTAAACATTTGTCACATCTAGATCACGCAACTTACCACATTCATATTTACATAATTAAGATTAGATTAGAATTTACATAACACATTAGTATTTAAAAAATTAATAATTTACATAATTATTTACATAATTACATATTTTAAGTACATTGTAAAAGTTTAAACTTATTCCAAATGAGACAGACGCTGTCATTGCTTCTGAAAGAAGTTTAAGCCAAAATTCTTTAGTTTGCAGCTTGCACTGTTAAAAATAGGTACCCCGAAAATAAGTAAAATATACTCATTTTTAATTACACCCCATGCTTATCTTGGCTCAGAATACACCAGTTTCAATTTTGAAAAAAGTATGTAATCAAAAATAAGTAAAATAATTAATAATTTACATAATTAATAATTTACATAATTAATAATTTACATAATTAATAATTTACATAATTAATAATTTACATAATTAATAATTTACATAATTAATAATTTACATAATTAATAATTTACATAATTAATAATTTACATAATTAATAATTTACGTAATTAATAATTTACGTAATTAATAATTTACGTAATTAATAATTTACGTAATTAATAATTTACATAATTATTTAGATAATTACATATTTTAAGTACATTGTGAAACTGATTCCAAATGAGACAGACGCTGTCACAGCCTCTGAAAGAAGTTTAAGTCAAAATTCTTTAGTTTGCAGCTTGCACTGTTAAAAATAGGTACCTCGTAAATAAGTAAAATATACTCATTTTTAATTACGCCCTATGCTTTTAATTACGCCCTATGCTTATCTTGGCTCAGAATACACCAGTTTCAATTTTGAAAAAAGTATGTAATCAAAAATAAGTAAAATAATTAATAATTTACATAATTAATAATTTACATAATTAATAATTTACATAATTAATAATTTACAAAATTAATAATTTACATAATTAATAATTTACGTAATTAATAATTTACAGAACTAAAAATTTACAGAATTAATCATTTACATAATTAATAATTTACAGAATTATTTAGATAATTACATATTTTAAGTACATTGTGAAACTGATTCCAAATGAGACAGACGATGTCACTGCCTCTGAAAGAAGTTTAAGCCAAAATTCTTTAGTTTGCAGCTTGCACTGTTAAAAATAGGTACCTCGAAAATAAGTAAAATATACTCATTTTTAATTACACCCTATGCTTATCTTGGCTCAGAATACACCAGTTTTAATTTTGAAAAAAGTATGTAATCAAAAATGAGTACAATGAGTAGATGCTTGTCTACATAAGATGCCTTCATAAATCACTTTCAATAAACATCGCCAATTACAAAACAAGGCTTACCGGGTATCGAACCCAGATCCTATGCACCGCAGTCCAGTGCCTTATCCGTTAAACTACCAGAATGACATTAAGAAGTTATAAACAGAAGAAATGTTAAAAAAGGTCTGCCAAAAGAATGGGAAGTAAGATAATTGAGTTGTATAACATAGTTTCTATTTAAGCAATCGACATTAAATAATGTGGAATACCATTTTTGAAGAAATAATTTCAGTTTGTCAGATGTCATGAAAATCGCTTGAACAGAAGCTAAGATTAGCAATGTTAAATCACATTGCTACTTTTTGAGAAAGTACAGTTACTGGTATTTGGGTATGTCATACGCCCGTTTACGATGAAATTATCCTTAAATAGAAACAAGTAGATTTAGATACTCATTTTTAAGAACTTTTTTTTAATAATATGATCAGCATCTAACATTACTTCTTTTATTCACAAAATCCAAAATATAAAGTTATTATCAATTTTAATAAACTATAATTTATCATACTACTAAACAGAAAAGAGAAGAAAAATGAGCTACATGATTTTTCTAAAAATGGATATATGGAATTTTACCTCCACTTTTTAGATATGCTTTCATGTAATGCACGTATAGCTGATCCCAAAATTTTGAGCAAAATCATTCATATAGTCACTAGCCAATAAAACATGTTATTTATTAAAATATTTTTTTTCCTAGAAATAATGTTTTTTACAGAAAAATGAGGAAGTATTAAAATGAAACGAATATATGCTTTCTAAAAAGGATTTGTACTGTTATGTATGAAACTATGCAACCCAAATGTGTTTATATAATAATACAATGCATCTACTAGCTTTAAAGTAGTATTAATTTTATGTAATAAACAATTATCTCTTACTTAGAATGTATTTTGTTCCTTCGCAATTGAATTTAACGCAAAATAAAATATGAATCAAAGTAATAAATCAATGATATATTAATAATTTTTTTAAAAAATTATATGATTGTTATATAATAAATTATATGTTATATAATAATTATATTAAAAAATTATATGATTGTTATAGATTTTACTTGGCACTATTAGATTTCATCAAATGAAGAAAGTTACCAGATATGCATAGACTGCAATACAAGGCCGTAGCATAAACAGTTTAAAATATTTCCTTGTCAAGACTTACAATCTGTCTCAAGATTAAACCTAAGATAGTAAAATCTCTCGACTTCCATTTCTGCAACTCCCCCCCTGCAATGGGTGGGGGGAGTTCCTCCCTGCAATTCTTTTCCAGTCCATCTTGCACCCACAGATCCCAGTCTGCTTGACCGCAACAAAGCTCCAACAAATGTAACATATGGTTCCTTTCTTCCCGATACTGCGAGATCTTTATCTTAAACTGCAGCTTCTTTTATATGCAGAATCTCCTGAAAGCCATTCCGATAGACTCTGATGGTTGCTAAAGCATTGGATGCCAACGGGGGGGGAGGGGTTGCCTTTGGCCACTTACCATCTGCTGGCGAATCCCTCCCCTAGTCCCTCCGACAGATGGTCAATTACGGCGTCTGACAATTGATTTGGAGGTCGTGGGGATTGATAACTAGTGATTAGTAACAACTGTTCTTTTCGGCAACTGGAGGGGAACGATTAGAGGGTGGGGCGAAGAACAAGTGCACAAAGAAGCGATGATATTCTATAGAGAATCTCCATTGACGCTAATGGTTGGACATTTGCTATTCAAGCGCTGTTTGTCTGTTTTATATATGTAAAAAAATAGCATTTTTAATTTTCTCTAATGTATATTTAAATAGCTTTTAATACAAAAGAATTGGGTAATTGTAAATTTAGTTGTGTTTATTATATTATCGATTATAACAATTGAAAAATGTGATTGCTATATTTATATTTTTGCATTGTAATGCTATATCATGTAAAGTTATGCTAAGCATGTAGGTGTACTTACAAATGCAACACATTACATTCCCAACAAAAAAAGTCAGCGTAAAACTTTCATAAATTTTTTGAAATTGATGGTTTTATGCAGGAAAACTGCAGCTTTTTTGAAGATCTATAAAATTAAAGATTTTTGTTTCAATGTCCTTCATAAAAACTGCAAAAAACCTTCAATTTTTAATTATGAAGGGAAAATGCAGATATTTTAAAGGTTTTATGCAGAAAAATTAAAAACTTAAAAAAAACTGCAGTTTTTTGTTTCAATATCCTTTATAAAACCTTCAAAAAACCTTCAATTTGACAATTTTGATGAAGCTTTCATGCTGACTTTTTTGCTTGGTTGCATGTAGGTGTACTTACAAATGCAACACATTACATTGAATGTAGGTGTACTTACAAATGCAACACATTACATTGAATGTAGGTGTACTTACAAATGCAACACATTACATTGAATGTAGGTGTACTTACAAATGCAACACATTACATTGAATGTAGGTGTACTTACAAATGCAACACATTACATTGAATGTAGGTGTACTTACAAATGCAACACATTACATTGCAAGTAGGGTACAGTGGGGTAAAATGGGTAGAAAAATTGCCATTTTTTTATTCAAAGCTATTTTTCACTTTTAAAAGTTTATTAATCAGAAGCTTTTTTTGGTGTATTTATGCAATGCGCTAAATAGCAGCCATCAACTCTTAAAAACTCGACATAGAATAAACTCAGTAACATTCTTTCTAAAAATAAGCTAATACGCCATTTTGAAAAATCTACTTTTTTAATATTTATTATTTTCGAATTAAAGAGCGTTTATTTATTTTTTATTATATTTTTGGTTTATTTTGATACGGAAATATTTTCTGTATTTACGTTAATTTTAATTTGTTCCGACAATTTTTTTAATCCATTTAAAACTTTTTTCTGTGTTCTAACAAAACCCGAAAATTTTTTTGTGATTGAAATGTTTTTTCTTGTGCACAATTTGTTTAAAAAAACAGGTATGTAACTTAATTATATTAACAAGTAAACAGTGTTTAATATATTGTAGATAACTCATGTCATTTATAAACTTCCAAATCATATTTTTGTAGAATTTTGCGCTTTTTTTGAAGATAGTGAAATTTTTATGAATTTCCTGTTCTTTAGTATTAATAATTCGATTACCCATTTTACCCCATCTTTGAAATCATTAAAAAAAAGCTAAATAAAATAGTTTTTTTTTTAATTTTTCAATGGAATGCATTAAAAAAGATTTCTTTTCTATACAAAACCCATAAATATTGGTAAATAATTCGACTTTTCTAGTTTATATATAGAAGTTCTCACGCAGCACACTATCGCAAGTTTTTGTTAGATACATAGAAATCAGTGGCGGCCCGTGGTCGAAAATGTTAGTGCAGCCGAAATCATGTGAATCCCCCCCTATTTTCCAAAAACCTTACATGAATGGAAATTCTTTATTATTCACTACTCAAATCAAAGTTTCCTTTCAATTTTTACGAAATGATAACATGCGAAAAAAATAGAAAACACTTACTTATTTTTTGAAAATTAAAGCAATCCTGCTTTCTTTTAAACCTGCAAATCGGTCAATTTTAATATTAACTTATATAACGAAACAACAGCAGTACCATGTTCTGAAACAACAGCACACAGTGTAAATGTATCACCAAAACCATTTCCGTTGTGAGATATTCTCGTAAGTTCTCGTTTCATCCATGAGCCAATCGGGATATCGAACCTCAAGTGCAGCTAAAACAAGAAAATCCGTTTCGGCTGTACCTTCTCACAAATGCAGTGCATTAGCATGGGGGGAACCTTCATACTACGTAGAGGTTGCCATGGTAACGATGCAGCCGATTTCGAATTTCGCTTTTCAGCTGCAGTTTTGATTGAATGGAGTTTTTTCCCTCCTGAATTGTGCATTACGGTAACATGCTTGCTATTTATCGGAGATTTTATTTACTACCGTAGAAATTTCATTTTCTATTCTAATCTTCATTTAAGAAAATTAGTAAAAAATCTGATTTTAGTTTTAAAATACACTAATGAATTTAGGTGCAGCCCGGCTGTACTTGCTGTAGTGGGCGAGCCGCCACTGATAGAAATATGTTATGTATATGGAATAAATAAATGTAATAAGCAAAATTTAAAATAAAAGTCTATAAGTCATCAATTTCAGGCGTTTAATAAATTTGCCGCTAAACCTAAGAACATTACTAACAAACGCAAACTTAACTTTTTTTGCGTAGATTTGCGTAGAGGTGTAGGTGAGAGAAGGGGGTACTAATAAATGAAAAGTTTGATTAAGGGTTACGTGAGAGACTTTTTTAAGTTAATGCCAATTTATACAAACATATTTAAATTTTACACACATTTAAAAAAATATTGTAATATGAATAAATTTAACGCATTTAGTTTTCAGCCATTGATCAAAAAAAAATTATATATGTGAGTTCCTGTAGAAAACTAAACAATTTCCGAAAACTATCAGAATCAAAGATATCATTTGCAGTTAATTATTACTAATTAACAAAGATTGTAACACAATAAAATAGTAAATTAATAATTATTATAATACTATTATTTAATTAAAAAAACACTCAATAAAAACTAATTTACTATAATATTGATATATTTAATGATTATGATAGAAAAAAAAATAATATGGTGTGCAAATTCACCAATATGGCAATATTTATGGAAATATGTAATAATAATTATTACAATAAAGTATTGCGTGTTCGAATTTATAGCGATAAAGCTTGAGATTTTGTAGCACCCTAATAAATACTTAAATTTTAAAAACTTACTTTAATTAAAAATAAATAAAAAATTATACGTTTTAACATTTTAATTACTGTATATGTTATGTACATAGAAAGGCATCGCATTAATGTAAATAGAAAAACTAGCATTTAAGGAAACCAGAAAATTACTCTTCAAGTACCATTTTATTGGTCTCCATAAACGTTTAATGAAATTTAGTACAACCGATAAATTTTCGAATGCTATACACCTTTGTTCAGTTAACATACTTTAGAATGGACATAATTCTGCACATATTTCAGAGAAGCGTTTTTAGATAAACTGTTTTACAGTCAGCTATCGGTGTAGGTTTTTGCAGTTTTTGTTTCAGTCGCCCAGAACGTTTCGTTTCTAAAACAAATTAGCAGACAATAACGAAACGCAATAATAAATGGAATATATATATATATTAAAAAAATCTTTTGAACTTGGATTATAAATATCGATCTTTTGTGTTAAAAATCGTTCGTTTTTTTTTTGTGTTGTATTTAATTATTCTGGCGGTAGTGTCTATCGTTGTCTACTTACTAAGAAAAGACTTAAACTTAAAAAAAGTTCTATATTCTTATGAGTCGGAATGTTAAGAGTAAACCAGTTGTGAGAATAGAAAACGTGGCAGTTATTTGTTTGTTTATATTATTTTGTTGATAAACGATATTTTATTTTTAGTTAAAATAGCACTTTCCTACAATTTGAATTTTAAAAAGCTTTGCACATAATTTTGAGTCTTAGCCAATTTGGCGCCAAAGGGGAAGTTATCGATTCTATGCTTATTTTTTGTGTGTTCGTGGCTAAGTCTTGTTTGTAATTATAGGTTTTTGATATATATTTTTTTATTGTTGCTGGATAGCGAATCTCTCAACTAGTAGTCCCAACTTAAAATACACTAAAATTCCAGCTATCAGGCCAGGCACGTAGGTATGGATTTTTCATGGGGGTGATTCAGTGACTGAGTAACTTATTCTCCCCCCCCCCCCCCCCCAAAGAAAAAAAATTACAACCCTCCCCCTCAAAAATTTTTTAAACTTATTATTTTTTATTCAAGTAACAGAAATATGTTGGCATATAAGTATCAACAGCTACATTTCTCATTTATTTTTCATGAAATCGTTACCAATATCAGTTATTAACTATTTTTAAAATTAGTAAATATCACTCCCTAATTATGAAATAAATTTAGAGAGCAAATTTAAATTTTGAGATTCCTTGTTTAAAATAATATATGGATCCCGCTTTAAAATGTTTTCCCTTCGTCGCCGAAATTCAAATGCTATATTATGAAAAACGATGACGTCAAGTTACGCTTATTTTAAGATAAAAATAACCTTAAAACCTTTTTTTTGAAAACTATTTTCCGAAATAGGACCCCCCCCCCCCCGGAAAATACCAGTTTTTTTTCTCATGCAACTTAACAAGAAGTATTATACTACAAATTGAAATTTTTCTAGTTTTTTAAAGTATTTTTATGATATTTACAGTATTTCGGTTATTATTATTTTTTCTTGATTTTCAATGGGAGGGGTTTGAACCCCCTGAACCACCCCCTCACCTACGTGTCTGTATCCGGCACTCACTATCTGGACATCTTGATTAATCGAACCAATAATTTTCTATATATTCTTTAAAGAATTTTTTATATAGAGAGTGTCCTTATTAGAATAAATACAATAATAATTAATAGTCCGATTATACCAAAGTATTTATTAACATTAAATAGTGAGAAATAAAACAAAAATGAAGGGCAAAAACATACTTCAAAAGAACAAATGCCCTAAAATGAAAAACGAGACCATAAGAGTAAATATTAATATTAATTGTATGCATATTACTACTTTTTGAAGTTAATACCAATTTGAACAAATATATTTAAATTTTACACACATTAAAAAAAAATTATAATAGGAATAAATTTAATGCATTTAGTTTTATGTGAGTTAGAGTAGAAATCTAACCAATTTTCGAAAACTATCAAAATCTAAGATAGCATTTGCAGTTAATTATTACTAATTATCGAAGTTTCGAACATAATAAAATAGTAAATTATCAAATATTATAATGTTATTATTTAATTAAAAAAACACACAATAAAAACTAATTTACTATAATTGAAGGGTTTGCTGCAAAAAGGATGTAGCTCCAACCTAGGGGAATTTGGAGTACATGTACTATCTTGTGGTAATAAAAACTTGTACGCTTGCTAACAAGAAAGATGTAGCTCCAATCGTTAGTTCTCGCGTTACTCAAAAAATGGAGCTGCCTGTCTCATTAGTTTGTTGCAATATAGAGGTAGCTCCTGAAGCTACCGCCATTTTCCCCCAAACGACTGACGTACTTTGCTTACAGGAAGGTTATACAGCACTTATAAACAGTAGAGTTTATGGTTCTTTTACGTTTTGTGGTTCAACAATGGACTACAACCAGACAACGCAGCAGATGAGCCGGACGTTACAGAGGGGGAGTGTGTTGATTAAAAATGTAATTTGCTGTTTGTAAAGCCAAGTTATATGCTATATTTCAATTGAAGTTTTCTTTAAATAAAATAATATTATAGTAAATTGTATTTTTTTTGTGAAATATTTTTCATAGAGGTAGACAGAGCATCTGTTTGGTTGCAAGAAAGAGGTAGCTCCAACAATACAACATGTGCCACGTCATCTGGAAGATATATTTTTGAGTGAAAATACTGTCATAATATGTAGGAACAATTAAGAAGATTGATCAAAAAGAATATCTTCACACGACTTGGAATTTTGAATTTTCAAACATTTTTTACGGCTTTCTGCAAACTTGAATAATTGGAGCAACCTCCTTTTTACAGCAAACCCCTCAATTATGAAAATTTTTAATCATTATGATAGTAAAACAATAATATGATGTGCAAATTCACCAATATGGCACGGATTATAATTATGGAATTATGTAATAATAATTATTACAATAAAGTATTGGTTTTGTCGAATTTATAGCAATAACATCATCCACGCTGCACTTTTGAATATAAGTGCGTTTGTTCACATTTTGGTTACAGACCCTAAGCAGGGCCGTCCTTAGGGGTGTGCAACACGTGCCATCGCACAGGGCTTCACGCTTTTGGTGGGGCTCCGCGCCCAGTTAAAAATATTTGTGATAAAAATGAATTGATAGTTTTTTTTAAAACTCAATCAGAAGTTTTTCCATTTGTATTTACTCATATAACTAGGACATACATGTTTACTGATCAAATGTATTGTGGACATTTTTCTGTAAGATTCTGTACAAAAAATGCTCTCTGCACTCCACAATATCACTATTAAATTGGGGTTAACTAGAAAATAATTCGAATTTTTTGGTGAAGACGGCAGGAATGGTGCATTTCTAAAAATGGATTTATCTCAACACTCCAAACTAAAGACGTTTTTATATAGTTTTAAATGCAGATTTTTTCTCTGGATCCGCCTATGATTCGAACCACTACTCTCCGTGTATGAATCCTCTAATTTACCATTCTAGATAAGGAGCTACCAGATAAAAGAAAAGATACAAGTATTTTTGAGGAAAATGAATTCCCATATTTTTTAAAACTCCATTGATTTTTTATTTCTTGGTGGTTACTCAAATATCTTAGGAAATACAAGTTTACTGTTAATTTGTGCTGTGGAACTTTTCTCCGTAAATTCTCAATAAAAAAGGGACTCTGCACCACTACGTATACATACATACATTCATACATACATACATACATACAAACACACACACACACACACACACATTATATATATATAATATATATATATATAAAAAAATTTTAGTGTAGTTATTATTATTTTTATCTTTTTTTTCTCCCCTCAAATTTCTTGATGATGTCCATTTAGAGCAATTAATTAAGATTAAATAGGAATTAAATTTATTACGCTTGATTGAAATTTGGTTTACTTTTATTAAACCAATTAATAAAAATAAGAGCAATAAAGGGAAAATTTGAATAAGAAAGAGCAGGGCCTATTTTAACATAGAGTTGGTGGGGATTTTTCCCTACCAGTGTGTGGAAATGCCCCACCAGTCATGCAGATTTGCCCCACCGGAATTTTGTTTTGTTTAATCAATTTTCCATAGTAAAAACATAAACTAAAATCTGTGGCATAGGAAAGAATTACGTTAGACAGAACCCCAGTCATGTGAAGATACTATAGATTTAACTTTATATTGTGTAAAGTAAAATGGCGGAAATGTACGAAATATATATTTTAAAATACAAAACATTAGGTTTTTTTTACAAAAAAATATTAAAAAAAATTGTCATAAAATTTGTCATTATGAAAACAAATAAAAATACTTTTATGAATCGTTAGAAAATTTCATGAATTTGATAATGTCTTTTAAATAAATTTGATAATGTCTTTTAAATAAATTTGATAATGTCTTTTAAATAAATTTGATAATGTCTTTTAAATAAATTTGATAATGTCTTTTAAATAAATTTGATAATGTCTTTTAAATAAATTTGATAATGTCTTTTAAATAAATTTGATAATGTCTTTTAAATAAATTTGATAATGTCTTTTAAATAAATTTGATAATGTCTTTTAAATAAATTTGATAATGTCTTTTAAATAAATTTGATAATGTCTTTTAAATAAATTTGATAATGTCTTTTAAATAAATTTGATAATGTCTTTTAAATAAATGTTTTAATTAACTTTTTATAGAAATATAATTTTAAACTAAGTTTATTAAATTAGTATAAAATTTGCGATTTTAAGTACAAAGTTTTCATTCACTTCTGGGAATCTGCTTTCTGCGGAATTTAATTTGTCCCACCAGTTAAAATTCCTTAAAATATGCTCTGAGAAAGAGTGTGGAAGTTTCTTCATAGCACTCCTCAAAAATCGCCTATGGCCGCTGGTACAATAGAAGCAAAAAAAAAAGAGATAACATAAGGAGCGAACTGAGATTCGAGTATTTTTTCATTTCAACTATACCAAGGCTAAACTAGATAACCCTCCGCGGAGGGTTATCCACGCGGAGGGTTATCTAGTTTAGCCTTGACTATACACGGTTTATTTTTTACACTGGCGCCATCTCGTGGGGGAATAAAAGAAAATTGTAAAGATAAAATAGTATTTCGAACGTTTTAATTTTAATGTACAGTGGAATTCCAATTATTCGGATCAATTGGGACCAAATCCCTTCAGGATAACTCACAAAAAAATAGGTTATTTCTTAGTAAAAAAAATATTTTTATTTAATATGTATTGTAATTTAATGAATATTAAAAACAATATCATTCATTCACCGAGAAAAAACTTTTAAAAAGTGGATTTTGCTTCTTTCTTTTTTTTCTTCAAAGCGGTCCGGATAATTGTCGATCCACTTTATTTGATCCGGATAACTGGAATTCGGATAATTGGAGTTCTATTGTACATTGATAATTGCCATTAAGGTAGCAGGTGTGGGTGTATCCCCAATTTGGTATCCAATACATTTTTGTGATATTAATTATTTTATGTGTTGGATAACAAAAATGCAGTTTAATTTTAAAATTTAAATTAAAAAAAATTGTCAAATATTACAAAAACTTCATTTCTACCAGTTAATGGAAGCCACTTTTTTGGTAACTCAAATGCTAGTGAGATGTATTTCAGCCAATAGCAGTTAAACTTACATAATAAGGAATTGCAGGATTATAGTGTTAAATGTTAACAGAAAACTGAGGATTTCTAATTTTAATATTCAAATCTCGTATCTCTAAAGCAAACGAACCACCTGTTTTTTTAACCTACAGAAATATTCGAAAAGTATTAAAAACAAAAGTTTTCTGGAATAGGTCGCGCGAATAAAATTTAATAATTCATATATTCAGATTATAAGCTTTATATAACGAAATCTTTTAAAATATTGCTGAAAATAGTTTTAAAATTTATATTCTTGCAGTACCATGTTTTATTTAGTATTTTAAATTCCTTAGTTTTTTCAAATAAAATATATATGCGATTAAAATATTTTACTTGTATAAAGAATTAGAAATCCCAATTTTGACATTTTTTTAAATTTTATATTATAATCCAAATCTATCCCGAAGGAAAATCCCGGAAACACGATATTTTCCTTCCGGCTGATTAAAAAATTTAAGTAATGGAATAATCAGTTTTATTACACTGTTAAAAATTATTACGACTTTGCACCAAAATTTGGCACCCATTTAGCTGCAACCAACATTTGGTGCTTAGTTTCACCATTTTACGGTTTGACGTTGTACCATTTAGTGGTGAAACGTGTGTGTGGGGGGGGGGGGGGGGGGGGGGTTTGAAACAAGAAATTTCCCGACTTAACGATCGAAATTCTCAACTCAACAATTCGAAATTCTCAATTCAACCCACTTCCAACTTATTGACATTTTTCATCTTTTTTTATATATATTTTAGGTAATATTAAACAGTTGTCTCACAAGCATTGATTTGTTACAGCCATAATCCAATGCAGTGTCCGTTCTGAGGTCTAATTTAATGTAATCTTACAAGTTGGACGCTATCTAATCTTCCTAGCTTTCATTTGTTAATAATATTAATTTTCTTCGGGCATAAATTTTCCCAACTTGGGATTTTTAGAAGTTGAAATTTCCAACTTTCAGGGTTTTCAGATTATTGGGGGGGGGGGGGGGGGGAGAGGGGGGGGGGGGTCAGACTCCCTCTCCCTCATTTTTTTTTTCGAACCTTTTTTTCGTTGCCTTCTCTGGTGGGGGAAAATGGTATTTTTAAAATTAAATATTAAATTACGCATTGTTAAACTTGTATTTTGATCTTGTTCTTTTTTTAAAAAAGAACGAGATGGAGAACATATTAGCAAAAAAATATATTTCTGGGGGATTTAATTCAAGTTCAGCAGTCGATTTGTTTGAGAATACAAAAAAAAGCTTGCGATAGTTTGATGTATGAAAAATTCTATATAAAAACTAGAAAAGTCTCATTATTTATCAATATTCATGAGTTTTGTATAAAAGATAAACCTTTTAGTAAATTCCAAAGAAAAAATTCTATTTTATTTAGTTTTTTTTCAATGTTTTGTCAAACGGGAAAAATGAGTTTTCGAATTATTAATACTAAAGAATAGGAAATGCGTAAAAATGTAACGATCTTCGGCAAAACTACAATTATTCTATAAGAATATGAACTTCAAAGCTTATAAATAACGAGAGTTAACTACACTATATTAAACAGTTTATATTTTAATATAATAAAGTGACACATCTTGGCACCTAATGCATCCTCAATAGGCAGCAGGACATGCGACCCCGATCAGATATAACGTGCACCAGTCCCGTATACACGCCGGTGGAAATCGAGGATAACTTCAGACAACTTTTATAATTTAGTAGTGAATCTGGAGTCAGACGACTCCAGAATAGAGGGTTCCGAATTCGATTCAAACTACAAAATACTAGGAAACTCTCCGGGGTCTCCACTGGGCTCCGGTAGCCCAGTGGATCCGCGTTCGGTTAGCAGTCAGAGGATTGCGAGTTCGAACCCGACCGAGTGGACTCAGTGGATTTGACAAAACAAAATGTAGTGATCTTGTGATCGGAGGGTTTCTAGATTCGCTAATAAAATATTAAAAAGTCGTCTAAAATATCCGAATAATATAAACCGGCATATATACGGGTTTGGTTTTGTTAATCAACGTCGCACTACAGCTGCACAATGGGCTATTGGCGACGGTTCGAGTCCTATCTCGAAGGAAAGACCCGATAACGATGCCTTGTATTTTTTAACCATGGTCAGATGACGAGGAAACACCTAAACTGACACCCAACGTCTTCAATAGACGTCGGGACTTTGGTCCCCGATCAGATTTATCGTGAACCAGTCCCTTATACATGCCGATCATTTTTGTGGATGTTCTGGACGATATTCCTAGTATTTTGTAGTGAAGCTGGCAACCTTCCGATCATAAGATCACTACTTTTTTACTTTCCTTAGTCAAGTCCGTCGCATAGGTTCGACCCTCTGATTCGCAGCTGACGCCTTTACCCACTCGGCTACGGAGGCCTCAGGCATGTATACGGTACTGGTTACGATCATTTCAGTGATATTAATTGCCGAATCCAGTATATGACGAGAGGGAATTTATGTCAAAAGGATTTGAAGATTATGGGATCTGGGTAACTTATTTGTGTAATTTTTTTTCACCGTATGGTTATTTAACCCACGTTAGGAAGCACACGCACCTGTTCTCTCCCCCTGTATTCATATCACCCAAATTGTGTCAAAATCTTGCCTGTATAAAACAATATTTATTATAAGAACACCCGCGTTTATCTTGATTTTCTTTAAGATTCAGTTCACACTACTAAATTTCTCTTAAATTGTGCACATTTATCTGAAATGAGGAGCTTCTTTTCTCAAAAGGGAACATTTTCCTTCTTGATGTTCAGCAGCAGTAGTGAGTGCTGCTTTGCGACGAAATTCAAGCGATTCACTTCAAAATGTAAAAATAGGACCTGCCAAGAGGCGTTCGCTCGTGACTTTTGTATCGCTACGGCTGCTCAATATAATGAAAATGTTCCTTTTTTGGAAATAAGCTCATCAAATCATTAACATTGATTCGACAAAAATAGGATTAGATTTTTTTGCAGAGTAAAAAATAATGTGGTATTGGTGATAAATTTGCTACAAAATCGAAAAAGGTTACTCATATAGAAATTGAAATACAAACCTCTTTTTCTAAATTTTAAACCATGTAAAATTTCTACATTGATTTCACTTCCACTAGACATGAAACCCGAAAACATATAACTAAAGCAGTGGCGGCCCGTCGTCGAATATGTTAGTGCAGTCGAAATCATGTAAATCCCCCCCCCCACAACCATTCATGAACGGAAATTCTTTATTATTCACTTTTATACTTTATATATTACTTTTATAAAATAGAAAACGCCTACTTATTTTTTGAAAGTTAAAGCAATCCTCCTTTTAAACATGCGAATCGTTCAATTTTAATATTATCTTAAATAACGAAACTACAGCACACAGTAAATTTATCAAGAAAACTACTTCCTTTTAGAGAGATTCTCGGAAATTATCGTGTTCTTCTACCCATCCCCGCGATTTAAGCACGAGCCGATCAGTTTATCGAATACCAAGTGCAGTCCGAATCAGAAAATTCATTTCGGGTTGTTTCTCGTCACACATGCAGTGCTTCAGTAGGGCGGGAAATCTCCATACTACATAGAGGTTGCCAGGGCAATGATGCAGCCGATTTCGAATTTCGCTTTTTGACTACAGCTTTGATTGGAGTTTTTCTCCTCCTAAATTGTGCATTACGGCAACAGGCTTGCTATTTTTCGGAGATTTTGTTTACTTACCGTAGAAATTTCATTTTCAATTCTAATCTGCATTTAAGAAAATTATTAAAATATCTGATTTTAGTTTTAAAATACAATAATAAATTTAGGTGCAGCCCGGCTGTACTTGCTGTAGTCTACGACCCGCCACTGTCACAACCATACATGAACGGAAATTCTTTAATATTTATTACTCAAATAAAAGTTTCCTTTCAATTTTTACGAAATGATAACATGCGAAAAAAACACACACTTATTTCTTGAAAATTAAATAATTCCTCCTTTCTTTTAAACTTGCGAATCGATCAATTTTAATATTAACTTAAGTAACGAAACAACAGAACACGTGTAAACTTATTATGAAAACTATATCCGTTTACAGAGATTGTTCGAAATTCTCGGTTCTCGCTCATCCCCGCGCGAGCCAATCAGGTTATCGAATTCACAATTACAGCCGAAGTCGAAAAATTCATTTCGGGCTGAATCTTGCCACGAAGGCAGTGCGTTAGCATGGAGCACTGTCACCATACTTTGTAGAGGTTTCCATGGCAACCATGTTGTCGATTCCCGATTTCGCTTTGTGGCTGCAGTTTCGATTGAATGGAGTTTTTTCCCTCCTTTTTTTACTTTCCGTACGTTTTTTTTAACTTACAACTGAAATTTCATCTTCACTTTCAATTCTACTCTTCATTTAAGAATATTAGTAAAATATCCGATTTTAGTTTTAAAATACACTAATAAACTTAAGTGCAGCCCGGCTGTACCCCAAGAGCCACCATTGAACAGTGCCGCTTCACAAAAAAATATTGGGGGGGGGGGGGGGGGGGGGTTGATACAAGAAAATTTCCCAACTCAACAGTGCTGAAAATTCCCAGTTCCAACTTATCGACATTTTTCATCTTTTTTTTATATATATATTTTAGGTAATATTAAACAGTTCTCTCACAAGCATTGATGGAGCTCCAGTTGCTCAGTTGGTAAGGCGTTCAGCTACTAATCAGAGGATTGGTGGTTCAAATCCGTGAAATGGACTTGACATAGAAAAGTAGTGATCTTGCGATCGGAGGGTTGCCAGCTTCGCTACAAAAAATACTAGAAAGTCGTCCAGAATATCCAACAAATTATACTGGCGTGTATACGGGACTGGTGCACGATAAATCTGATCGGGGTCCAAAGTCCCGACGTCTATTGAAGGCGTTGGGTACCAGTTCAGGTGTTTCCTCGTCATCTGACCATGGTTCTAAAATAACGAGGTGCATGTATGAATGTGTTCCCGGGTCTTTCCTTAGAGATTGACCCCGAACCGTCGCCAATAGTCCACTGTGCAGCTCTGGTGCGACGTTAATTAACAAAACAAAACAAAACCAGAAGCATTGATTTGTTGCACCCATATTCCAATGCAGTGTCCGTTCCGAGATCTAATTAAATGTAATCTTACAAGTTGGGCGATTTCTATTCTTCCCCAGCTTTTGTTAATAATATTAATTTTCTTCAAAAATAAATTTTCCCAATTGGGGGATTTTAAAAGTTGAAATTCCCAACTTTCCGGGTCTCTAGATGGGGGGCTTCCACTGAACCATAGTATTGAAGAAAAAAAGTTAGAGCCGGTGTCAATTTATGACTAAAATCGAGTAATGGCAGCTTCCATCTTTTAAATGTTCGGTTTCGCCAACTTGCCATCACATTCCATATAAATCAGTTAACTTTTATACCAAGTATCTTTGTCACGGTATTATTTGTTATGGGATACGTGTTCCCAGACCAACTCATTTAAAAAACACCAATTTCGGACCTGGAGACCCCAGAAATTGTTATACTCTAAAAGCCAGACATTGGAATTGTAATATGAAACCACTACTTTTATTATCTGCAATTCATATTGGGTAACAGTAAAAATATGTTGAGGTTACCATATTGTTGATGCATGTTAAATGGTATGTTCTTTTTAAACAATTTTGTAATAAATCACTATGGAAAAGTTAGAGTATCTCAACATAGTATTTTTTTCTTAAAATGTGTTTAAATGGTTTTTTTTATATATATATATGAAACGTTTTAATGAAATGATTGATTAATTTAGTTTTTCAGCAGCTATCTCTCTTCCATTTTCAACAATTGCATAAAAACCATATTGGAATGTTCGGTTTCACCACCGTACTTACAATCACATTCCATATAAATCAGTAACTTTTATACCAAGTATCTTTGTCATAGTATTAGCTGTTATGGAATACATGTTCCCAGAACAACTCATTAAAAAAAAAAAACACCAATTTTGGACCTGGAAACCCCAGAAATTGTTTTACTCTAAAAGCCAGACATTAAAATTATAATACGAAACCACTACTTTTATTATATGCAATTCATATTGGGTAACAGAGTAAAAATATTTTGAGGTTACCATATTGTTGATGCATGTTAAATGGTATTTCCTTTATACAATTTTGTAAAAAATCCTTTATGGAAACTCCACATAGTATTTTTTCTCTCAAAAACTTTTTAAAAAATTGTGTTTAAAGTGTTTTATATATGAACTATTTCAATTAAACTATTAATTTTGATTTTTAGAAGCAATCCTCCCCATTTTCAGCAATACATAAAAAAAATTCATTATATATATATATATATATATATATAGTTAAATACCTAGAATGTTGCAGCATTGTACCTATTTGTTATGTGTTTGCAAAAAAAAAATAAAGGGTGTTTTAAGATTTAATTAGAAATTGCTTAAAATTTGGGAAAACTTTTTTTTAAATCACCAAATATCTTTTCATTAATACACTTTTAATTCAAACGAAACATTTTAATGCAGGTCTCTTACACATATTTCAAGCAACAAGATCATTTCAGTCAATTGATGTTTATGTTGTAAAGTTTACACAAAGCAGTAACAAATAACTACCAGATACCATATTTCATTTTTTTGGCCTCTTTCAACAAAGTCTAATACAAATACAGGATATAAAATATGTATATTCACAATTTACATTTATATTCAAAATTTTACAATAAAAATAAAAAAGAGAAGAGGAACATTCTCTCCTTCATAGACACTCCGCGAGTTTTTCCAAAGGTGGACTTCAACTTCTACTTTTCTTTTTAAAAAAAGAGCATCACAACATAACAATACAAATGACTCCTTACAACTGAAGTGTCTATTAGGAGTTGCCATTAATATGTTAAACAACATATTGACTACTACAAAGAGGAAGACAAGAAAACAGGACTATCACATAAATACAAAAGCACCTGTCATGAAAATTCATTTTAGACAAGGGTGGTCAAATATTTTACATTACTTTATCCCTCCTTTATATATCAATTTTTCATTAAATTTTAAAAAACACAGTCTCCAATATAATGATCATTGCTTAACTTTTCAAAACAAGTATTCAAGAACACCTGCTCAATAAATTTGTTTTGACAGTATAAATAGTAGATTAGTTGCAAATAAATCAGTTGATTTATTCTTTTTAATAATAATTTAGTTGCAAAAATATTAAGTTAATAGAAAAACAGCAACAAATTTTTGGATAAATAATGAATTTTATATTGTGCTGATAAAATTTGTATTGTTATATTAATAAAATTTTTATTACTTCAGAGTTAAAGGCCATTCAAATTGCTTTGTATGGGAGAAATTTCACAGAAAAACAAGCTAGTTAATGATGTATGACTTTAATAAGAGATGGCACAATAGGTTTGGACTTTTGTAATTGGAAATAATTGTACAGGATTGAGTCCACATCAACTTTTTTTTAAAAAAACTCAGCAACACTATATCTTATCACTTAAACATTGATAATTATTTTTCATCAACAGACATTCATACTAAACAAATTCTATTTGCAAGATAAGACTAAGAAAATGAGGGGAAGGATTTTTTTTTTACAAAACTAAATAAAATTAGCACAATTTAAGACTTTACAAGCCTTTATTTTATTAAATTAGTTTCAATAGATAACATCACATTAAATTTTATAAGACTAGAATATGTAAAACAATAGTTTTAAAATTTTTAAATCAAAATGAGATTCTTAGATTTAAGATCCTGCTCAAAATACAAATTCTACAAATGTAACAATTAAATAAAATAATCTGGAAATTATCTTTATATCATATTTTCTTGAAGCAAAGGAAATAAAGCGAAATAAGAATGGAGATAATATACTACCAATCCATATGATTAGTTTGATCTAAATTTAGACTAGAAAGAGCTTATATCCAACTTATTAGATCTCTGAACATTAAAATTTACAGCGAATTAACTAAATTGTATTTACTAATTGCTAACACAGCTACAGTAATTTGTGCTGCATATTCAGTCTAACAAAATACGACTTCTCATTTTACGATTTTTCATCATATCTGAATTAAACTTAAAACAATTAAAACTTGGACACAAAACAAAAAGCAAACAAGTATGAATTGGAAGTAATCTTTCTTGAAACAATTATGTACTTTTTTATTAAAAGATAATTTTATTTTAAAACATTTAAAATGGACAGGATCTATATAAGGATAGTGCACAATAGTTTAAGCTTTAAATAACAAGTGACAAAAAATTTCTACATACCGCATTATTAAATTTCAAAGTATGGCATTCAATGCTCAATTTTTGATGTAATAATTAAGTGAATTAAATTATTTTCCTACACAATAACTGAAATATTTTGAATTACTTCAAAATCATCCCAAAACAGATAACAAAAAAACTTTTAAGTAAAAATAAAAAATTGGAATGATTAAAAAATATCAGTACAATATCAGATTAAAAATATCGAGGATATGTTTTTCTTTCTGACCTGATCTTTGATGTAGCATGACAAAAATTTAAACATGGCATACAGTATTTTAAACTCAATCTTAGTATTTCTGGTCCTTTTATAACATGTTAATAAGTTTTAGGTCAATAATAGAGCATAAGAATTTTTTAGAAACATGGTTTGCATAAGAGTAAGTCACATAATTTTATTTAGTAATCCTTGAATAGTCCTGATTTTGTGCCTCTTTTGGAACAGAACCAGCAACAGTTTAAGACAGAATGAAGTAGTCATGATTTTCAATACATTATGACTCACTTCTAGATACCGCTTTTTTTACAAATAAAAATTCATCAACTGCATGAAGCACCCCAACTTTAAAAGTGTGCATTTGATTTTAAAAATTGAATTGCAAATAAAATGGATACATCAAGCACCATGTTCCTCCACATTCAAAGACAGCACATGTATATTAAAAATCATAGAAAAAGGTATAAAATTAATACCATGCATTTATAAAATTGTAAAAATTAAGCTGTACAAAGCACACAGAAAATTTAAGTACAACAGCGGAAACATAGTGTGCATTTGTGTGATTAGGAAATGGAATACAATAATGCAGGGATACTGCAAGGATTTTTCCATCACATCAACAGATATAACTTTACACAGAAAAATTAACCAGACTGTTTCAATTAAAAAAAAAATGGTCAACCTATAAACAAAATTGATAAAAAAAACCTCCCATGTAATTAGCATGCAATAATTTACAATGTAAATGCATACAAGGTAGACAAAATTTTAATGTAAAAACACTTGAACACATTTAATTGCACTAATGATAAACATAAGATTTAGCATGTATAGGGGAAAGCAAAGTCCTTATATAGATAAAGCTAAAAACCACAATAAAAAGTATAAAACGCTTTTCTTCAAGCAGATGCTTACTACTTTAAGTTGAAAGTCCTTTTGTGGACAAACAATTGCTCTTTAAACACATCCTTGTGCTTCAAACCTACACTGCTTGTTCCAAACACTGAACATCACCATTTGAAAGTTCGAGGTCGTCATTTTCTTGCAAGTCTCGTGGAACAGGGGTGTTGTTACAGCTACGATTCCATTTTTCTTTATGCTGCTCTCTTCCGAATCCTTCATCATAATTGCCTCTTGATATAAAAAGTTGTTTAAAATGTGGTGTGCAGTAGAGACTTCTCCCACTCTTTGTGTAATTTTCTAACCTATGAAGTATAATGTAACATTGTGAATCAAAATTTACATTAAAATTTACTTTAAATATCATCCCAAAATAAATTAATAAAATACAGATAAAAAAAAAAACTAGTGTACTTGTCAAAATATAAGTTAATTACAACAAGGTTTTTATTTACAAATTGCCTTAAATATAGCTTTTCAAAGATTTGATAAAACTGAAAAACATATTTTTACCATTTAAACTGTTATAGTTGGTTGGTTGATTGGAGTTTACTGGCACAAGGGCCAAATATGGCCAAGCTGCGCCAAACACTATTTAAACTGTTATAAATCTGATATATTTCCTTTTATAGCTACAATTTTGACAACAGTTTTATATGTTTGTACTAATGTTCCAAATAAATTAGTAATAGCTTTGATTTTGTTAATAAAATTGTTTTGATATATTTTCAAATGTCTTTCACCATTCATAATTTATTAAACACAAAGTTAACTAGCACTCAGAACATATGCAAATTTTATTTTGTGGCCCATTGTGGTGTATGCTGATGAGAATCCAAATATAACCTATTAAGAATCATGCGACGAAAAATTTTCAAATTCAGTGACTTCTAAAAACAATTAATGAACAAGACTTAAAACACTTCAGTGCATAATTCATGGATATGGATTTTAGGAAAAATCCATCAAGGAAAAATTAACTGAATTTAGGTTGCAAATGCAAGGGATTGTTCAATTTTAAGACACATACTACACTAATTAAGTTAACACAATGGGCAAAAATATTACAAATCATTAGAACAAGTATATCTGTATATAAAAATTCTCTACAACTAATTTACCTGAGCATGCAGGAGCAATGTGCGCATCGAAAGCAATTCTTGTGAATTCGCATTCCACTTGTTTCCATTTTCTCCATCGGGTATACTTTCTTGCCACAAATGCTACACATGTCTGTTGTAGCCGCTTGTTCTTGCTAAATAAAAATAGATGTAATAATTGTAGATTGACAAAAAAGGGAAATGAAAAATAAATGGTATAAAAATTTACATGCTTCATTTTTATTGTGTGTATGTCTAATATGTATATAAATATTTTAAAAGTATAATTTTATTTAATCTCTGTTTGAAAAGCTTTTAAGTACTGTCAAACAAAGCTGTTATACAATGAATATTATACATATGAATATCATTTTTGTAAAACAATAAAAAAAAACTTATGAAAGCTAATTAAAAGGTATTAACTTTTTAATAGTAAAATTAATATTTATAATTTAATAACTTCAAAAATATTAAGAAATCAAAAACTGTACTACACCTGTTTAAAACATGAATTTCCAAGCATCATTCTACATTGACCTTTTTATATATAAAACTAGTTATTTAGAAATGTTTATAAACATCGGTTAACTTCCTAATCCTTCTGAATTTAAGTAAGTGAGCTAGACATATCTTTTACTACATTAAACAATGATTTCAATTCTTTGCAATGAAGATGGTGGAAAGACTGTTTTCAGTGACAACCCAAGTTATACACAGCAATTATGTTTGGAATTAAAAAAAAAAAACTTTTATGCAACTCGGATAATAGAAGATAATTGACAAGTATAGAGCCATCCTACGATATCTGTCCCCTCAACAATTTTTTTTATTATTTTACAATATGTTAATTAACGTAAAACAAACTAGTTTTTTCGGATGATGTAGTAGGTTTATTTTAGGTGTATACATATAATAAAATAACAAAAAGTTTCAGAAGGAACAAATATCGTGGAATGGCTCTATAGTAAAAACAATAAAAAAAAGCGTTGAGTCTAATATTTTAATGGAAGAGGGGTCAATTGGCAATTAATAAATTTAACTTAACCTATGCTATAAAAGAATATAGATATGACATTTAAATTATATGATTTTAATTACTTCCCTGTTAAAGTTTCCTAGATCTGCTGTGTGAAGGATAAAACAAGTTGCCCTACTCAAAATATTTTTTTATCAGTAATCATCAGTGACAGAAGGTCAGATTATAAATAAAACTATTTACAAAACTATAACTTCTTAAAAGCCATCTTTAATTAAGTAACTTTGTAGATTTGTATACATAAAATGTATTTTGAGCTAAATGTGCAATTTTTTTTTGTATAGCACACACTTTATTGTAAATCTTCAAAAATCTAATTAAATCCAAATAACCATTATTTAAAATAAAACACTTAAAAATGTTAATGTGGTTTAATAAAACTTGAATTATTTAAAAATGCATAATATTCCTTTCACTTAAAAGTAAAAGAGAACAAAGGAATGATTACAGAAAAATTATTAAAATTACTTTAATATAGAAAAAATTACACATATACTAGAAAAGGTACTACATTTTAAATGCATGTCTTAAAGAAGTGTTTCAATGGCAAAAGTTAAATTCATACTTTATTTAGTTTAAAATATTACATAATTAAAAATATAAGCGAGTTCTCAGCACATGTGCATTTCAAATAAACAATAAATTTATATCCAATAGGTAATAAATTAAACAAGAAAGTGCAAATAACAAAAGTGTTTTTCCAAATAGACAAAATTAAGAGTGCAAAAAGTAGAAAAAAGATAACTGAATAAAGTATCAAAATTATACTCTTAATATATATAGTATTTTTAAATGTTTCCTGGTTTACATAAAGCTCACTTAGTAAGCAAATTTGAAAAGTGTTAACATTTTAATAAGTTTAATTAGTTAACGTTAAATATCGAACACTTAATTAAATGAAATGTCACAATTAAACATTAAAACTCATTGAATTGTCTTTAATAAAAGCTAATAATTAAACATAGTATGAAGCTGATAAAATAAAATAAAAAGCTAAAAATGACTTTAAAGAAAGTTTAAGCATGATTCTCTGCAAAGATACTACTGTACAAAACTGCGCATAAAGCTTATTGTTTTTTAACTGTTGAAAACTACTTAAACTTTCAATGCTCATTTACCTTAAAAGTTACCAATTCATTAAGGAATCCAAAATTAATTATGATTATAAATTGCAACAAGAATGTAAATTTGCAATGTTTTAAACACATCTTGTAACACAATTAGCAGTTTTACTCTTAATTAAGTATTTAACAGTTATAAAAGCAAAAACTTTTATCTAAGTATATCTATAAATTTATAAAGATGACAAAAATTAAACTGTACAAAAACGAACAAATCTACGAAAGTTCAAATGGACACAACACAGCAGTTCATTATAGAGAAGATTATTAGGACCGAATCAACATACAATTGAAGAGCAATAGAATGAATATTAAGATGGTATCAATAAAAAAAGTAACCAGCTGAACTTGATGAATCTAAAAAAAGAATCAACTTGAACCAATGTACAGCTTTCCTTGAATAGTCATTTGAAGTAACAAGACGTGTTCTATTGGTTGCTCACAGAAGCACATCGATCACATCTAGACACTATTTTCTGGTATTACTAAAGGCAACAAAAGAGTAAATTAATAAAAATCCTTGTAGATTAGAAGTTTTGTTAGCACATGCAAGAAGTTTCTTCTCTTTCATTGCCAAAAGCTATTTCTCATTCTCGGATAAGTGGCTATCATGTTCAAAATCCCATGCAAATTAGTTTTCGCATGCTGCACTCTAGTACTATTTTCTTAGAAGAGACATACATTATAGATCAAATCTTCATAAATACTTTGTTAAAAGCTGTAACTTGCATAAACCTAATAGCTGTTTCTTCCTTACTGCTACTCAAACAATTTCCAGGTTAAAAGGCGCATAAAAGCAACACACAGCAAGAATTAACACAATATGGAAAAGGAAAGTAGAGATAGATATTTAAAAAACAATTTTACTCCTAAAGATGTTATAGAATAAATATGCAAGATGAGCAAGACTCGAGGATCATTTACGTCAAAGAAAATATTGATGCACTAGCACTTTATTGAAAGGAATAAGAAAACAAGGTCACATAAGATTGACAAACTTTTTATATGATAAAACTATTTTTATAATCTACTATTTGCAAACAATAACAAATTAAGTTTAAAATTTAATAGTAATTTTCATTTCCAAATTTAGCAGTTTTCCTGAAACATCCACATTTTTCAGCAACTGTCAAGAAAATTGAACCTATAAAATTCTAAGCCTACACAGTGGTTTTTAGAACAAAAAAAAACCTGCATCACATATATGTGCCAGTCAATGAAATCTCCAATCTGCTGCACACTTTATGTAACAAACTAGGTGATTGGGCTAAATTCCACACTAAAAATAGTTTCATAAACAAAAGGCATTTTGTGTCCTTCTCTCTCCTTAATGTATTCAACATATACACTTCAATGCAGGTTTAAAAATTAGTAAAAAAAATCAAACTATTCTTGACACAGTCAAAACAATTGTAATATACAATTATCAATAATATATCATGCAAAATTTCCATGCAAATCATTAAAAACATGAATTAAGAAGATGTATGCATAATTAATTGTAACTTTTACAACACGATCGATCATTTATAGAATGCTTAGTGCCTAGTTTTAATAAACTCTCTCTCTATATATATATAGGTTCTTTTAATAAAAACTAATATTTTTGCTTATTATTTACTACAATAAGCAAAAATTGCATTGAAATTTGATTTTAAACAATTTCTTATTTTATAATAGGGAAAGAAATATTGAATTGCAAAATTTCATAAGGAAACTACAATTATATTCTTATTGTATATCACTGATGTTAAAATATTTATACTATGAAGAAACCCAATTAAAAAATGATATTGATCAAATAATTAATTGTGTATAATACAAACTTCTCTGGATTTGTTATCAAACAAGTATTGCAAGTTAGTTTATGCTGCCCTTTAAGAAATTTTAAGAGTTGAAAATGTTTATTCCTTTTTATTTCATGTATTTGTTAAAAGAGAATTAAAAATTCAGAACTATAAATCTTGTTTTACAAAACAATACTTTCGAAATCATAAATTAGTAGAGCTTGGGCTTAGAAAATCGGGGGGAAAAATTATATGATAAGAGACAACTTTATTGCTAGAATATTTAAAAATTCTAATAAAAATATTTAAGTGTTACCAATATATCCTCCCTCTCTTTATATAAAATTTAAATAAAAAATCTTATAATTGAAATATTGAGTATAATGATATTACTGATAACATTATTAAGTACAAAATTTTATAATAATATTAATTCATTAATAAAAATTTATACTTACTATAAATCTATTGACTTTTGCTTTCGGTTTTTCTGCTGGTTTTAAAGTATCTTCTTTAATTGCTTCAAACTTGGCTCTCAAGGTTTTAGTTGTGTCAACTTGTGGAAGAAAATCTTCTTCTTCATCCTCTTCATTTCTTTTATTATCTCTAAGTTCAGTGTCCCAATTTTCAAATTTTGCTCGAAGACTCTTGGCCTTATCTGCTTCTACAACAATATCTTCATCTGCTTTATAACTAGAGCGAATAATATTAGGATCTCTCTCAGGCTCAGGTGAAGTATCATGGCCTTCATTTACTTTAGTGAATTCCCTTGGAGGTGTTATACGCTTTAACGGCTTAAGACCAGATGGGACAGATGGAGTTTCCTTTTCCAATGCCTTAAACTTGTCTAGCATTCGCCGAGCTGTATCAGTTGCCGGTATATCATCAACGGTATCAACTGCACGTACCACATTTGGGTCAACTGCCATTTCCTTCTCGGGAGTATCTTCTTTTGCAGGTTCCCTAGGAGGAGTGATCTGAAATCGCTTTCTTTCTTTAGGAGCATCTGAATAATTTTCAAAAAACTTAAATCTTTGTGTTACATCAGTGGTATCAACAACAATTTCCTCTTTTTCAGTTGGTTCACTACACTTTATCACATCGGCATCTTTGACAGGTGAATGAAAGCCTACTTGGCGTTCACTAAGAGGAGATTTATTTGGAGATTTAGGGGCGCTTGCAGTTGATTTAACTGTAGCATCAATTTGCTGAAACATTTTCTTCGCGTCATTAGCAATACCTTAAAGAAAATTAAACATCAAAATTAAATATACTACAAATACAATTATTTATGAATATAATTATAAAATTTTCCAGAGTTGCAATAACATTTGATAAATACAATGAAAAATAGAATTACCTGGTTCAGTAAGAACACTTAAATCTTCTTCTATCTCTTTTCGTACTTTCTCCATATTTTCCTCTTCAGCTTCATTAACTAGATCACCTTTTTCAAACTTTTCTTTTAATCGTGTAGCCTTAACTTCATGACCCAAGTCAACGGGATCAGGTCTAGCAACAGCTGGTTTGGTAGTATCTTGACAAGCTTTTTCATAAACCGCTTTCATAGACTCGGATCTTCCAAGACAAATGCGTTGTCGCAGTTTATTCAACTCTTCTTTCTTTTCTTCAATTCTTTCTTCTTTTGTTGCAGTAACAGAGCCTGTCTCCCACTGAGATTTCAAGCTGGACATTCCACTAAAAACAACCTGCAAATATATTTACACATTATTAGAAATCATTGATTAGTTTTGAACAAAACACATAATTTACAAGAGATAAACAAATCTTTATTTTTTATGTTTGCTTTCATTTTGGAGATATAATTTTATGTATTGATTCCCGATTTTTTTTTAATTACAAAAACGGTGTCTCACAATAGTTGTACATGTTAAATAATGAGAGAGAATTAGGATTGAATTGGAAAAGGGGGACAATTTCTCATTCACATCACAACTGTATTAACAGTGGGGTCTTAGAGAATATGGTCCAGAGTTGCAAATTAAGAGGACTGTAAAATGATTGATAATAAAAAGTTTGAATATAAAGAAGATTATAATATCTAAAAATTTTCTTCAATTATAAAAAAATTATATATTTTTATCTTTTTGCAGTCAATGAGGGAAAATATTCTTTTTTACTACCATACCCACACACTTTCTTATTCCCCCTCGTTATAGACTATTTTTTGAATTTTAATTTGTGTTCCTAGGAATTTATGGAAGGACAACAAGGGTGGAAGGGAGAAGGACATTTCTTATTTGGCACAATTTAAAATAATTACAGCACAGTTTATTGCTAGAGTAATTAAGAGTAAATTTTACTAATCTCAATTTTGTTTGAATAACGTTAGCACTGTAAGATTAAAAAGTGAACATAAGAAGCGGTAGAGTACCTTTTCTTTGTGCTTGCTTGGTTTGAATACTGAAGGATCTTCACTATACTCTTCATCATTATCAGATTCTGACAATTCTCCATTTTCATTATCTCCACCAGAAACTGCAGACTGGTATCTAAAATTAAGAAGTTTTCTTTCTAATCATGTTGAATATAAAACCAAACATTAATACATTCCAAAAATTAAGTATTAGTTGTTAAACCTAACAAAACCGCATAAAAAGTTTCGAAACCATGCGATTTTTTTTTTGCATTAGCTTTTATAGACTTCATAGAACACGAAAATTAAACAAACTTTTTTGCAAGTAAATATAGTAATTTTAACTTGTCATTACAACAATAAAAAGAAGGTTATAAATGACTAAATTTAATTCAAAGTTAAATTAGTATACAACAACCCTACTTTAAAATTTATATCCTCTTACTAAAGTAATTAAATTATTAATAACTCACTAATCTACTAGTCCTGAGATATATTCAGTAATATTTAATTTTTTTGCATTTTTTTTGTCCAATTGCAATTTTTAAATTTACTAAAATATCCTTACAACTTTTAATTATATTATAATTTTTTAAAAGGATGATTTTAAAATGTTATCTATTTAAAATAGTCTATGCACTGCAGAATTTAAAATTTAACTTAAGTATTAGAAGGTTAAACTCTCAAATGATGATTTTTAATTTTAAAAAGGAAAATTTTGCTGTAAAGCCAAGGGAAAAAAATAGTAAAAAAAAATTCTAGCATTAATTTTCTTTTAAAAAATAGTTTTAAATTTGTAATTTGAGAGTTACAACTCTTACTCAGAATTAAAAACACTTTCAGAGCCTCATAGGGCAAGTTGTTAAGTCACAAAAGTATGAAAATAAACTAACACCATTTCCCATTATAGACAGCTGGATCCATCATTACGTCAAGTGGTGTGGGTCTTAGTTCAATAGGTATCAAATAATGAGTTGAATGTTATTTCAATTGACATAATAGGAGAGTTGCAAACTTTAAACACTGTTATCTATATTTTTAGGCTTTCACCACTTAGCAGCCAACCCACCCACCATATAGTACTATTCAAGTAACACAATTAGTTAGAATAATCAATAGGAAGCACAAAATCCTTAAGATCTCCTTAAATGACACTAAACATTTTATCTGGTTTCTCTCGAAAATTAAAGCCTATAGAATATCAATTTTGATATAATTTGATTAAATATTTATAGGAGTGTATAGGAATTTAAAATGTAAGCAAACAGACTAGATAAAACCCTTACACTAACATTATTTAATATCAAAATTCTTAATATACAAGCAGTGGCAATACTCAAACAATATTTTGGGGGGTTGAAACAAGAAATTTCTTAGATTAACGATTCGAAATTCTCAACTCAACTATTCAAAATTAACAACTCAACAGTGCTAAAAAATTACCAGTTCCAAATTATCGAAATTTTTCCTCTTTTTTATATATATTTTAGGTAATATTAAACAGTTCTCTCACAAGCATTGATTTGTTACACCAACATTTCAATGCAGTGTCCATTCTGAGGTCTAATTTAAATGAAATCTTACAAGTTTTATTTTACGAGCAATTTCTAATCTTCCTTAACTTTCCTTTGTTAATATTAATTTTCTTCATGCATAAATCTTTCCCAACTGGGGGTTTTTAGAAGCTGAAATTCCCATCTTTCAGGGTTTCCAGATTATTGGGGGGGGGGGGGGTATATAGGCCCCCCCCCACCCCCCTGGTGCGGTGGGCCTACAAGTGAATAAAAATTACTTACAGTGTTCTAATGTTAAATAAGACGGAAGATTCGAGAAAAATATTGGGACAATTTTACGATACTAGTTTTTGTAAAGTTGTCTGTCACTGATCACTACATACAATTTTTTTTAATTTTGATTACTTATATACTTTTCTTAAATTTACTAGACATGTAATTAGATGCTGTCAGAGACTGATTTACAGCAGGGCATTCGGGACACTGGCTCAGGGCCCTTAAAAATGCTTACAGATTTTTTTAAATATGAAAAAGTTTTAAAAAAACTTATTAACTAATGAGTTTTTTTTTAATCTTTCTTTTTTACTGAACTTATAATATTTTATCTAATGAAATCACTTTCATATTTTGTATTGTGTTTGTCAAAGAAATGCCCTTTGGAGCACTTATAAAATTCAATTTATAAGCAAGACCACAAACTGTTTATAGTGTTTACTAATTGCACATGGATTTGTTGTTTATGGAAACTTTTTCCCAATTAAAATTTTTCCGATATTTAAACCATACAGATTTGCAATAAAATGGGTAGAATATTCCCATCTGTGTCAACCAAAAGAAAGATAAAATGGAAGAAAGAACCAAACAAGAAAAGTATACAGAAACTATTTAAATACTAATTAACATTAATTTGAAATACCAGAAAAAAAACTCTTTATTATTTGTTTTAAATATAAGCTTTTTGCAGTATTTACCCTTATGTAAAAGCTGATTTACTTTACATTATGTGCTTACCAGAGGTGTAAAGTGTTTAAAAATTGGGCGGGGGGGGGGGGGGGGGATGGAATTTTAGTCTGTTTTTAAAATATTGGAGGGACTTGAACACAATACAAGTTTACCTATGGTGCTTATACATAAATTTAACAGTTTTATTTTAAGGTATGTCGAAGGGACCCTAAACTTCAGTCCCTGGATGCATGAATGCCTCTTGTACACAGAAAATGTCTAATACACCATATCCAGGCCCGTCACACCGGGGGGTTTTGGGGGAAGAGTCCTATCCCCCCCCCCCCCCCCCATAATCTTAAAACAATGAAAGTTGGGAATTTCAACTTTTAAAAACCCAGAGTTGGAAAAATTTATGCCTGAATTTTTTATTACAAAAAAAAAAAAAAAATAATAATATTACAAATGAAAGCTAGGGAAGATTAAAAATTGCCCAACTTGTAAGATTACATTTAAATCAGACCTCAGAACAAACACTGCATTGGAATATGGGTGCAACAAATCGATGCTTGTGAGAGAACTGTTTAATATTACCTAAAATATATATATAAAAAAAGATGAAAAATGTCAATAAGTTAGAACTGGGAATTTTCAGCACTGTTGAGTTGGGAATTTCGATTCGTTAAGTTGGGAAATTTCTTGTAATACCAATATGTGCCAAAAGTGGAAAATAAACCCAAAGCATCTAATCATGCCAGATAAAAATATAGTAATATTCAAACACAGTGATTCAGATTTGAAACAACTAAACTTTGAAGACTTTGAAGGCTTTAGCAATACTTTTTAAAACCCCAAAGAAAATAGAACATAAATATTAAATATATGCTATTATAATGCTGAATGTGGGTGTGGTTTGTAGTTGACAAACAGTGCCTCTTACTTTGCTAATCTTGCCATCACACTGGCAGACCTTTGGAGGGTACAGACGTCAGTAGTCGAGGGCAGGTGATGTTCCTCACGATATGTTTCGAATTTGGACTTGATATTACTGAGATTCACCGGGATATTATCCAGCCCGTGGTCCGGCTTGGCGTCGGCTGCGAGAAAGAAAAAAAAGAACACATTCACAATCCAGAAACACACAAAACAGCGTTCCCGTTTCGGCATCCGAACCAGACACACCTCCAATATCGTCGTCGTCGTCAACCTTAGCTTCGTTTATCCAGTCGACCTCGCTGCTTCTGCGGTTGGTCGGGAAACTCTGTAGCTCCTTGTACCAATTGATGTCGAGGGGAGCGACCGGAATGCGATCCGTTTCGGAATCGTCTGGCATGTCAGGATCGGCAGACGGGAGCTGCTGTTCATCGGCCATGCTTTTCTCGCAGACGACAACGACCTCTCTCCCATCGATTGCCCGCCTACCCCCTCCCCCTATGCGCGAACGCCCCCGCCGAAGAGCTGTGGACTCCACCACAAAGTGCCCCACCCTCCGAGGGGGCTGCAGGAGTAAACAGCCAGTTCGCACCGGATTCCCCCCCTCCTCTCCCGTTCCCTTTCGTTTAGGGGAATCCCGATAGTCTTGTCTTCAGCGAATTCAGGCGGAACGTGGGGTCGCGCGCGCCCTCAAATTTCGGTGCTTAAATATCACCCAATTTTATTTATTTTAATTTTAGCACAGCAAACAAAGCTCGTGCTTGGGGCTCTGTGATTTTGGGGGCCCACTAAACTTGTGGAATACCATGTTTAGTAATTGAATTACAAGATGTTATTAGCAGTTTCACTGAAAAAAAGTGTAGAAATAAACCATTATTTTAAAATGCCGAAACATCGTCATCCGAGATTTTTATTGTACAAATCTTAAATAGATAAAGGTGCACGATAAATCGTATTGGGGTCCAAAGTCCCGACGTCTATGGAAGGGAAGGCGTTGGGTGTCAGCTCAGGTGTTGTTCTCGTCATCTGACCATGGTTCAAAAATACGAGGCATCGTTCCCGGGCCTTTCCTTCGAGATAGTCCCCGAACCGTCGTCAATAGCTCACTGTGCAGCTCTAGTGCGAAGTTAATTAACCAAAACCAAACCAGGGTCAAGAATACGTTTTCAGAAGATTTTTTTTTATATAACCTCTATAAAGTAACATACAAGTAAAAAAAATGAATTTCAAAGTAATTTAATTGTAATATATATTTTAATTAAAAAAATTTAAACTTAGAAAAATTTCCAATGCTGACAACAAAATTTTCAACTCGAATTATTTATATTTTCCCATTTCACTAAAATTTAGCACCTTCCATAGACCGGCGCCTCAACTGGTCGGAGCACAGCCACGCGGGTTTTAGTACGTGAAACGTCATTTATTTTCGACAGACTAAAGAAATAGGAATTGGTCGCCAAGCGGGGGCTTTTCAAGAAATTTTCGGGACACAAGCGAACGAGATTTCGGCACTCTAATTTGCACAATTAAAATTTTTTGTACGCGGTCTGATAGAGGGTCATAACATCTCAACTAATATAAAGTTGAAATAAAAATAAATTTCTCAAAAGTTTAAGCACACTTGAGTTTTCATGATTGGAATGAAAGGGCATATGGTAAAAATACAATTATTCAGAAATTGAGTTTAAAGTGTACAAAACATACGACCATTGCTAGCAGCACCCTAGACTAACCCTTTGTAAATAAAAAAGTTTTGTGAATGTTTATTCAATCTTGTGGTATCACCTTAAAGGTAAAGAATTGGGGAATATTATAGAATAAAAAAATATTTTGTAATTTTTGACCGATTTCCGTTTTTTCTAGTGTATATGAGAAGATATTTTCAAAAAAAAAGAAACTGACGGATATCCGGCAAAATCCAGTCCGTATATCCGGTTTGTAATGTGCGCCGGATATCCGATATCCGGCAAAACCACTATCCGGTTCATCCCTAGTTAAGATGATCGATTCCTATTATACTCTAGTCGAATGTGTGCTGGTCCTTAGGTCCTTAGCAGGGGGAGGGGGTTAATGAAAAAAACCAAAAGAGGATCGAATCGCGATGCGTGGGGTAAAGTGAGGATCCGTAACAAGAATACGCTATCCTAGTCCTTATTTTTCCAATTTCATCCCCGAGTTCGAATACGACTGATAGAAGAAATTTGATAAAATGTTAAAATGCAGTGATCTTGTAATCGGAGGGTTGTCAGATTCGCTGCGAAATTACAATACGTCGTCCGAACTTGCCTCCTAGTTCAACGGCGTGTATACGGGACTCGTGCCAAACCAATTTCGTCCCACCTCCAATTCGATTAACCTGGTTTGGTTTTTGTTAATTAACGTCGCACTAGAGCTACACAGTGGTCTATTGGCGACGGTTCGGGGCCTATCTCGAAGGAAAGACCCGGGAACGATGCCTCGTATATTTGAACCATGGTCAGATGACGAGGACAACACCTGAACTGGCACCCAACGCCTTCAATAGACATCGGGGCTTTGGACCCCGATCAGATTTATTGTGCACCAGTCCCGTATACACGCCAATAATTTCTGTGGATGTTCAGGACGATATCCCTAGTATTTTGTAGTGAATCTTGCAACCCTCCGAAGACCACTAATTTTTTTAAAACTTTTCTTTGTCAAGTTCATTGCACGGGCTCGAACTAGCAATCCTCCGATTACCAGCTGAACGCTTTTATGCACGGAGCAACTGGAGGTCCCTTACTTTAATAGATCACTGAATTCCGAACATACAATAACACTTGCGCAAAGAAGTCGGTTGGTTGATTAACTTGGCACTAGAGCTGCACAATGGGCTATTAGCGATGCTTCGGGATCTATCTCGGAGGAAAGACAGGAGAACAATGTCTCGTATTTTTGAACCATGGTCAGATGACGAGGACAAAACCTGAGATACCTCAATAAGCGTCAGGTCAGGACATTGGACCCCGATCAGATTTAACGTGCACCTGTCCCAAATACACACCGATGGTAATTATAAGGACATTTTTGGATTACTTTTGTAATTTAGGAGCAAATCTGGCAACCCTCCAATCGCAAAATCGCTACAGTTTACACGGCACGTAATTAAGAAAAATGTACACTAGACTTCTGGTTTAGCAGTGATTAAAAAGTACTAGACCTCGAAAATTTTTACGAGAGCCAAAAAATTTTCACATTTCTTTTGTCCAAAATTTATAACTTGGGAATAAACCCAGTTGTATTTTCGCACACGGAAAATTCCGATTAGAATCATCGAAAAAATGACATTTTAATTTTTTAAATAAATATTTAAGCTGAGATAAATAAAAAAATTAGAAAACGTGGCAGCCTTTCCCCAAAGTTCGCGGCAATTGCCCGTGCTTAAAAGTATGCACTACTCGCTCTGGTCGTGTGTATTTTGAACCTCCATCGAAGGTTTAAAATACATTATATACCAAAAAGTGAAATTTCTATTCCTTAACCAAAAATACTAGAAAGTCGTCCAGAATATCCAACAAATTATACTGGCGTGTATACGGGACTGGTGCACGATAAATCTGATCGTGGTCCAAAGTCCCGACGTCTATTGAAGGCGTTGGGTGTCAGTTCAGGTGTTTCCTCGTCATCTGACCATGGTTCTAAAATAACGAGGTGCATGTATGAATGTGTGTGTGAATATGTTCCCGGGTCTTTCCTTCGAGATTGACCCCGAACCGTCGCCAATAGCCCACTGTGCAGCTCTAGTGCGACGCTAATTAACAAAACCAAACCAATCTATTCCTTAACATCGTTTTATAAAGATTTAAGAAAACATCAATTATTTTTCTGTCGACATCGTTCACTGTCACTAATAAATTCGGCTGACCATTTGTTTTTATCCATCTTACAAAAGTACAAGTATATTATTAATTAAAATAATATTATGGATGAATATACACTTATTGAAGTTCAAATCTTTTGAGTTTTAAATTACGAAATAAATTACTTGAAGATAGTTTGATTTCAGGGATTAGCAATGTCATGATGTTATCGATTCAATAAATTCCATCCGAAATTTTAATGATACAAACATTTTAATATCTTTACTATCTTATCTATTAAATCTTTATTGCAATTGAGTAAGAAAAATATTGACTTTAAAGTGATGTCATTCGCTATGCACGATGTCAACTTCTTAGTCTTCCATCCAAAATCCTATTAAAGTAACGTTTAACGTATACAAACCAATTAAATATTTATCAAAATATATACTAAATTGATTATTTAAGCGAGTTGTGCAATTTTTTTGTTAAGATTACGGCGTGATGCGCAGTACAGTATTCAGTCAGCAGAAGTGGCGCACACTCACTGTCTAGGATCGGGGAAACGTGAACGGCGCGATTCTCGAATCCAACCTCTCTCCTCCCGTTTTAGGCAAATTATGTTATAATTTTGACTGGCCAACCCACTTGTAAGCCGAGCCCCCCCCCCCTCCCTCTTTTTGACTAAATTTTCTCGGCTTATACGCGAGTATATACGGTAGCCATCGTACTGTAAGAGATGCCTGGTCTTAAATGGAATTTTTTTACAAGACTGGAGGTCTAGTAATTTTTAAATTTCCATCGGATTTCCAGAAAAAACATCGGGAATATTTAGAGGTCTAGCGTTAATTTCGCGCTCAAGCTTAGCTTTTGTTAAGTCCGCTTCGATTCGAACTCACAATCCTCTTATTGCTAGCCGGATACTGTTTTTAGTAATCACCGTGCTCCCCCCCCCTTTTTTTTTTAGGCCAACAGCACGCGGTTTTCCCGGCTGACGATAACCAATAGCGCACAGAAGTCAAATTAAGACTCACAAGGCAGCTCCACTTTTTTACTTATTCCTATTTTAAAAAAAATTCTCTTTTGATAATAAAGTCTTTTGATTGAAAGAACCAGACAGCAATAAGCAATGGCTATAGAGATATAAAGAAAAAGGAGCTAAACTTTTGTATTTATTATACGATGCAAGAAACGCGCGCGTTCAGTGTTTTTCGACCACCCTCCACAATTTTGAAAACTGGAGCTGCCTTGTTCTTGCATCCACGCCTTCAATTCAAGAAAGGCGTGGAGTGTACTGATGGTACGTCCATGAGAATGACCCTCCCATTTTTATTGGAGCGGAGTTCTGCTACGCCAATGCATTTAAAACCATAATGAGAACCAACTTAACGTGGATTCGGTACAACGAAAAGCATCCAACCCTTTTAGATGATTCAAACTCGGCACCTCCGGCATGAGTGGACTGTATCTCTCAACCTTGATTGTTTGAATTAACGTCGCACTAGAGCTACATAATGGGCTATTAGTGACAATAATGAGTAATTAGCGTTAGGCTTTATATCCATATCTATTTAGTAGTCATTATGCACAAGATGATGATTGAATGGTATAATTAATAATGGATCCATCTTATGATCATGAGACTAACATTATGCAGTTTTGGAAAGTTCAGTTATCCATGTTCATTTTAGGCGTTTTTTGAAGGGCGGACCGCGCTGCCCGCCCTTTTTATCTTGAAAATTGGGCCCTCCTCATTTTTATGCACGAATCATCGCCCTTCCCAACATTCATGTTATTTAGTATTAACATTTCAAATTACAAATGAATGCATTTAAACTTTATTATGAAAATACATTTTAATTTAAATAAAATACCCATGTCACATAATCAAGTTCAAATAAAATAAAATCTATAAAAATAATTTTTTTTATAAAATAAACCACCTTAAACTGTTTCTTTAAAATTTAAACTTTCTACTTAAATGTATTTTATAGTCTTATCAACTTTCAAGGCTGCATATTAGCAGGAAGCTACAATGCATTACCACAAAAGTTCAATAGGCAGGGGAAAAAACATGACACTAGTAATGCACATTTGAGTCTTCTAGTTTCAAAATCATATAGATCCATTTTCATAAAATTTAATGGAAACACTAAAAACGATTGACAGCCATCTACGTTTGGATCTAAACGCATGGCTTTGAATGCGTTTTTAGACTGGATTCAGATATTTTTGGTCAATACCGCTTTGCAAGACGATGTAGTGCCCTGAAAACTTGTCAAAAATATTTATTTTAAAGGATTCGCGAAAATGTGGATCTATCTGGGTTAGAATAGAGGGCTCATTTATCCTACTGATTCAAACTAGTTGCTCTCTTTTTGAAACAGTCAGTTTCTACACTTATTAACATGTGTAGTTTATATTTATAGCACTGTAGAATGTCCTTTCCCTTTCCTAAAAAGTGTATTTATCTTTCATATCCTCTGAAGAAAATAATCACTTTAAAAAAAACAAAAAACATATAATCTTTTGAGATCAGTTGCAAAAAAAAATTTTACAATAGATTTTTTTTTTAATTTACAAAATATGGTAGGGATTATTTCTAAATGTTTTATAAAGATTTTCAAACACTATTATGCAGTGGCACCAAAGTCACAACTTAACAAGAAAACTTTAATTTTTTTTTTAAGAATTTAATATTTTGTTAAAAAATACAGTTTAAAAAAGGTTTTTATCTCTTAATTTGAATACTAATAATTAGAAAAACAAATTAGTTTGGAATATTTACATTTATAGTTTAGAAATAATTCTATTATATTACAATATTAAAATATTTGATGACTAAATAAAACTATGTAATAATGCTATGAATTCATTTTAAATCGATTTTGAAGATTTTGTTATAATTAATGTACAAAATTTGGTTTGTAATTTTTAATTTATAGCATTTTATTTTTCTTGCACTCTTATTTATTTGACAATATGGTTGCAAGTTCTTTTTTTAGAGCAATGATTTATTAATCTTATGCTTTAAGTGCCTAAATAAAATATATTCCACTAAAGTAACACGTATATCAACAGGGTATCAGCATTAGATAATGCTATAACAGATATCTTCAAATAATATAATATTAAAAATCGGAAATTTAGCATTTAAAAGACATATTGCAAATTAGAACCTGTATTTTTATAGCTTAAATAAAAAAACCAAGAATGAAGAAGAATTGAAAGAATGAAACCAAGAATTATATCTATAACTTGTGTTTAAACAAAAATTCTGAAATCTAACTATAGATTCTCCAGATGTGTTTAGTGCATGCTTTCAACCTTTTTATAGTATTTTATTAAAAACATTGTTGTACATTGTAGTTTTTGGTTATCTTGTACAAGACATAGTATACATGTGCAAGATATATTGTGTATTTAATATACCACATAAAAGTTTAAATTACATAATAAGATAAGCATACTATGGACACTACCATTAATTGACTTTAACAACTTTAACATTTTATATAACTTTTTAAAACTATATTGGAATAATTCTAAAATAATAACTAAACAAAAGTGGCTATTTGTTTAGATTAATATGTTTTACTTTTTAGTAGATCAAGTAATCTATATTCCAATATGATTCTGCCATATTTTAAGAAAGAAAATACTGTAAAGCTACCCATTTATGACAATTATAAAAACTACTCACCTCTAACAACATCTGGGGGCAACTCAGCAGGAACATTTTCTCGAATAATCATCTCATTGCGTCTCTGTTTTCCTAAAATAATATATTAAATTTTTTTTTTCAAATATTAATCATAATACAATGTAAAATTAAACTATTTTAATACATGAATCACAGAATTGATAATTTTTTAATTCCTAAATCTCACATGATTTACAATTAAAATTAGTATTCTAAAATGCTGTTAACTGTTAAAGCTTAAATAATGGGTTTGTTAAGACTATAAAAATGTTAAGCACAAAATATAGGACTTTATGACAATAGTCTTAATAATATGCAATAAGAAAGCATGCTATTTTAATTCACAAAATGTAGTCATCAATAAAAAATATTAGTATTAAATGCATACCTTCATCGCTCTCTGTGTCATCTGCATAAAAGGTTGCATGGAAGAAAATATGCTTATTAGTTCAAACAAAGCAAACATATTACATGCTTTTAAAAGTGATAGCAATGAATAAAAACATTGGGATACTTCAAAAACTAGTGAAAAAGTTATATGAACAAAATGTTATAAAGCATTCCAATTTGTGCAATCAAACCTTTTGAAAGAATTATGTTGCAAGATCTGAATACTTAATATGGAAATTAACACATTTAAATCAAAATAAACTAAATTATAAGTTATTTCATATAAATCTGTGTACTAACTAAACTATAAGTGGTTTCACAAAATTGGCCAACATAATTCTAGTACAAAGATTCATATAATAGTTTAAGATAATTGATGAAAAAAAAATTACTTTTACGTTAAACACAAAACGATCATTTTTAATTTCAGAATTATCTTGGAAGAAGAAAAAGTTTAAGTATAGAACAGCCTCAAAAGTATTTCTCTTTAAAAAAAAAACTTCAAATATTTATGAATTGCACTTGTGCATAATTATCATATGGATTGAAAAAATGAAACAAGTTCATAAAAATATTTCTATAATTTTCCCATTTTGTTACAATTGTTTTAATTGATATAAAAGTCATGCAATTAGTGGAATAAAAACAAACCAGACTAGCAATTGCACAAGTCATGCATGAATACAACATAATTATGTACATGCTTTTCCTAAAAATATTTTAAATATATAACTTTTAGTAGCAAAAGCATGGACAGGGTACATATTTAAGAATGGTTAATCACACTGTCTAATATTTTGGTTGAATGTTATTAAGATTGGAGTAAAATTTTTAAATGAAAAATGTAGTACTTAGATTATTATTTGGTATAATAGCATTTATTAACCCTTTAATGCACTTAACCAATTATATTAGGGTCCAGGAAAATTTTATTCTGGCAACCTTGCATGCTTGAATTTATTTTTAATTGGCGGATAAACAGCCACTTTCAAATTTTGAATTGGTGCATAAAGGGGCTTAGGAACTCAAATAGGATAAATGTGAATTCTTACGTGGAGCTGCATCTTCACCATCAAATCTTGCTTTAGGTTGAAAAAGTTGGCGGAAGTGAGGTTTGCAATAAATATCTCCTTCATTTGATGAGTAAGAGTCAACACTAAAAACAAATAAGGTGAATTTTTCATAACATGCAAAAAGGTTGTTTAAGCACAATTACAAACATCTGCAGATCTCATAGATTTTTACAATAGGTATTATAAAACATTAAATAAAAATAAAGTGAGAGCTGGTACTTGTATGCAAAGTGATCCATTCCTATTGTTTAAAACTTAAAAGTGCTAAAAACTACAGTGGCACTGTTTGTTTATTTTTAGAGACAATGGCATCACACTTATCATTTATATATAAATATTCTAATTCAGGAGTAATTTATCCTTATTCCTTTGAAACTGATATTTAGGTAAATAAAATATATGTATTTTATTATAAACTAATTTTTTTCTTCTTGTTTCTTCGTTTTAGAAATAATAAATCTGAGAGTATAGTATTTTCTACATTAATATAAATTTGTGTAAAAAATTTTACATAATTTTTGACACACACGATATAATTTTAAGAGACAACTAATGTAAATAAGAATAAATGTGTAAAACAAAATAGGATAATCCGACTACACTTTAACCTTCATTTTGAGTGCAAATGTCATTGTCCACATTGAAATGTATTGTTCAATAAAATAAAAGTTTTTGTAGTTAAAAATCAGTCTAACTGGATAAGTTTTAAGAGGTTAAATTACAAATGAGACTTGTATTCATTGTTTAATCTAATTTAATATAAGATTATAAGTATTACAATTCATTTTATAATAATTTTTAAAAATTACAATAATTTTTTTTCAATTACTTACTTTAGCAACTTATTACACTCTTTGCAGCGAAAGCAATTTTTATGAAAGGTATTTTTTTCAGCTTTCATTTTCTCCATTTGATAGACATGTTTATTACACATTTTACAAAGGCATAACTCATCTTGACCACTCTAAAATGAGAAGAAGAAAACTTTTATATACATAAACATATACAAAATAAATACTGAAAACCAATTTTAAGTATACCATAACTTTCAAATAACAGACACTTTTATTTAGTTTCACTTTCATATTTAACATTGTGCATTTTTTTTATGCTAGTTATCTACTTCAAAAGACTTAAGGAAAAAAAGTAAATTAAGAGTTTTACACTTTTGTCAAATAATGCTTCATAAAAAAAAATTATAATAGTTTCAATATACACATTTGTTTTCTCGTTTTATTTTAGTAAAAGTACATAGTTGAAGTAATAAACGTTATGTCTTGATAAATTTTTATTTACATTATATACTTGCTTTATTTCACAAAAATTATGTACATACCTGACTAAATGTGCGCTGCACTTTTACTCTGTCAACAGAGGGCTTTACTTCTTCTTGAAACACATTTTGCTGTGAATCTTCATTACTTTTAGTAAAACTTGTTTTCTAAATTGATATATGACAACTTATTAGTAAACAAGTTTTAATATAATATGTTTCACAAAAACAATACATTTGTATTTAGTATTGAGCTAACAATATTCAATATAAGATATTTGGTAGAAAGTATTATGCAAACCTTAGTGCAATAGTTTGTAGAATTCTACAAATATAATAAAATTGAGATCAATCAACACATAATTCAATAAATTAATAAATTTTTACCTTACCAATTGTCGAAATTCTACCCCAAAACACATTATCAGATAATTATTTTAATGAGTTATATAAAAAAAAGTTTAAAAAAAAAGCTATATTAAAAAAAATTAAGGTGTTAAAAACTTCCTTTGCCTTTGATATATCAATATAAATTAATATATTAAGGAAATTATATGTTTATTGGGCAATCAGCAAACATTATATAAATTGGCGGTTATTAACATAAATCTATTCCTTACATAAAGGACATCGTTTAAATTGAAATAAAAAATTAACTTCAGTATTTTTTTACTATTTACACAATACTTAATAAAATATGAAGAATATTTTTTGTTTAAGTATTTAAAATCATAAAAAAGCTGAAAACTTATCAAACTTATTAGATTACAATTTGCACTTATTTACTATACTGTGTGAACATAAAGTGATAGAATAACCTATTAGTATTACATAAAGGAGATAGTTTAAATTGAAAATTATATTAAAATAAGACATTTGTATCCTTAAGTCATGCCCTTACTTCAAGCAACAATTTTAATTGAAAGAAATGCAAACATAACTTTTACAGTAAATAAACAATGAATAAGTTAAACAGTTACCAATTAGAAGTCCAACTTTATTTCCCTTATTTAATTTAAAAAGTCACTAATTAGCACATACTTGATTTCTTGAGGATCTTACATTAACTGAAACACAAGTTTCCCTGGTAAATAATATATATGTTGTTCAGTCTTTTGTTTTTTATATATTATAGCCAAAATCCTAGAAATCTGATTTCCATTTTTTTTAAAGTTTTGTTAATTGTACCAGAATTTTACAATGAACAATATTATAATTTTGATGAATGAACTAATGCTCTCAAAAGATGCCAATTTAATATAATATTTTTAGTGGATATAGATATCCCCTTCTGTTAATTACTGTTGACATAATATTTTGCTCTTATAGTAAATAATTATGATTACTGTAATGTTTGTAAATACAATAAAATAAGTTTAATTATAAATCTTATTTAAAAATGGTTATTCCAGATTGTTTCAAGATTGTAGAGAAAATACATAGAGCTCGAGAGAAATTTGATTTTAAAACTTGTAAACTTTTGTAGATTTTTTTGTGTGTGCGGGATACTGAAAATTTTATTAATAATTAATATTACAATTGAAAGAAATTGAAAATTTTGTTTGTCACATTATAAAAGCATATACAAATTGTTTCAAAGCCTGTATTTTTTTCTTTAGGCTGTAATTCATTCTATTAAAGGAACTTTTAACTTTATTACAACAAATAAATTTACCTCAAAATAACTTTAATTGTAGTGTTGCAGTTCTCTCAACAATATAATGGAGAATTGGAATATCATGACAGTTAAGGTGAACTATTTAAAGGATTTATTCCCACCACCGATTACGAACTTTATTCTTACCAACTTTTTGACAGAAATGCCTGTTTCTATAATTTCAGTTTCTCTATACTTGTATTCTTCTCTTGGTCTAATGAAGGTGGATTTCTGCATGCAATAAATAACTACATCTAAGCCTAGTGTTAAACCTCAAAGCATGGAAGAGTTACAGATAAAATTTAAAAGATATAAACTAAGTTCAAATCTTCTCACTATAGTTTTATATGTTAAGTTGGTATTTAAAGGATTGTGCATAATATTACAGTCATAAGTATTTACCATAAAGTTTTATTATCTGCAATATTATAAATGAAAACCTGAATACTTTTGATAATTTTTAACACTGTTATCTGTTTCAAATAAGTAGTTGAAAAATATTATAAAAAGTGAGAATTTATTAGTAAAAAAATATAAATTAGTATATTTAAAATATCACCTTTAAGTATGCTATATTAATTATAAATAAAAGTTAACATTGTAATATTGAAAACAGAGAATTAGTAATGAAATAGAAAAATAACTCATCGCTCATGTAAAAAAAATATTCTGAAGAAATGTGCTATACGTTAGTTAGTTACTTAATGCTTAATAATTATTGTAATATTTTTTATTTAAGTTTAAAATATATTATTTTACATAAATTGATAAATGCTAATCATAAGCATATGGAATTGTTAATTTGTATAAGCACAAAAATTCTTTTCTACAAACAAATCACATAAAATAAAATTCAGCAAAATACCTAATCTATGGTTTAGTTAAAAAAATATCTATTTTTATACTTAGTAAATGAAAATTGTCATTAAATGCACCATTGAGATAAAAAGTATCTTCATGTCAAAATAACATTAAGTTGAAAAAATATTAAACTAAATTTTTGTGAACATGTTTGTACAAGTAATAGTTAATTTAATCACAAAACAACTGAAATTTTAAAAATATTGTTAGCTCAGTACTTGTGCATTGGATATTTAAAAACATCAAAATTTATTTAATAGTTCTTAATTTTTCAATAAAATTAGTACAAAACTTATTAAGACGAATTCACTTAAACTGAATAACAAATTAGATTTCAAATAACTGTCCAAATGCCAATTTTTTCATTAAAAATTTTAGATAAAGTATTGTTTAAGATTGATATTACTTTTAACACATTGGCTGACAACTACGAGATATCTCATAGTTTTCACATAGTTCAGAGGCACCATGGCAGTCAAAGAGTTATATAAAATATAGAATAAATTCTTGGATTTATTATTTTTCAAAATCTATTGTCATTTTTTTTTATTGTTAGCTCTCTAGGAAGTGTTATTTACAAATTTCTCTTTTTATTTCTTCTGGCTCAGTTTTTCTTTAAATTAATTGCCAATAGTAAGTGAACTATATTGCACTATACAATGGATACTTTTTTTGGTGATGACCAAAAAGTTTGGCAGTGATTTTTTGGCGTACCCCACAAAAAATAACATTTTCTTTGTGCAAATATAATCACTTTGCTATTTGAATATTAAGCTTTTAATTATTCACAGATTTTATATGTGAATAATGTTTGAAAAATTAAAAATATTTTTTAAAAAAATCTTTAATAGAAAAAAACAAGCAGATAATAGATTTTAAAAAATCAGACTGTTAGAAAACTATGAAATTCCCTATGCACAATATAAAAAAAGGGGCAATCAAAAACAATAGAGTAGAAAATATAGTTAACAGATTAGTTTAAGTAGACAACTTTGCAATATGTATGTTATATAATGTAAAAACCTGTTTTATCCCTTAAAAAATCTGTGTATACAAATAATGGCAACATACAATTTTTTTATTCTTATGAAATTCGTCTTAACGAGATTTGATGTTGAAAAGAGCTATAAATTGCGTCATTAAAAAAATATTAAATATATATCGACTGAATAATTTATTTATTGTATAAGTTCGTATGAGCAAAAAATGTTAGTACAAAACAACAAATGTTAGAAACACTTACAAGTGCCCTCACATCTATTCCGGTGCTTATGATTTCTCTGTCAGGCGAAATACCCCTAGTATATTCTCCATGCTGAGCATAGTTAGATTTCTGTTTAAAATATTTACCATGCAAAATAAAGGGATTTGACTGTTAGTGTGCACAAACACAATTTCAGCAAAAGAATGGAAAAGAAGGTATATGATGAGCAACAGAACTCGCTTTTAAAATTTCATTTTCTTACTTTTAAATAGTAGGTAATAGAAAAGGTAATGCAAAATATTTTAAATTAATTATTAATCTTTTAAACAAAAATATAAAAGTGCTTAGTGCAGTCAGAGAGAGTAAAGATTGTTTTTTAAAGATAATTTATATTACAAGGAAATGTATATATAGCTTAGTTATTAAAACATGCAAATAGATTTGCACTTTAAAAAGATTTTTTAACACAAAAAAGGACATTCTGAAGTGAAAGTTGCACTCACCAAGGACTTTATATCAATTCCAGTAGAGATTATTTCTTTAGATGAAAGAGGTTGGCTTTCTTGAGCAGTTAAAGAGACGTACGTGGACATCTGCATGCAAATCACAATCACAAAATTCATGCTCACATGCAAAATGCAGTTAGTTATTTACAAAGAATCATTTTAAAAGATGTTCCTGCTATATTTAAATATCTTTTTTTATCTATCAATTTTAAGAGTTGGCTTATAATTTTAAATGATATACAAGCTAAAGAACGTTAACTTTGACTACAAAAAATCTATTAAAAAACTATAAGTAAATTATTTCAGTTACAAATCAACACATATTCAAATTAAGCTTATTAAACAGACTGTTTTGACCGGAAACTTAATTCAGAACTTATTAAAAATTTGTAACTTTTTTTTATTGTTAGAAAACTTATATTACTTGAATTTGTATGTATTTCATGTGCAATACTAATTTGAATCCGAGGGAATTTCAGGTTTAAATGGGTTCTTAGTTAGCACACATATAAATAATTGGTTAGTATAAATAAGTATAAATATGTACAAATCTGATGGGTACACCACTCATGTATACACCAAATCTGTATTTAAAAAAGTTTGTGATGTCAAAATATAAACCAATTTTCACAACACAGTCAAAAATTAACTTTACTAAGGTCACATTTTCTTGTTCAAATTTCATTTTAAACACAAGAAAGAATATGTGATGTTTTATACTTTAACTTTTTTTTTTAATTTAAGTACATTTTAAAATTTTCCTTTGACCATTTCAGAAAAAAAAATTTAATGTGAATTTTCCTTGGATAAATTAATTGTTGTTGAATATCATTCAGTGGTTCTTTAAGTACATGTAGACATACTATGATATTCATACATTTTAATAGTTTAATTTTTTTTAAGTAAAATATTTACCAAATCTGTAACTGATGCCAAACTGTCCAACTTTTCCTCTTGTAGATTTTTCTCAACATTTTTGCTATTCTAAAGATAATAAAATACATTTAAATATAATAATAAAATACATTTAAATATAATAAGAAAATACATTTAAATATATAAAAAAAAATACATGTAAATGAAAGTGAACCTTAATGTTTCTTAAATGAAAACTTTTTCTTTGTTATTTAAATTTAAGAGCAACTAAAAATGTATGTTATTCGCTTTTGAGATAATTTTTTTAATAGTATATCCCTTTTCTGACTATACTCTAAATGTTTCTTTGAAATATTGGGGATATGCATTCTTCATTGAAGTGTTTTAATATAAATTACTAAGTATCTTTAACTGATTAAATTATATAAAATAGAATAATGGATGTTGTTAAAAAGTACACTATATAAGATGAACATTTTATTTCAACAATAATAAGTGTGGGATCACATATGCAGACAATTTTACTTTTGTTTTAAATAAAGTTACTTTAATTGAGAATATATAGAATAAATTTTTGCATTTTGAATTTTAAACACAATGAAAATTATCTAAATATTTTCCAAAGTGTGGGTAGTTTTTGATAATCATATATACATATTTTTCTTTCCTGTAAAAGTTAGAGTTGCTGGGTGTATTTTAAATTTCTTTTCTAAACAACTTATGTAATTCATATGTCCATAAAAGGCTAAAAATTCCCAATTATGGATTTTTCCTACATTTTATTTGTTTTTAAAATTCTTGCTGACTACAGAATGTGTTAGTAGTGATGGGTCTCTACTGCCACCATAAAATTTGAGTATTAATTGCCCGATGGCGATAATTTTGGCTTATATGATTTAATTACTTTTTTAACTAATTAAATATATAAATAAATTATATTATAAACTAAAAGTAACAAAAGGGCCTAGTAATTGCATAAAGCTGTCATATAATCTATTAATCAAAAGAATCGGTTAAATATTGTAGTGTCTAGCTTGTTTAACAAATTCGGGCTTCATAATTTGAAAAAGTGACAAATCAACTAACTTTACGCAAATTAAAAAACTCTGTATCTCCGTTAATTTTCAATTAAATTTTTTTCTTGTATTAAATTAAAGGTTGCACTGATACGATTCTACCAATACTGTTTTTATTTTTTTACGAAATGTAGTTCTAGTTCTGGAATATGTTTTACGGACGCGGCTTAACATTATGAGTTGTGCCCAGTATATAAGCTTAGTCCCGTCAAGCACATTCGTTTCTTGTTGGCTGCTTTGGCGAGGTGGCGTTATTTCTTCTATATTGGCTTAGCGTTGCGAACCCAACCGGGTTGCTTAATCTGTAATTTATGAATGTGTTATAGTTTATTATGACTAGTAACCTAATATTGGATTTTGAGAAAAAAAAATTATGAATCTATCTACAATCTATTTAGTTTGAACTAAAGTAAATTTTTCTGGTATCCTTAGAAAATCAAGCATAATCATTTTAAGCTATTAAATAATCCTTTCATAATACCTTTAAGCTGACCGTGCTATCCACTCCATTATGAGAAGAATAGCCATTTGTTTCAGTTTTGATAACTGATGACTTTTTTGTTGAAACTTCTTTCTTGGTTGATATTTCTTTCTTCATCGTTTCCTTCTTTGGTGATGTCACATTTGAAGATACCTTTATATCTTCTTTTATACTTGATTCTGTCTTATATAAAGATTTCTTTTCACTTCTGTCGCTTCTCGATGAATGGGAAGACGAGGAGGAATTAGTTCTTCCTCTTCGAGAATTCTAAAATTTTTAAAAATATATTATTACCTATGTAGTTTTCATTAATAGAAATCTGCTGTTCATTTTATTTTGCCCAAGTTTGTGCCTGTCAGTGATTGTTTTCATCAAATATATATATTAGCACAAAACTCTAGTTCAAAACTTTCTATAAAAATAACAAATATATATATATATATAAATAAAAACAATTCAATGAATTATTCTGAAATATGGGATCCATGCTTTGAAAAACTTTAAAAATAAATTCTAAATTATAAGATTCTGTACAAAATCCAAGGAATCTATTAAATTACAATATAATTTAGAGTAATACAATTGTATATTTCTAAACTTAGTAAACTAAACTAGGCAACATAAATATTAAACGGGTATTTTAATGGCAAGATGTGTCAATATTATTACAAAAAGTAGGCGAGAAAATTTATATACTACTAAAATTTAAAAAAAAAGTTACATAAACTTAAGTTTTAAAATTTTGATGCATTGCAGAACATTTGAACATATTGTTAAACTCTTAGATACCATCCACAAATTGTACATATATTACTCACTAACTTTGCTAGGGCACATTGTTTACAACATTACTGTAAAATATCTAAATTTACTATTATAATATTTATTACATTCAGTTAAAGTATAACAAAGTTTATAAATTAGGATAATATATAACTGTTTATAAAAAATATACAGAAATGATTGGTTGCAATAATATATAATTACTTATCTAATTCATTACAAACTAATTTATTATTGTAAAACAGTTTTCCCATAAATTATTTCTCCTGTAAATACTCGTGAGAAGACCTATAGTACTGAACTGATGAAAATATATTTTAAAAAAAACCCAGCAACATCTTTAATTGAACATTACTATAAAAAATGCAAGAACATTTGCTGCTATTTACAAATATAATTATGTAAAATAACATTTAATTCGGAATATTTCATCAAATCCAAAAATTTATTCTCAAACTTGGACATTAAATATTTTCTATAATACAAATTGTATTTTGCCTCCCAAATAAAAATTAATCCATATAATAAGAAATATTTAATTGCTTAGAAAATAAGTTTTGATACAAGTTGAAATTTAAAATTTCGCATCTTAGGTTATTTTTTAAAACTCCAATTTTCCTAGATTTCAGTAGCAAACAATCAGATAGTATATGATTTTAAAAACAAGTGTAAAGTAAACATGTAAGTTATCAAAGACGATTTAAATAAAAAAAATTAGCATACCCATTAAGTACCAAAGTGTTACTGTAGTAATATGCAAACTCTCTCAAATTTTTTTTATTTGTATCCCAAATCAATTTTATTTTTGAATGAATCCCTAACATTATAAATTCTTAAAAAATGCAAGGCAATTTACTGAAATTCGTTGTTTATTAAAAAATCACAAGAACAATGAAAAAATAAAAACCATTGATTTTAAAATGTTCAAATTTCGAAGTATTTGAGAATAGATTTAAATCAATCCATAAATCATCAACATCAAATCTGCTGTTTATTCCCTTACTATTATCTGTTGCCAGATTGTGATTCAGTGTTTTAAAAAGATAAACAAAGTAATAGAGTGATCTAATGGGTTCTTAACTATGAATCCCCGCCGTTTAGTATGAAATTCTCAACTTCAAATTTCAGGCTTATTAAAAAGTTGTAACTGTTTGAAGTTCCTTCTAATTTGAGATAATTTACCAATCAATCGAGATTCTTAAAGTATTTCTCGTGCTTTAAAGGGTTTTTGAATTTCTCAATCAAAACAAGTTGAACACAAATTAATATCGGAAGAAACACGCATTGAAAAAATAGCTAATATTTATTGTAAAACTATATAGTTTTGTTTACTGTTACAAAGGAGATCATAATGAGCAACTTTAATGATAACGTAATCAATCTATCGGATGCAAAAAGATTGATCGACATCGCTGCAAATAAGCATCTAGCTTATTCCTAAAATTTGGAGTACTTTCCAAGAAAGTAAACACATTCGTTGGCGGAATTTCAGTAATCGTAAAAAAGAATTTTCGGTATTCGACCGCTTTTAAAGTAAAAAATAAAACCCACAGTTAAAATGCTTAATTCCTTTTGAATTCGGGATCTGAATAATCAAAGACTGACAGTTGTTGATTTTGATTTATAAATATGTTAACTTAAAAAAATGCGTAGAAGACAGTCTAACATTACGCAGAAATAACCACTTTCCAAGAACACAAAGTCTCTGCTTGGATCAATGCGCATAAAGTATTTGATTTCCCATATATTATACATGTTTGAAAATATCTTATACCAACGGGTTAGGCCACTTTTTCACACACTGGGAAAACATGCGTCCGTATCGGATGCAATGTTATGGTATATAATGTTGAACCACACTATGTGGAAAAAGTTTTAAATTGTTAACGATGGTATTTTAATGGCAAGATGTGTCAATATTATTACAAAAAGTAGGCGAGAAAATTTATATACTACTAAAATTTAAAAAAAAAGTTACATAAACTTAAGTTTTAAAATTTTGATGCATTGCAGAACATTTGAACATATTGTTAAACTCTTAGATACCATCCACAAATTGTACATATATTACTCACTAACTTTGCTAGGGCACATTGTTTACAACATTACTGTAAAATATCTAAATTTACTATTATAATATTTATTACATTCAGTTAAAGTATAACAAAGTTTATAAATTAGGATAATATATAACTGTTTATAAAAAATATACAGAAATGATTGGTTGCAATAATATATAATTACTTATCTAATTCATTACAAACTAATTTATTATTGTAAAACAGTTTTCCCATAAATTATTTCTCCTGTAAATACTCGTGAGAAGACCTATAGTACTGAACTGATGAAAATATATTTAAAAAAAAACCCAGCAACATCTTTAATTGAACATTACTATAAAAAATGCAAGAACATTTGCTGCTATTTACAAATATAATTATGTAAAATAACATTTAATTCGGAATATTTCATCAAATCCAAAAATTTATTCTCAAACTTGGACATTAAATATTTTCTATAATACAAATTGTATTTTGCCTCCCAAATAAAAATTAATCCATATAATAAGAAATATTTAATTGCTTAGAAAATAAGTTTTGATACAAGTTGAAATTTAAAATTTCGCATCTTAGGTTATTTTTTAAAACTCCAATTTTCCTAGATTTCAGTAGCAAACAATCAGATAGTATATGATTTTAAAAACAAGTGTAAAGTAAACATGTAAGTTATCAAAGACGATTTAAATAAAAAAAATTAGCATACCCATTAAGTACCAAAGTGTTACTGTAGTAATATGCAAACTCTCTCAAAATTTTTTTATTTGTATCCCAAATCAATTTTATTTTTGAATGAATCCCTAACATTATAAATTCTTAAAAAATGCAAGGCAATTTACTGAAATTCGTTGTTTATTAAAAAATCACAAGAACAATGAAAAAATAAAAACCATTGATTTTAAAATGTTCAAATTTCGAAGTATTTGAGAATAGATTTAAATCAATCCATAAATCATCAACATCAAATCTGCTGTTTATTCCCTTACTATTATCTGTTGCCAGATTGTGATTCAGTGTTTTAAAAAGATAAACAAAGTAATAGAGTGATCTAATGGGTTCTTAACTATGAATCCCCGCCGTTTAGTATGAAATTCTCAACTTCAAATTTCAGGCTTATTAAAAAGTTGTAACTGTTTGAAGTTCCTTCTAATTTGAGATAATTTACCAATCAATCGAGATTCTTAAAGTATTTCTCGTGCTTTAAAGGGTTTTTGAATTTCTCAATCAAAACAAGTTGAACACAAATTAATATCGGAAGAAACACGCATTGAAAAAATAGCTAATATTTATTGTAAAACTATATAGTTTTGTTTACTGTTACAAAGGAGATCATAATGAGCAACTTTAATGATAACGTAATCAATCTATCGGATGCAAAAAGATTGATCGACATCGCTGCAAATAAGCATCTAGCTTATTCCTAAAATTTGGAGTACTTTCCAAGAAAGTAAACACATTCGTTGGCGGAATTTCAGTAATCGTAAAAAAGAATTTTCGGTATTCGACCGCTTTTAAAGTAAAAAATAAAACCCACAGTTAAAATGCTTAATTCCTTTTGAATTCGGGATCTGAATAATCAAAGACTGACAGTTGTTGATTTTGATTTATAAATATGTTAACTTAAAAAAATGCGTAGAAGACAGTCTAACATTACGCAGAAATAACCACTTTCCAAGAACACAAAGTCTCTGCTTGGATCAATGCGCATAAAGTATTTGATTTCCCATATATTATACATGTTTGAAAATATCTTATACCAACGGGTTAGGCCACTTTTTCACACACTGGGAAAACATGCGTCCGTATCGGATGCAATGTTATGGTATATAATGTTGAACCACACTATGTGGAAAAAGTTTTAAATTGTTAACGATGCCCCCCCCCCCCCCCCCCCCCCCCCCCGGCCGCCGGTACCGTCACCTGCTCCGGATTACTAAGGGTGAAAACAACGTTGAGGGAAACTTTTCTATTTCGGCTTCTAAAAGTCAAATTCAAGGCGTATTCTACACGGACGTTATTAACGTGCGTAGCATTTTGCAGAAGCCTCTGCGGTTGGTACATTCAAATCACGTTGTTTGTATGCACTAACCAGACGCTTCTGCAAAGTGCAATGCGTATTAATAGCGTCCGTGTAGAATGAGCCTAAGGCCCATGTTACAAGGACGAGATAAACGCGCATGTGCTTTAGCAGATAGCTCTGCGATTATGGATCGTATAAGCCACTGTGATTGGTGTATACAAATAACGTAGTTTGAATGTATCAGTCACAGAGGCTTCTGTAAAATGCAACACGCGTTAATAGTGTCCGTGTAGAATAGGTTTTACATTCGACATTTTAAGTGGTAGGGTTATTAGAAGTGTTTTGCCGAACGTGGTAGGTTTGGTGGTGGTTTTTTGCATAAGGCAGTATTTTTTTTTGTCCCTTCTTTTTTTTGTTTATTTAGTCTTTTTTGTTTATTCTGTTAAGATATATAAAGTAATTATTTTTTATTATTTAGTTGCATTTTTTTTAAATAGAAATTTAACTTTTTTTAATGAGCTGTCACCGGGTGTCATTTACCGCAGTCTTAACTAAACGACATATAAGTTAAATTTTAAATAATATTGTAAGGCTAACTCGTAGCAATATAAAGAGCCAAACCGTTCGCTTTAGGCCGCTTTTACATTTAACGACACCGATAAATCGTATACGATTTCAGCGGCACGATATCGGGGTACGCAAAATACACATACGAAGCCGGGCGCTTTTTCACTAGCCGATACGATAACGATATTGTCGTTGCCGATCAGACGATACAATTTATCGGAACGTTTTATCGTGGGCACGCGCCTTCCCTACTTCATCGTGACGACATTTTGAGTTTGTTTTGGAAAAACTTGTTGCCGTCTGCTATAGTCTACTGTGTTTTTTTTATTTATATTATCAATATGGCTTTTAAGTTTGATATTGTAAACTTGTGTGAATTAGTGGAAGTAAAGACCTGTATTTGGGATAAGCGAGATGAATTTTACAACAAGATCGTTCGAGAAAAGGCATGGGAGGCAATATTTAGTCAAACCGTCGCCAATAGCCCACTGTGCAGCTCTAGTGGTTAGCTCTAGCTTTTTGCAGACGTTCAAATAAAACATAAAAATCTCCTTCAACATGTCTTGCTTTGATGATATCATGCACCCAGAAGCGTTTTGTTATTGATCTCTTCTTTCTCCTTAAATACAGCAAATACAACAATCGCAGTTTGTTATAATGTAATTTGTTGCGATGCGCCATATCGAGAACAGATGTGCTCTCGACAACAGATGAACACGAACTGAATGTAAAAATTGTCGTTTTCGGCGAACGATATCGCTGCAATGAAAAACTGACCATCAGACGATACGATAAAACGTTGTGTCGTTCCTTCGCGATCGTTCACGATTTATCGGTGTCGTGTCGTTAAATGTAAAAGCGGCCTTACAGGGAGAATTACATAAAGCGTTATCGGCAGCGATAACTCTGTTTTGCCGATCACCGATGACTCCAGCGGCACATCTGAATGCCGGTCATCAGTAGCACCTACGACAATCATTGCGTTAAAAAGGAACCGAGTTATTAAAACTTCAGATTCTTTAGGACATTTTTTTTATATTTGTACTGACAATTTTTTTACGGTGTACATGTATTTCGAATTTTTTTTTAAAATTATCCCAAATTTTTTCTTAAATACAGATTTTTTCCAGGAGCAATTAAAAACTGAAAACCCGCTATTAGATATCCCCTCCCTCCTATTTATTTAGAGAATAGACTTATTTCAAAATACGTCATTTTAATTAACCCCGTGCTAACATAGTAATAATAGAATAAAATAAATTGCTAATATACAATAAAGACAAGAAATTTTTGATTAATGTTGTTTTAAATATTACATAACTACAATATCCAAAATATTCAGATAAAAAAACAAACAAGAAATATGTTTTTAATTATATTTTGTAAAACTAACTGTAATTTCAATAAAAAGTACTTTATCCCCTTCTTGGTGGTCATATGCCCAGCATTGTCTGGCCCGTATAGTCTCCAGGAGACAGGAAGACCGTACAGGCCATACAATGAGCAGGACAGAACAGACAGAGGATTAGCAGAATAGAACAGATCCTATGGACCACTAAAATTTAGGATAGAACATACAAAAAGTAATTTTTTTATTCTTAAAAAAATTAATGCAACGGAAAATTGATAAAAAACAAAGAAGGACTTAACATTAATTTAGACAAATCAAAACAATATAACTATATAATACAATAATATACGTTTCAAAACAATCTAAAAACATGCATTAATTTATTTCTAAAACCTACGTATCACTATTATCTTATTAGTAGTTATTTTAGATAGCAAAATTATTAAAAGCAACCACAAATCAAACCACAAGCAGTTAGATGTTATAAACTTACATCATCCTCGGAAATTTGGCATTGCTCATGCAGTGAGCTAATATCATGCTTGCTATCATCAAAAACTTGTTCACTGACTGGGGAAATGCAGGTTTCTTCACTATGAGTCTGTTCTAACTCTGTTAAAAGTTCAACATCGCCCGATGTTTCAGACTTAGAGCTGGCTATAGTAAGTTCAGAATTAGTATAGAAATCCGACATTTCATTGGGTTTTTCATGATCAAAAGTAACTAGGGTGTCTTCATCTCTAACATCTGTAGGAATCTCAGACTGGTCGTTTTGACACGAATCATCCAAAACCTGGTCGTTCTGACACGAATCATCCAAAACCTGCTCGTTTTGGTTGAACTCAACATACTCATTTTGACTTGAATCGTTTAAAACGTACTCGTTTTGAAAAGATTCATTCAAAACGTCGTTGTCCTGACATGGCTCATTAAAATCTCCAAGCTGGTCATAGTTTGAGAAACCATTGGCAAACTGTTGTGGCTCAGATAAATTGTCTATCAAAGGCTCATCTAGTCCACAGAATTGCTGCTGCTCAGAGAAACTGTCCAGAGGTTCATCCAGAGGAGAAAATTGCTGCGGCTCCGATAGGTTATCTATTAAAGGTTCTTCTAAGGGTGTCTGACCTAGCATAACATTAGGGTAGTAATCTGTGGGGCTTTCCTCTTTGACAGGACAAAAGGGATCAAAAAACTCAACCACATCGGCATTCTGGGATGGGCTCAGCATGTCGCCGATTTCACGGTTGCTATCGGAAGGAGAGGTTAGTGGGGAATCTTCTTTGAATTCGAAGCTCATGGGGTCAAAATCCAGTGTTATGGGCTCAAGCAGGGCTCTACCAGTAGGAGACTGAGGAGAGTTATTACTTACAGTAGTGCTCTCACTCACGTCCACTAAAGCATTTGTCTTACTCATGACCACCTGAAATTAAAAAGGCATGACGTTATAATCAATGGAACAAAACGCATAGATGTAGTAATACTATAGTTAGGTGCAGTTGTCCTGATTTTTAGGGAGGGGGATTTCTTTAAAGACAGGGAATATTTTCCATTAGATTATGCCAGGGAATTCAGCTGTTTGGTCCGAAATGGTTCGGTCAAGGGGAATTCTATGTAGAGGCACTCAAAAAGCCATAAAGTGTTCCCTATGTCAAAGTTACGCCAAAATATTCGAATAGACACGGTTTGTTACGACTAAATTGAGACTGGAATTGAATAGTCAGCAAAAAAATATGGAAACTCTATTGCAGTGTTCACTCTAGAAATATAAAGGGGCAGGGCGCTATTTGCAGGAAAAGGACACTTCTTGTTTTTAAAAGAGCACTTCCAAAAAAAAGTTGGGGTGGGCGTGTCCACACGTTAACACATCGGACCCGTGAAAAAAAGTTCCATGATGGTGTCACAACATTTTTCCTGATTTTACAATTACATTAAAAAATGTTGCAATACATGCTTTGTATAGAAACAAGTACCCACGCTACAATAATACAATATATTAAATTATAAATGAAAAATTATATGCAATATTTATTGTCAGTTTAAATAATTTATGGATAAAACACAAATTATATAATTGCCACAATCATAATAGTAATTAAACATGTTCTCTAGAAGTAGATAATGTAAAAAAAAAAAACAAGTTTTCCAATTATTTCTTTTGGAGATAATTTTAAAAGTTTTGTATGCTTCATATTTCCTATTCCAATTTTCAATAAATTGCATATATTCATTAGCCCCTCACATGTTGCTTAAAATCTAAAGTTCAACACACTTTGCTTTTGCTTCTCAATCCAGCAGTGAGTGGTTCACGTTACTACAAAAATTGAAAATATGAAAATGTACATAACCATGCTTTTTCTAAATTCTTTGTCTGAACTAAAAGGAAATATTGACAACTAAACTACCCAGAATAAAGGGCATAATAGACGATAATTGCCGTTTTAGTGATCCAAATTTGAAAATTTCCCTGATTTTTTGTGAATTTTCGAAAATTCCCTTGACCTTTCCCTGATATTTCCAGAATAAAAAATTTCCGTGACAATTCCCTAATTTCCCAGGTTATGTTACCACCTTGTATTACGACGCGATTAAGTTATAACGTTTAAAAAGGGTGGTACACTAAGGAAATCTAAAATAACACAATTTAAGGAAAATATATTACATAGATACTTAAAAAAGTGGTTCACAACTCTAACCACCTAAGGGATAAGAACGTGAATATCTGTTCGGGTATCGGCAGTTTTCTTAACAATACACATAATATAAAAGTTCCGTAAAATATCTCTTCTAGTGGAAATGAAAACTTTTAAATTAAAAAAAACTTTTGAAAAAATCTCCTGTTTGGAGAAAACTTTTTCAGGGTGAACTTTTAAAAGCTTTCCCACTAAATTAACTTCGAAAAAAAATCTATTTTGCCAAAACAAAATAATGTGGTAGGAATGTTAAACTCTCCTGTAGAGAAAACAAACTTACAGTTTCGATTTTTTCTCATCTAGAGTACTTAGCATCAATTTTATTACAGTTTATTTTTTTAAAAGATACACTTTGTGTCTGGCACAGAATGGCGACAGTCGTCTTTGTGCCATAAATAAAACATTAACTCATCCCTCAGAGGGTTAAAATGAGCACAGACCATTGAACCGATATAGTTATAAACAATTGCAGACCTTAACTCTTCCCACAAAGACGTCGAGTCGGGCAAACAAAAGAAAATGAATTATATTTTTTAACGTATTTAGTGCCAAAACCAACTGCGATTGTTGGTTATACTAGAGCAAGACAATGCCAACGCAAATTCCCCCGTACACTGTCCTAACCGCAAGTCTACTATTGGTTATGTATTGGGCTAGTGAAGGATTGGCCAGTGGCCATTACTGGCAGCATTTGGCCAACAGTTTGCCGTAAATCCAATGTTTGCTGGGTGTGGAGCCTGAATCGGTTAACGGCCCGCATTTTTTTTTTATACACATTAAGGAGTATTGTTACCTTATTTCACTGATAAACTACATATATATATATATACATGGTTCATACAGATTTTCAAAAGTAAAAATTAAGTAGTTCTTAAGGACTTTTTAAGGATCTCTCGATAATTTTTAAGGGCCTATTTAATTTTTTGGCGGAGAATCGCACATTGTTTGGTGCAAAATTGGCACATAATCACATGTCAGTGGGGTTTTGTAGCAAGTTGGCACAGGATACCACTTCCAGAAAATTCTGGCACAGAATTCCCATTCCTTAAAGATGCTACATTCTTCTGAATTTCCTCGTTTTTCTAGACTGAGTATCGATTCTTCACAAAACAACAAACAGATTTTCCAATGACGAAGTATAGTGTATTATAATGAAATACCACTGACCACTGATTAGACACGGAAAAATACCACCCATGTCAATTAGTAAAAAAAAACATGTTTGACAAAAATTAAGGACCCGAGTCAAAAATTTAAGGACTTTAATGGCCCTTAATTAAGGACCTACTTAAATAAAGTAGTTCTTAAGGACTTTTAAGGACTGTGCGAACCATGTATATATTAAGGACGTGTAAAGAAAATATTAAAAATTAACAATTAAGCTTGATTATTGAATTTCATAGCGTACGCCTTTTCTTTCTGTTAAAATGTAATTATGACGGCACCGGTAAGCAATGTTCTCCAATTGGAATTTTTTTACGTAGTCCGGTCCGGCACTGTATACCAGCATTACATCCGGCGCCTTCACCGACACCGGTTTTCCCGGTTCGTGAAAAAGCGGCTTAACTGAATGTCATAACATTTGAGTAACACAAAAACAGTTTTATGTTAAAATTATATTAAAACGTTTGTAATTACATTAAACATTTATTTTGTCAATCTCGAATTGTAGTACACTCCAATTATCCGGCTCAATTGGGACCCGGCCCCATCCTGATAATTCAAGAAAAAAAAATTTCTTAGTAAAAATGGTTTGGTTTGTAATGCAATTTAATAACTATAAAAACAATTTTGTTTACATTTTGTACTTGTATACTGTATTGAAATGTTTCATTTCTTGAACATATCAGTCAAAGTTAATTGTCTCATAGTCTGTGTGGGGCCTTTTTTGCCTTTGTACATTACAGTATTTTTTTTTTTTAATTATCATAAGAAACTTTTTAAAAGCGATCCGGATAACTGGAGTCCGGATAATTGGAATTCTACTGTACCACATACATTAAAAGATTTAGTTAACTTAAATATATCAGAATTTCAATATTAAAATATCACACAAGTACTTACCTAGAAAAGATATGCACCAACACAGCGAAGGTTGGGCAATATTTATTTATCCAACTCGTTGATGCTTATTTTTTTTGTGCCTAGAATAAAAAAGAAACATCTTAAAATGCTGAATTAACAAATTACAGAGTAAAATTGTAATCATATATAAAATTTTGAATGTTTTTAGAGTTAGTTGGAATATTTACAAAATAAAAACAAATAATAATTTACCAATCATTATTAATTTAACATCACATTTATATACGTTTTCTCTCAATCTAATCAATGGCGATCGACCAAAGCGTTACATTGTCCTACGTTGATTAATTACAAGTCCGAGTTGATGGTTTACTAAAAGTGAGCCATCAACTGAGATAGTTGGTTGGTATCTGTGAAAAAGTTCGGTATTGTGTCGTCACAAGTTAAAAGGCCCCCCACTTCAATTTTTTTTAAAATTAATTTTTGAGCTTCTGCGATTTGTCCTTTAAAAATACACATTTTTATCAAATTAAACATCTATAAATCAAATGTAATGATGAGTTATAGTGAAATTTATATTGGCCTTAACTCCAGTTCGAGGAGGTTTTTGATAAAAGGCCCTATATGACAAGCAAATACTAAAAAGGCCCTAAATCCACGATGAGTTGTACATAAAAACATGGTAACATATATGGTAAAATAAAATATAACTATCACCCAAATAAAATTTTGTAAATGCAATAAACTACTTTTAGACAATATAAAAGCCTTTTAACTAATATGTTTTTTCTTGTTTCCTGTAAAAGTTTTGTTTTTTGAAGTTAGGGTTTTCTAATGAAAGCAGATCCCCCCCCCCCCCCCTTTATGTTAATTCGAGCATTTTGTTGTTAGAAGTCCGCTAGAGATTACTCCCACAACTGTTATAAGACTTTATACCATTTACAGCGTTGAATTTAATGTAGTTTTAACTTGTTTACACCAGCAATAATTTTATGTATAATAATTTATAATTAGCCAGAATTTTCTGCAAAAATGATAAATTAATGTCTTTTTTAGGATCCAAAATCAGATTTTGTCGAAATTGTAAGGCTATGGGACTTACACATATAAAGATAAACTAATGCGAGACACCCCATCCCTACCTGTATAAATTCTAGAAATATAACTTAAGAAAGCCCTAGGATGCAATCGATTCCGTCCGGCAACGAAGAGAAAATCTGGGTTTACCTTTAGGAATTCTCATAAAGGTCAAAGGTATTCGAAGGTAGAAGTTTGCCCATGCGCAGTGGCCTAAACACAACCGAAATTTGATTTTATTAATATATAAATTTGTGTTTAATATCGTTCTATTAACTTCTAAAACTTAAGTGATTTTGATGAAAAGTACTTATTAATCGTAAAGTATTTTTTTAAAATATATATTTTATATTTTTATTAACCTTAAGTACCGAAAAAATTGTAAAATTCACAATCTTTTTTATTTGCTAAAATTATAGTTTGGAATCTTCTAAATATGCTTGCCAAATTCTAGAACTATGTTTTTTTAATGAATTATTTGATATTTTAGGATGGATGAAGGGTATGTTATGTTATAAAATTTTAAAAAAAAATTCTCAGTGTTTGGTTTTCCTTAATATTAAGCATTTCGAAAAGCTAAGGCTTTTTTTTTTATTATTAATAGAGAAATGTATATTTTTTGAAGCATATTGTAAAATATGTGTATATCCCCTAAGTGATATACACAGATGACTCGGAGACAGCTAGTATATTTCGGTAGCATGTAGCATTTATCACGTCTCCACTTATGCGAATTAGCTCTATAAGTATATATTTTTAAAAAAATTGAGTTTTAAAGAAAATTTCTGTGTTATTATGAATAACTATTTATACAAAAATCAAATATATCGAGTATACAAAATTTCAATGCAAATTCCTGTGTATTATAGTTTAAAGGATATGAGAAAAAAAATTGGTGAAAAAATATAAATATTTAAAAAGTTTTACCGTATAATAAAAAGCTTAAATTTTTTTTAATAGTTTAAATTTTTAAAAAAATACAAAGAATTATGGAATTTTTGGGTGAAAAATTGTTTTTTTATATAAATTTAAATATTATACATTAAAATTTTGATTCAAAAATAAAAAAGTGTAGGTGGTACAGTGTTCCCTTAAATGTACCTAAAACTAAACTGGTAATATTTTTTAAAGCTTTAATATTTGCTTTACAAACGTAGGAAGTGCTTTTTTTTAAATTAAGTTATAAATTATAATTTTTACGAATTAATCAGCATAAAAATGTATTTTTAAAAATATAAATATTTTTTTTAGGTTATGAACATAATTTTTTTTAAGCAAATAAAACACAAATTTTGCAAAAATGTCTTTCTAGGTCTGTAGTATATATTTTGACATTAATTTATCAATTTAACTTTTATTTAAATATTAAAAATTGAAGGAGGAGTAGCGCTTTTTTAAAAAGCATATTTAGGCATAAAAAACGCAACAAAAAAATTAAGTTTTAAAAATATTTTTGTCATTGATAGACACGGACATCAGAAAGATGTTCTAATTGTGCAAACAAAAAAGTATTTTTGAATTAATTAATAAAAATATTAGGATTCATGGCTTGGGTCTCCTTAATCCCCTTTTGTCAATTAATATATTTCTATACGAATCCATTTAAAACAGTAAAGATGTTGTGTAACTTAACACTAAAAACACTTTACAGTTACACAATCTGTTCTCCAACGTAAAAATCCGTTACAGCGATGATGGAACGTTTCACTTCAGCTGATTTGTCACAAAATAAAAGCTTGATGGAACAGAAGCCCATTAAGAAGTAACTCAAGCTCCTCGACCACCCCTAATTCTAGCTTTCCGCGCTACTGCTCTTGTATACTACGCTCACAATATAGGTTTGTGGAGTAGGGGTAGTAACCTATCACTTAAAGCGCGAATGTCATTTTTTTTATTTGGTCGTGATATTTTAAACACCCGGGTAAAGATTCATTTGTTACAACTGAAAGAAATGACTACACTAATGGGTTATGTATATGGGTTGGACCAAGTAGAAAATCAGATCCGTTTAAATTGCTTGAGTACGCTGTTAAAAAAAGAGGATTGAAAATTAGTACCTGAACATATTCGTTTTTCTTTGAGTACAATTTCATCTTAAATGAGCGATGGCACTCAAATTTAAGTAATCGTACTTTAGCAAAAATGAGCAGTGGGATTTGATATTGCTAATCTCAGCTTCTGTTCAAGCCATCTTAACAGAGCGACCTGGCAAACTTAAAATAAGTGTTCAGAAGTTGGTTTTCCACGTTATTTGATGTCGATTGCTTAAATGGAAACCGAGTTAACAATGAACAGTTATGAACTGAACACCTATTTTAAGTTTGTCAGGTCGCTTTGTTAAGATGGCTTGGACAGAAGCTGAGATTAACAATATTAAATCACACTGCTCATTTTTGAGAAAATACGATTACTTAAATTTGAGTACGTCATCGCTCATTTACGATACAATTGTACTCAAAGAAAAACAAGTATGTTTAAGTACTCATTTTCAGCACTTTTTTTTTATAGTGCTGAAACAAGCAGAAACGTTAGATCATTAAAGATACAATTGTATTAAAATTTAGTAAACACTGACTTGCAGCCATTTGGGACAATTTAAATTAATATTAACAATTCATCTAAATAAAATTACAAAATTAGTTTAGACATAATTGAAGAGATGACTGATTAAAGCTTTATGTTTAAAACAAAGAGGAATCATGGCCCTATATGACAAGTAAACACTGAAAAGCCTCTAAATCAATAAGGAGTTGTACAAAGAAAAACATGGTAAATTTACATGGAAAAAAAATATAATTATCACCAAAATAAAATTTTGTATATACAAACAACTACTTTTAGACAATAAGTCTTTTAAAGTATAAAAACTTTGATGTAGGCGATACATTATCAAAACTTAGATGCAGGCGATACATTTGTTTTTTCTTGTTTCCTATAAAGTTTTGCTTTTTGGAGTTAGAGGGGTTCTTTCTGATGACGGCAGAATTGTAACCCCCAAAATTATTAGAAATAGTTACGCAAAGGACAAGGGACAAAAAAGACAATTTCAGAAATATAATTTTTAGGAAAAAAGCCCAAACAATAGCCCAATCGATCGATAAAAACTACCATAATACACAACAAAAGTAAAAACGTTATTGAGGTTAGGATACTCTAATAACAATATTGATTTCAGAATAGTAAGTAGGTGGTTTTCTGGTTACGTCAATGTGAAACTAATCATGTGTCTATTTTTGAAACGACCCCATTCACTTATTTAATGCCCATTTAGATGAAAATGTATAACCACACGCACGTATACGTTGGCGCCTTGAAACCCTATCGGTCAAGTACAATCGGCACATCAGCTTATTACTCTTCATCGATCGAACGTTATCAGTCAAAATTAAAAAAAGACAAAAACTAATCTACCAGCAGCTTTCCTAGCATGTAGCGTGAGACTCTGGAACACGTGTTTACGTACAACAAGCACAATGCTGGCCTATATCTCTCAACGAAAACGGTTTTGGGCTGCAGCCAAAGCCAATTTTAATTTAGTACAGAGGGGGTATGTGATGGGGTTCAAAACAGAGAGGAATTAGCCTCTGGGTTAAAAATAAGCGAAAGCGTGCTGTCTGAAGAATTTACGCTGGGTCTTTTGAACCTTGAAGTTATAAACAAAGAAAAAGGGGTTGACACTCATTTTCAAAACAATCAGTGGTTCGGTTTGTGGTTTAAAGGTTGGGCTGTTCCAATTTTCCTAAAAAAAATTGGTAAATTTCGAATAGTGGGCATGTGTTAAATGCTGAATTTTAAAATAACAAGCAATACTGTAGAACTCTAATTATCATGATCAATTGGGACCAGATCCCATCCGGATAATCGAATATCTGGTTTAATTTTTTTTTTTTTTTAAAAAGTCATTTTCTTTGTAAAAAAAGGTATTTTTTTGTAAAAAAAATGTATTTTTTTTGTAGAAAAAGGTGTTTTTTTTTAAAAAAAGGTGTTTTTTTTTGTAAAAAAAGGTGTTTTTTTGTAAAAAAAAGGTGTTTTTTTTTGTAATTTTTTTTTTGTAAAAAAAAAAGAATTTTGCTTTGGTATGTAATATAATTTAATGACTATTAAAAACAATATCATTCATTGATAACGAGTGGTTATCTGTGAATTACATACATTACGATCAAACAAAGCAATGTAAGAAACTTTTAAAATGTGGATTTCTTTTGTTTTCCTTCTCAAAGCCATCCGGATAATTGGCGATCCGCTCTATTTGATCCGGATAACTGCAGTGAAATAATTTATATGAATCAAAATTTTAAGATATAGAGATTTACAATATATTTAAAAGTATCCGTTACATTTTTAAATACTAAAAGCCCTACGAAAAATTGCATACAATCTGTATAACTGATTCAATGAAGAAATCAAAATTATAGATAGTCTTTTCAGCTGCACATTGTTTTAATAATGTAAATAGAATATTTAAATAAAGTTTTTAATAATAAAATGAAGAATAATGGTGTAATTACCTCCATAACATATATTTTATATTTGAAAAAAGGAATCGGGTAAAGGGTGGGTATAAAAGCAGAATAACAAGTTCTAGAAAGTTTAAACAATTAACAAGAACATAAATTCTATTTAACATAAAAGCAAATAACTGGATGCATGTTTAAGCACTTTTAATTAAAAAATGCATCACAATATTTCATTACGAGTTCCACAATTTAACGGGTAGAAAAATCTATCATGTTGAGAAATGTGGCCACCATAAAACTAGGAAGAACCTACGAGTCTGCTATCTCGTGAGATTTTGCAGTACGCCTGAAAAAAATTAACAGCTGGACATTATTTTTACGGTCGATATTCGTATTTTAACATACAGGGTGAATGAGAATTATCTTTACAACTTTGACACGCTATAAAACCTAAAAGAAATAAGATAGCTGTGTCTTGTCTGTGTAAGAGCAACACATTAAGTTATATTTGTACGCAGATTAAATTTTAAAAAAATGTGGTTTTTAAATATTTTTTAAAAAAAAACTGCTTACAAATAAAATGTCATGTGTTGCCGTTACATGTACAAGCAACATAATTTAGCTATCTTACTTCCTTTAGGTTTTATTGGGAGTCAAAATTGTAAAGACAATCTTATTCAACCTGGTATTCACAGGTAAATTCATAAACGTATGATTTTTTTTTTTGCAGTCAATCCACGAAAAAAAAAATCGCTTCGTCCTCACAGCTCTCAGGGTCAACTCCAAAAACTAACCCAATTTCATACAACATTACAACTTAAAAAAAAAAAATCTGAAATTTTAAGTAGGGATTGTATGGACACGCCAACATATTCTGTCTGCAAGGGCATACCCAAATCGCTCTTAAAAACAGTTTAACGTTCCTCGAGCAGAAAGTTGATTCATAATCCGGATGCCCTTGTAAAGTGTGGGGTCATCCGAAGAGTCTTCCTTCAACAAGAGACGCCTTGTTACAAGTGTCAAGCCCTGGAAACGTTATCATCAAAGTCATCGAGTCGTCTTTGGGCACGTTATCGGTCTCTTTACTAGCTGGTGAAGACAGTCTCAGGATTTCACACAAAGTATAATAAAGAGATTACGAGAGTTATAGTTATTTCTTGGAATGAGAATTTAAATGAGGAATGGTGCCTTACTTAGAAACTAGGTTAAAGCAGTTGAAGAGACACTGTTTTATTAAATTAAGGATAAGGATTCTCAACATGTGGTATGCGTACCACTGGTGGTAGGTGGCGATCCGGTTGGGCGTACGCGAAAATATTATTAGTAATGGCGGAAAATCCCAAAAATCAAAAATACATAATAAATAAAATCAAAAATATAAACCTGTAAGTGTTATCAATTTGAGTAATTTGATTAATTTGCTAGTTAACTTAAAAACCTTACTGCCTAACAAAAACAAAACTTTTTCTGTGTAGGTGGATGAGTGAGAAGGGTTATTTATGAGATGAGAGAAGGGGGTACTCATAAATGAAAAGTTTTATCAAGGGGTACGCGAGAGAAAAAAAAGGTTGGAAACCACTGAATCAGACGACTGAATACTAAACATTGAACACATTGAATAACACATTGATCTTAGATCAAATGCACTTGAATATACGTTTTTTTTAATTGTTTATATAATCTTAATTTTAGAAAAAATATTTGCAGTTTATGCTGCAGAAAACAAAATTTCGCACCTACGCTGCTAAACTTTGAATTAACAAATTTCATTACATATATTTTTAGTACAAAAATAATGGGAAATTATTTCGAATTGAAAAGTAAATAAATATTTTAATACCATTGCAATGTTTATCGTTTATTTATCCCAAATGTATAAAGAAAGTGTAGCACACTGCCACAATTTTTTGGGTGGTTCACATAGACTTATCTTTATTCTCTTCATAGTTATTATAAGTTGCTTTTCTTTGAATAATTAGCATCGATTGTATTTTTATGAATATACAAATAAAATGGTGTCGACACGACTATACTATTAATGAAAACTATTCTATACTTTTTCAACATTTGAAATTTTAAATCTATACAGTGTTTTTTACTAGAAATATTTCAATTTCTTGTTTTTTGAATACCCTAGATATAAATAATTATACAATATAATTTTATTATAAAAAAAACTATATTTAAAAAAAAATCTTAGTAAAGCTAAGCAAATGTTTACGTTACATCAAAGTTATACCAGCAGACTGATTTAAACACATTAAAAAGTACGAAGAATATAAAGAAGCATTAAAAAAAATTGTTATAGGATTTAAAAAAAAAGCATAGCAGAGTTCTTAAAAATGTCTTATATTCTTTAAAATCCGGTATTCTTGTTTCTGGGTTTTTTTTTATGACAGAAAAGGAAAGAAAAATCCCCTTAATGGTTCCCTACTTTTTAGTATTCATGCAATTGTTCGGAAACTGCCCAAGTTGGCAGGGAAGCTATCCATATCATTTTAAGGTATGGCATTCCCAATTGGGGGCGAAAGGCTTGCTGAAAGCACAAAAGCCTTTTTTGCCGAGGACCCCACTGTTATTAAAGTTTTCTTCGCTTTAAGATGGTCATCGTCTCTTTAATAAAACCCTCTCTTTCATATTGCAGAGTAAGAGGTCAAGGGAAATTTTCCGTTAACCTTGACCGGCAGCAAGGTGCTCGACAGGATATCCTGTCTTATAGCTCAATGCCCCAGTGAAGACCCATTCACTTTGATATGCCGCTTGATATTAAAATGGAAAGTAATTTAAGGCTTGCTTCGTCGCGAGCAAAATCACAAAATGGAGCTTCCTAGTTGGGGGCCTGGAGACAATAGACTACTCTCGCTTTCTGGAATCGCGTTAAATGTGTGGACAGAATGAGTGCGAGCTTTTGTAAGTTTATAGAATAATAACAAGGCTCGTGCCCATTTAAAAAAGAAATATAAGCAGTTTCTAATGGTTTTAAAGAAATGTAAAGGAATTTTTGAGAAATAACGGATATGTTTTAAAAAATTCATTTGTAATTCGTAAAAATGTTTTTTCTTTGTCCAACGCATATGCAATATATTTAAAGCCTTGCTTTATTATTTTATTTTGAATTCTGTTACAACACCTCTTTAAAGCGATAAAATTTATTTAATACTTTCAATAGTAAAAAACATCAAATACTTACAATGATTTGAAAAGCAAACCCCTACGAGTTTGAAAATTACGTTTACAAAAAAAACTATTTAAGAAACATTCTTTTTAGGAGTCTTCAGAAAAATAAACTTTAAACAGTCTTTTTTAACACAAATATATAAACAATTCTACACAATTGAATGGGCAAATGGAAGAAAGGGTTAAACGACAAAAATCACTTTTCAAGATAAACTGCTTTTTCACTGACAACAATCTTGGAAAAAAACGGTTCGCTTTTTGTTGAGCATTTACTATTTGTCGACAAGGAAAAAAATTGATATGATACTTTTCCTATTCATCGATCGTGAGTGTGGTTGGTGGTGGTAGGTTAACAAAATTGGCGCAGTTTCGCACATTTGGCATTTAGGTTCGCTTAATGAAATCGAACCCATTATAAGTAAAACATACTTTTTACTGCTCTGTATCTGCCTAAATAAATCAAGAAAAGTCCTACAATTTTGACGGAACACGCATATGTCCTTAAAGTTTTCATCTATATAAAAAAAAATTCTTTTTCTTCAAAAACGTTAGTTCTTCCACTTGCCCCTTCAATTGACAATAACAAAGTTGAGAACCGATATTTAAAAAAAAAAAACACGTTACGTAATACTATAGCAAATATAATTTAAAATGCAAACTTCGATTTAACTTAAAGTGAACTCTCAACGTGAAGTTAACTTTATTAATGTAACCCTGTGAACTTTTATTCAAGCGAGAATTCAAAAGCGTTTTGTAAGTTATAAAAGTACGTATTCTTAGATTCCAATGTTTGTTCTTCCGAAATATCTTCATGAAACGTTGATCTCATTAATCCCCATAATACTAAAGTTAACTGTGATCTATGTAATAGCGTACTACGAGTAAAGTCATTATTTTACAAATGCGAACAAAAGAGTTATTTATTGAATTATTCAGTTGGTGAGAATTGGCACACAATTTGCATTGTTTTATTAAGGGATGCAAATATACAAAAACTATTTCTGTGATTTTTGAAATAACTTTCTTTGTTTGAAGTCCGGTTAGAAATAAAATGTTGGTTCATTTCTTGGAAAAGGAAATTAAAGTAAGAAATATGAACTAATGACACAGGAAATGAATGAATTGATATGATATTGAAAGGTTGATTGTAAATCGGTGATTAGGAGGTGAACTTTCTTGGGATATTAAATGTGGGTTATTGTTAATGATGTCACGGAAAGTTTAAATTTCGTTGTGTTCCATTTTTCTTATTTTATATCTTATATTTGCCTGTATGTAAAAGACGTGTCAGTAAACAATAGCGCCAGTATACATTTAATCAAGGAAGAACTTGTACATAGATTGAAAGATTTGAGTTAAATTTGGCAAGGAGCTTGTAGGTGTTAATATATTAAATTCGGATAATCTTGTTGTGCAATTAGGCAATTAAAGAGTCATTTTGGATTGAGTCATTTTTCTATCATTGTTTTAAATTAAATTTTTAATGGAGGGATTAAAAATAGTAATTTGTTAACTTTCAGAATTAAATTATAATAATATTAAAATAATAATTGTTTATATTAATTATTTTAATTAATAATTATTTATATTAATTATTTTAATTAATAATTGTTTATATTAATTATTTTAATTAATAATTGTTTATATTAATTATTTTAATTAATAATTGTTTATATTAATTATTTTAATTAATAATTGTTTATATTAATTATTTTAATTAATAATTGTTTATATTAATTATTTTAATTAATAATTGTTTATATTAATTATTTTAATTAATAATTGTTTATATTAATTATTTTAATTAATAATTGTTTATATTAATTAATAACTGTTTATATTAATTATTTTAATTAATAATTGTTTATATTAAATATTTAAATTAATTATATGTTAATTAATAATTATTTAAATTAATTAATAATTGTTTAATAATAGTTAATATAACAATTAGTTATAATTATAATAGTATAAGTGATTAAGAGATGAGAATGGTGTTTTAAATTAGCATTCCATTTGGTAGATGAAACATCAGTTAAAATATTTATACATTTGAAGAGTTTCGATCGATTTATTTACAGATTTTTAACCTTTTAATAAAAATAATGTATTTTTAAATGTACAGTAAAACTAAAATGGAGATTTTAAACACAAAATTACCCGCATCTTTAAAAGCTTGTTCACGTTCAGAAATAACAAAAGTATATCTTCCGAAGTTATCTCAGGGAAAAGATAAATCAGTTTCTAAAAATATGACTAGTCTCCAATTCCAATGTCTGAGGAAGTTACTCAGACATCTCTGTTAGCATTACAGCGAAAAATCATGTTTATTTCCACAAGACCATGATTAATGGCGAAAAAGTGCCACAACGCGTAATCAACTTCGTGCCGAAAGACACATAATATTATAAGGTCCCTATGTATATTTATATATTTATAAACAATTCCACAGGAAAACGATAAGACTGAAGATGACGCATCGGGCGAGCCCTAAGACCTTGGCCTTTGTGACACCTTGGGCTCGCATTCAAATCCAGGCTCTGATCTTCCACCTTCTGAATCACACCGAAAACCAGAATTTTCATGGTACTGTTTTTGAGGGCTGCAGATTTTTTTTCTTCTTTTTGGTAATCCGGATTGGCCATGAACTCCTTTGTTAAGAGTACACGTACATTCAATACGGAGTGAGAGTCATTTTGAAAAGAAGGCTCCACGGTCACGTTACTTCAATTCTGCACGCTTGGGAAAACGGGCAAGGGGCACTGATCGAGACGCGCGACTTCTTGATGGATGAATGAGTTGGTCACCGCTTTCACTTAACTTGCAGAGGAACAGTTAATGCTTACACGCTAGTCCATTCACATTACTTGTAGTATTCAAATATTGTACCTCATTTTACAACTTTCCTCCTTCGTCCGCCTAATTAGTAATAGTAAAACATAAAACGGTCATATGGCACATTCAAAACAGTAAGTGCCTCGTACCCAGCTAGAAATTTTCTACAGAAAACTAAAAATCTGCACATTTTGTGCAAAAATCTTCATAAAATCTGCAGTTGAATTGCGAATTTTGACTTTTAAAGTAATCTGCAAATTTCTACAGATTTTATTGCAGAAATGTGAAGATTCTTGACTTAGATTTTTTTTCAACTTAAAATGTAGTTTAATTCTGCAGATAATCTGTAGATTTCATAACTTTGAAATATCGTTTTCAAAAAGTCAAATTTTTCTAATATTGTTTAAATTATTGACCATTTAAAATTTATATGCATCTAATTGGTTAATAATTTACACATAGCTATATCTATTGTTTATCCAAGAATTTAATTTACAATACATTTAAATTTCTTTAAAGCTAATTTGTTTACAAAAATAACTTTTCATTGTGTCCCGAACTTTCGTCAAAACTTTCAGCTGGTTCGTTTAAAAAAAAATTAGAACAATTACTATATATTATATTTTTGAAAAACTCATTTTATTTCTTTAACATCTTTATTTTAATAACATTTATTTTCACAAAAATTTGATTTTAGAAGTTAGGTTTGGTTTCAGGATTTTACGATTTAAACAAGCCTCAAATTTCATTCGAATCGTACAATCTTATTTAAGTTATTCATATTTTCAATGATAAGATGTACAACGTCCTTCAGGAAGGACGTAATGTCGGTAGAACTCATCTTTACGATCGTACAGAGGTTTTTCATTCCTTCTGACGGGTACTACCACCAGAAAAAGCTGAATTGGCGCAAAAAAAAGTTTAAAATTCCAATTGTAAATTTTTTTTATGTACACAAGTGCTTCCGAAAGAACTTTGTGGCTTGTACGTTCTACCATTAACGTTCCGCGAAAACAAACAATCGGTAAAGTTGCATAAAATTTAAGTTATTTTCCCCTTTGAGTTTGGGAAGACGAAACATTCTTAGTTTCAACTCAGTAGCTGAAAGCATAACCCATTTAACCCCGGTAACAAGATAAGTGTTTAAAAAGATAATTGTTATCTGTCCACAAAGAAACAAGTTAATAGCACTCGCAGAAGAAATTGAGCTAAGGTGAAATCTAACAAAAACCGACATGATCACAGACGGACCCAACAATATTTGGAATGAAAACGAATTTTTATCTCAATATCTTTAAAGGAAATACTTCACTTCGTACAGATGGAAAAAAAAGATTTGGTAAATAGATAATAAAAACCGTTCAATGATAGCCTAGGCGTGTCTTTCTGTTCAGAGAAGCCGCTCAAACACTTACAAATTCAGTAATTACATTCAATGCTGCAGTAGCCTTAACCAAGCTTCATTAAAAGGCTCGACTTGGCCTTTCTCCCCCTCTCAATTTCATAACGACAGTGCAGCTGCAAAGGAAGTGAAACCCCAGTGTGTCACTTTTGAATGAACTCTTTTGTCTTCCACAAATGACCGACTCTCACAGATATCTATTGCACCAACATACCAAGCGCGGTCGGAAGTTATTCTCTTGTATTAGAGACCCTGTTTATTGAGAAAGGTTCAAAGGGCACATTTTATTGGAAAATCGTATGCAAATTTTTTTCACAAAAAGAAGGAAGTTTGAAGTTTTCCCAATATTGTTAAGGCCACCGAGCTAAAATAATAATAATAAAAACTGGAGCGAGTACTCCCATTGAGCGACAATGTACTTTACCGTGCTGCGCGGATACATACAATTCGGAAGAAAGGTTGAGAAAACATTCGTCCTTCGCTTATGTGACGTCACAGGAATATTTAAAACTTTTTTCATTTGCTTTTGTCTTGTTTTTCTTGTTAGTAAGAAAGTATGTGAAAACATTTAATGTATTTTTGAAAGCCATAAATGCGTTTTTAAATCTACGCAAACAAATGAGGAAGGATTATTTTTTCTACTTTCGCCCAAAGAGGTGTAAAGTGGTCGCGCACGTTTAGTCCTCGCTCCAGTGTCTATTATTATTATTATAGCTCAGTGGTTAAGGCTTAACTTTTAAATTTGTCAATAGGTATTATTTGTAGGAACTAAGAATTTTATAATGGTTATCACTAGTCATTGATGAACATAGCAATAAAATTTACATTTAAAAAAAAAGTTTTTAACAAAAATTTGACCGTTTTACTATAATTTAAATTTTTATACTTCAAATGATTTTAATATGTTTTCAAAAAAGGAACAGGCACACACAAAAACCCGGAAGATCGTTTTACACCAATTTTTCCTAAAAAATAGATAAATATGCTCAATTTTTCACATATTTTCATTACTGGCGTTGCATTGAATAGTATTAAATGTTGCAGTGACGGGGCAATTTCAATCAATCTTTTGTTATGACTATTTGGATTACAACTAAATGTAATTAATCATTAATTAAAGTGAAATGCCTTAATAACAATAAATCGTTTTTTATTTGCTATATAATATTTATTCAGTAGCTTTTAAACATTAGTTAGGTTAAATATTGGACTGTATAATGAGTTATTCATAAGTTGAGCTTCAATAAAATATCTTGTTGGAAAATAAATTAAAACATTTTTACCGATTTTTAACCTTTCAATAAAAATAATTGAATTTTTTATATGTATAGTAAAACTAAGATGAAAATTTTAAATAAAATACATTTTTTTAAACATTATTTGCTGTTAAAATAAATTATAAAGCATTTCAGAAAACGACATTTCTTTGAATAAATAAGATAAATTGACACAGGACAAAAGTTATGATTTCTAAGGACACAGTTCACTTTAAAAACAATTAGACTTGTAAATTTCAAACTGAAATCAAAAGTACCTTTTAAAGTAAATCAAAGACAGTTTGGCTAGTCCCAAAACCAAGTGACAGTTCAAATTAACATACAAGTCACTCTTGCTTTGTCTCATTTTCACGTAAGTTGAACACACGAGTACCACAGAATGCCACAAACATACGCAATAACTTCATTAAAAAAAACTAAGTTGGGTAGACTTGATAAAAACCGGTTCATAGGAAATGCGTGATCAACAAGTCCATTTTTTGCATGCGCGCGCTACCACTTTCCACACGAATGCCGACGGGGTGTTGCAGATTTGCTGAGCGATTCCACTCGTTTCCGTTGTGCCCAAACTCTTCAATACAATACCCAACCCATACCGAGATAAATGCATAACTTATTCCTACTTTAGCAGGTCATGGATAGACTGCCACCTACTAGACATAGACGGGAATCTTCAGGAATTAAGGCAGGCAACAACCTCCAACCCCCTCAACCTTTTTCACAGAGGATTAGGATTAAGGTCATGACCGTGCTCTTCCCTCATATTCACGGAAAACTAAATAGGACAACAGCCTACACCTCAATGAAAAAAGCGATCTTTTTTATTTAAGTCGTGTGTCATCGTCTGCTTGAATGCATTTGAAGACTCGGCTTTTTGTTTGTTAGAATGCTGTCCATTAAGAGTGAAATGAGAGAATCTTCCTTTTCTCATTTGCCTTTGGAGATAAGTACGGTTTCATTAACCACAAACGTTGAACCTCAGTGTAATGAACTTTTCAAATGATCATATTTCCATATTAGATGAGATAAAAAGGTCATTAAAATAGTGGGCATTGGATAATACAGTGGCTCCCAAAACGTGGACTGTGGTCCCCTGGTGGTCCAATGTTAGGGGGAATCACAAAGTAGTAAAAATCAGGGCCTAATTACCGATTCGGATTAAAAAAAATTTGGGGGTCCAAATTACACATTTTTAACACCCCTAATATAGTTTGCTTTTAAATTTACCTTAAAAAATTGCATTATAATCTTATTTAAAAAAAATTGCCACTTGTTGAATTTGTTCAAATATTGGGGAATATTGGGTTCAAATATTATAAGGCGGGCTTCCCTTGTTTCAATGTCTCAATTGGGCCCTGGTAAAAATGGTTAAAATGCATTGAACAGTCACCCTTGATGAAAAGGTTCGAATCAGTACAATGACTAATTTAAGTGATTATTACAACGTTTCAATAAGTTTAAATGATGATGTACAAAGACTAAAAATAATTAAATTTCTGATTGTCGTGTAATATTTTTTATATTTGTTGTGTAAAAAATTAAATTTAGAATGTTTTCTTCCCCTCATTTTTATGTTAAAACAAAATTAAAGCATACACATACCCGGAAAGCGGGCGGACTTCCATGAAATATATGTGTCCCCGGTTCTATTTTAGTTTTAGCAAGATCTGTGGCTTAATGCTAATTGGAAACCACTGGGATAATACATTTGAATTTTGAAATGAACATGCCCATAATACCGTATTAAATTGTATCGCGTAATAATATTGAGAGAGAAAATGCGAACGGGATTTTCACGTTTTTTTTATAGTTGTGTCTTACTAGTCAACACAGTCATGGGATTTGTAAGATTGAAATTTCTTTAAGAAGATACATTTCCAAATTATGATTTCCAAACTTTTTGATTTCTCCCACAGCCCTAGAGAATATTTTCAGAATTTTACAGCACCCAAGTCACTCTGAAGTAATTAAAAATTGACTTTTCGTTATTTCAAAATGTATTTCAATTCAAAATCGAAAATGCGAAATTTAGAATAATTTGACAAGTGCTGTAACTTAGCAAATCCTTTAAACCGAAAATAAATGAAAGGTGACAGCGAAAACAATACGAAATTAATTTTTTCCTAGTTCTCCAAAATTCTATTTTGGAATTTGTGATATAAATGTTTTAACACATTCGTTGCCACAATAGAACAAAAATGGTATCCAAGGTGCCAGATTACTTTTATTCTTGATGTGCTTTTAAAATTATTCAAATTTATCAACATATATGGAAATTTTGAAGAAAAAAAGTTCTATTACTTTCGTGCGTAAGTTGTACGTAACTCCAACTCCAATATGGGTGGTGGCAGACCAGCGGTAAAATATCCGACTCGCATACTAAAAGTTACCTTTTGAAAGCAAAACCATGGCCAAGATAAGTTTTTGGCCTGAGAGGCCATGCAGAATGTGACTACATTAGAATGCATGGTTTATATTAAATGTATATAATTCACAGCACGAATACCGTAGTCTGTGATAAGAGTTGTATTTAACTCACGGAACTTCTTGGATAAACAAGTCGTGAATTAAATATAATACAACTCATATGACAGCGAATGTATTAAAATACACGTTATATCCATCTCTTGAGTATTATGGTTTTCTCTGGTTGAAGCCAATCATATAAGCACTATTTTTTGTCACCATTCAAACGTTTCATTTAGAAATGTTTATAAACTTAGGTGGTGCTTAGAATTTTACATGCAATGGGTTATATTCTCAGATGCATTGCATTAAACAACAGTTGACGAATACTAATTAAACCTGTTTAAAAATTTATTCAAGAGTCGTGATATTTCTGATATATAACCAAATGACGGATCAAGGTTAGTTCGGAAACGTGCGAAGCCAACTAAGTACTCTAAACACTAGCAGTCTTCTAAAAAAAATTATGTATACAATTCAAAATATGAAGGCTGTTTGCGATTATGCAATATTTTCTTATACCATTTCAAATAAAGTATTCAAAAATTGAAGTTTTGTTTTTAAAACTTAATTCGAATTTCTGAGCTATACACAGAAATAAAATTTCAGTTGGAGCTTATTTTTAATGGCTTATTTTTAATGGCTTATTATAAAGTTGATCTCGAGATATTCTTAATGAGTGCTTAATTATCCTAATTAACATGTTTAAAATGTATGTTAATTAGAATTATCTAAAATTACCAGATTAGTCCCTATTACACTGAAAACGAAACTAAAATGTTAAATACAGGGAATATAATAATACAAAAATGGAATAAAAAACTTTGTAATTAGCAAATTTTAATTGCATTAAAATAAGAGTTTTAGATTGTTAATATCATTGAGGAATAGTTACTAAATAAAAGCCAAAGTTAAATTGTATGCATTGAATAAAGCAATATGTACAAAGGTGGGATTAAAAAAATATGCACAACATAAAAGCTTAATTTTGAATTAAATGTTCAACAGGAGTGGTATTGAACTCACACCTTGTTTGTCGAATAGGTTCTGTCAGTTAAATACAATATATACAACAGACTACGGTATTCGTGCTGTGAATTGTATACCCTTCATATAAACCGTGCAATTATGTGTAGGTACATTCTGTATGGCCCCCCTAGACAAAAACTGACCTCGGCATGGATTTTTCCTTGAATGGCTACTTTTTGTATACAAGTCGGGTATTTTACCTTACCACTGGGTTGCCACCATTCATATTGGACTTGACACACTGTGAGTTACATACAACTCAAGCATGAAAAAATCAGATTTTTTTTTTTTTTTTTTTCAAAATTTCAATACATGTTGATAAATTTAAATCATTTTAAAAGCGAATAAAGCATTAAAAAAAATGAGCAGCTTAGCACCCATTTTTTTTATTACTATTATTGATGCAGAGAATATGTTAAAACTTAGTAAAATATTTCAAAATACAACGTGAAAATAAAACACATACAGAAATGGGTGAAACTAAAACACTTCATAACACACACGAGTTTGTTTATCGCCCTTGTGCAATAGAACCTCTGATATTTCATTCTACGAACCCATGCCCTGCTGAGATGAATATACGCAGTGTGCTCAGCGGAGAAAAACTAACTGCCCAGTTGGGAGAAATTGAAATAAAAAGAAAACATAGCTTGATAAAAAGACACTCATAAACCGTATTAATGAAACGCCCATACATCCCTCAAGGGGACAATAACGGGGAGAATAAAAGATCTTCCCTGCGGAATCCATGCTAACAGAGTCCATTACTCAACTGCAGAAAGCTCTGGAGCTGCTGTATAATGAGGTAAAGATTGAATTCGATTGCGTTCTTTACAAAAGAGTTTGAAGCATTTTCCGAAAAACTTTGCACGAGTTTTTGAAGGGGACCGTCCTTTCGAGGTAAAGACGCAGCTGGAAAGAATGGAAATGGGAAAATGTCAAATCATGGCAGTTAGCGTCTGTCGGGTCCAGATCAAAACATCTCGCGCATGAGCGCCCACCAATGTGAGTGGACGGAGATTTGCACGAATCGTCTTTATTGTCGAAATCCAATTAATGCCTCGTTCAGATTGTGCAGTGGGCTATTGTTCAGTGCTAGGATCATTGGCCTAAAATATTGGGCAATAAACAATAAATGTAGTAAAAATCTTTCCGAAATTGTAAAATAACTAGAAAATGGTTAAGGAAAAACGATCTGCAATAACAAATGGTAATAATTTACTGTATACAAAATATGGAAAGGGAAGGAGGCGGCAATAAATGTTATGAATGAAAATATCTACTCGAGTTTAGTTTAGAAAAATGGACATGGATATAGTACATAAATAAACTATTTATTCAATGTACATTGATAGTGTATTCTTATATAGTAAATAATGTATACTAATGTATTTCATACGATTTTATTCAGGAAAATAATGTTTGACACTGTAATCATCTCGAGTATTGTTTTGTGAACTAATCTATCTTTTTATAAAATAAAGATATGAGAGCCAATAGCAAACTATGGTTTCATATAATAGATAACTTTTAATAGAAAATATTATTTTGCTATCAAATTACTTAGAATGAAAACACAAACACAACGTAATTACTTTAGAGTGCTACTGCACAACAGTGTCATCAAACCCTAGTATAACATATGGTTATTACAATACTAAATTTAACTTGAAGACAGTTATGCACCTTGTTTTCATTACAAATACTAGATGTATAATAGCAATATAAAGCAAACCGAAGATACTATTTGTTTTCATCTAATTACCACAATACGATTCAATTCCAAGACATCCAACAAATCCTTTCTTCAAATGAAATACATTTCTTTAAAGAATTAAACTAGCAAACAAAAAAAAACTCGCTCTCCAATTATCTTTTGTGACAAATGCTAAAAAGTGAAGTTTGTATTCCGATAAATTTTAAAACTAGCCAATGCAGTCTAGGAACGAGTTTGTGGCCAAGAGTTATGGTAAAGATCGGAAATACCCAAATCCAGCGACGCATGGTAATGACTAAGAGTTTAAAAATCTTGTTAAACAAGTTCATTTAGATAAGAAATTAATGGGAGGTCCACATTTCTTTTTGCTCATGTTTGGCAGTTCATTAATCTGTTCACTTGTGTACGCTTGCCGGAAACTACATCAAAGGGATATGGCAAATTCTTTGCGCCAACTAATGATTACCCCACCAGGAGATCGGAGATTGTCGGTTTAATACTAGTAGTTATTTAGACCACATTCTAGCCTGCCGAAAAAATTGCAGGAATTACTCAGTTCAATTAGAAGTTTTGTTCGACACGATCCCAGCTTTGCAATAAAATTCAAGTTTCAGTAAAAAGAAAAGCAAAAGTCTTTAAAATCTACAATTTTGCATGATGTATAAAAGTATATAGGGTAAAAATCAAATAATAATCAAACGTTCTTGGTTACTTTAACATAAACCTTTTCAAATGTGTTATTGTAAAGATATTTTATAATAAAAACAACTAGAAAAAAGGCTTTTAAAAACTACATTTATAGACATTTAAAATTATATAGTTTTTACAAGGACAAATGACAATTGGAACCAGATTCCATCCGAATAATTGGATAATTCATGAAAAAAAGGTTATTTCTTAATAAAAAAAAACGATTTTTTCTTCAATATGTAATGTAATTTAATGATTATTAAAAACAATATCATTCATCGATAAAAAACCTATAAAATGTGGATATTACCGATTCCTTTTTCCGATTAATCTCTAAGCGATACGGATAATTGACTATCCGCTTTGTTTGATCCGGATAACAGGAGTTCGGATAAAAAAAAATTTAATCATTCATAGCGAATTTATTAATTTATATCAGTTACTATATTCCTTCAATTAAACTTAGAAACAACAATAAAATAGATTTTAAAAACAAACATTTAAAAAAAAAAGCTGGATTTAACCCTTAAATAAGGTTAATTAAATACCTTAAAATCCTAAAAATTAGCCATGGGGTAGAAGTGACTTTTTTAAAAAAAGAATAGAGTTAAGTGCGATTATGAATAGTTAATACATATGAAATGTTGGTGGCAAAAGGATATAAGTAAATGTCTATCATGTGCCGAGATCTAGTGGTGTAAGAATCAACTATTTCAAGAATCATCTGTTTTGTTTTAACTTTAAACTGAATTTTCACAAAATGCTGAAATTGTCACTCGTGCTTCTTGTTTTCTCACCCCCCTCAATTGAAGTATACCCATGTAAACTATATTTTGAAGATATTGACGAGTACAGGGTGGCAACAGAATTCTGAAAAAGAGTTCCCTGATATTTCCCTGATTTCTATGATGTCACAAAAATTTCCCTGATTTTACAATTACATTAAGAAATGTTGCAATACATGTTCTGTATATAAACAAAGTATCCATAATACAATATATTGAATTATAAATGAAAAATTATAAGCAATACTTATTGTCAGTTAAAATAATAATTTATGGATACAACACAAATTATACAATTGCGACAGGCATAATAGTAATTAAACATGTTCTCCGGAAGCAGATCATGCAAAAAAATCAAGTTTTTCCAATTATTTCTTTTGGATATAATTTTAAGTGTTTTATATGCTTCATATTGCCTATTCTAATCTTCAATAAATCGCATATTCATTGGCTCTTCACATGTTGCTTACAATCTAAACTCCAACACACTTTGCTTTTGCTTCTCCCTTCAGCAGTGGTTCACACAAAATGCACATAACCAAGCTTTTTTTTAAATTCTTTTTCAGAACAAAAAGGAAATACTGACAACTAAACTAACCAGCATAAAGGGCATAATATACGACAATTGCCGTTTTAATTATCCAAATTTAAAAATTTCCCTGATTTTTTGTGAAATTTTGAAAAAAATTCCTGACATCTCCACAATTAAAAAATGCCATGATAATTCCCTGATTTCCAGGTTATGTTGCCACCCTGGAGTACATTTGGTTCTAAGTGTAGTCATCAATATCTTCACTAAATCTTTCCATAACGGATAAATAAGGATGAATAAAAATTAAAGACAGCACACTTCTTTGTTAAGTGCTGCGAGTAGTAAACGATATTTTGTCTTATTTAGAAAACTAAGGAAGTCTTTTAAACGAACCCTCGACGCCAGTTGAATAATCAAGAGTGATAGCGTGTGATCTGATTTCTATGCAGACAGTTGACACACGGATCATCCAAATAAGGTCAAGTACAAAAATCCCAACCTTAGCAAACCGAAAACCTTTAATAGTTTTTTTAAGCCAACTGGGTAATTTTACTGGTTTAAGTGGGTCTCTGTGCAAACCAAATAGAGGCTTTGAGAAAAGGACTCAGGGTCACTGCATAAATTTATTGTGAATTTAGAAAAAGGAAAGTTATTCTGGATACGTTCGTAGGAGAAGAAATTTCGATTATGATATTTTAGGCACGTTCGAACTCGAAACTAAAGATGGCATTCAAAACACGAACTACTTATTCTGGCAGTTTTGTGTTTTTGTAGTACGGTTTAAAAGTTTTAATAAAATCGAATAAAAAATATAAACATTTATTTCTCAAATTCTCAACCCCTATGGATGTATGATAGACATATTCGAATAAAACCGAGTTAAATAATTTAACTTAGTATAGGTTGGTTGGTTGTATGGGTTTTAATGGCGCAAGGGCCAAATATGGCCAAGCTGCGCCAAACACTCAGTAATTCAAACCAACATTAAAATCAAAGCAAGCTGTGCCAAACACAAGGTAACTTCAACCGACATTAAAAATCTAAACGATCTACATATAAACAGAAATTAAATTCAAAGAAGAGGTAAAAATCCCGTGTAGTTTAAAAAGATAAATAGTGATGAATGGGGGTGGATGATTCAATAAATACGACAAATGGGGAGATGAAGTATTAAAAAAGCGATTATATAAAATTCTGAGACGAGGACAAGAAGTTAAAATATGATGAATAGTGAGAGGTTGTTGGCAATGGTGTTTAATTTAGTATACATAGATCCAATAATAAATATTCATTTTATAGAAAGTCTATATATATATTGTCTGAAACCAGCACAGGTTGACGGTTAAATACAATTAAAGTTTTTCTGCATATATTTATGTAATATATTTTCCTTAAATTACTATTTTTTTAAATTTTCTTAACTAGTAACCCTTTTCTATAATTTTATTGCGTCATAATAATCTTCCCACCTGTATATAAAACTCCTTATCATCCCACATAACTTATTTATCAGATTCATGTTTTCTTTCTTTAGTGGAAAAAATGTCTATAAATGTTCAATGACGACTTCAATTCCCAACTTAATTTAGTCATAACAACTGGCTATGCAAATAATTTGACGTGGATTTCACACAGGAACATTTTAGGTGGTCATAAGTGTTTCCACATGTAAAGTCCCTAGACCGAACAATTTCGGACCAATGACTGATGCTCTTAACTCAATCTAATTGAAGATACTCCCTAAAAATCCCCTTCTTTAAATATAAAAAATCCCTACGAGAGGACATATTCTCATTGCTAATGTAACCCTGATTCTGTAAAGAAATGTCTATCGGCTCTGGAGGAATAAATGTTTTGAATCTAACTTATAAGTTTTTATTGCTATACTTTATGACTGACCTCTCTAAAAATCATGACTGCCCCCTAACTATAGAAACTTTATATTTATAATAATTACTAACACCGGGGTTAGTTATTTTTGATGGTTTATTTTATGAAGCGATAATTTCAAGCTTTTAGGTATTAAAAATCGTAAAGTCAAAATTAAGAAATTTATGGGACCATATTAGAGCAATAGTTTGAAATTAACCCTTATAATAAATGGGGTCATCAAAATCTTGATAAGAAATTTATGGAATATAGGAAGTTGCAATAAAGCAGGATAATATACTTTTGAAACAGGCGTATAGATAAATATGAAGAAATAGCATACAAAACACATTTTAATTAGCAGCGTATTTATAATTAAAGTTTACATTTTACACAACCACTTGACGGATACGGATGTGTATATCCATATCCGTTCGTGTATTTCCGTTTTTCTCGGTAGTACACATAATTTAAAAGGTCCTAGAAAAATCTCTACTTTAAAATATTTTTCACATTTAAAGCATGGGGTGGACTTTTGAAATCCTTCTCTACTGAAATAATTAAAAATATATACTTTTTGCTAATTAAAAATATAAAATTTTTACTAATTAAAAATATATACTTTTTAAAAGGGAAATGTGTTGGAAACATAAATTAAACTCTCCAGTAAAACAAATCTACAGGTATGATTTTGGCTTATCCGTAAGAGGGTTAAATTATTGAATATTTACCTAATTGGCAAAGTTAAACATGACATTTTGTGTGTATTTTACATACAAACAATATAAATTATATGGATTCTAAATTCTCATTAAACATTTAATTAATAAATTTGTAGATACAGAGATTTTTTTTATCTAACATAACATTTTTAAACTAACTAAATATATAACTTGCAATAAGTTTTTTCATTAAATACTTATATTTAAATTTTAAATCATAGACTGCTTCTAAACGAAATGGCTAGTTTAAAATTATTTATTAGAAATAACCAGCAATGTTTTCACTGTGTTTATACGTAAATTCTACGAGTAAAAGGAATTTTTTGTCAGACATTTTTTAAGAACTAAAATAAAAAGACGCACCCTCAGAATTAAAATAAATAAGAAAACTATTGATTTTTTTAATGTACTTTCCATACGTTTTGTAGACTTATATTAGGAATTTTTTTATATGTTCATGCAATAGTCTCAAATGTATAAGTGTCTCAAATGCAATAGTCTCAAATGTCTTGAAAATAAACTTAATTTTTTTTTATACTTCATTAAGTAGAAATAGACTAGATGAAGTTTACAAGTAATGATCACTATTTCAGCAATTTGTGAATACTGTAAGTAATGATAATGTTACACCGACTTTTATCCATACAAAGAAATATTCATACATCCAAACAAATTTCGAAGTCTGTTATAAATAGAAATTATGTCATTAAAAACAAGAGCATTCATTAACCAAGTCACGAAAATTCAATGACGAAAAAGTCATGCATACACAGTAATTCAGTTTAATTCATCGTGTATGTGAATCGTGTTTGACTGACTGAACAGAACATCCAATGAAGTAAAATAAACTATTTCATTTCTCTAGCCATTTACTGGCTTGAAAAAAAATATATTACTCATAATCACGTTTAAAAAACACAAAATGGCACGTTTATTAATTCAAGTTATGTTGAAAAGGATGATTAACTTGCCAGTTAACGAAAGGAACGACAAACTCGTGTTATTATACTTATATACAAAGTAGTACCATATCATCAAAAATTTCTTTCAAACATGCTTATCAAATACATTGAAAAAAGTGAAAACGAAACATTTTTTGAACTTGCCAAAATAGCCTTTTCACTAGATATTTGCATACGTCAACAAAGGCTATAGCTGAGAACACAAATGTATATTCACCTATAATAATTAGATTGGTTGGTTGGTTGTATGGGGTTTATTGGCACAATAGCCAAAAATGGCCAAGCTGCGCCACACACTAGATAATTCAAACCAACATTAAAACTTTAAAATGTGTACACACAAACAAAATTAAATTCAATGAAGTGGTAAAAATCCTGCGTAATTTAAAAAGATAAATAGTGATGAGTGAGGTGGATGATTCAATAAATAGGATAATGTGGGAGATGAAGTATTAAAAAAAAGATTATATAAAATTCTAAGACGAGGACAAAAAGTTAAAATATGATGAATGGTGAGAGGTTGTTGGTAATGATTACACAGCGGGGCGGTTTCATTCAATAATAGATGTCGATGTGTTGCTCGCGTATGACCTATGCGGACACGAGTCAATATATAATAATTAGGAATAAATGCAATATAATTGCTGCGAAAATTGTCTGGAAGGATACTCTGATGGTTTACAGTTGTTAAATGTTTAATACATATTCTATATTCTTTGCAAACGATTACACAATAACTCGTATCGTTTGTAAATAAAAAAAACACAGCTTGTTATGCATTTCCAATGTGTAAACTTTTAAATGATTTTTTGGTCTAGATTTTGCAACAAAACTTACACGACAGTCTAGCATTAATTTAATTTTTGGATAATTAAAAAAATTGGATACATAAAATATTCAAGTTTTAGAAATTAAAAAAAACTCTTTGAGATATTGATTTAAGTAAAGAATGAAACATTAAACAACGTTTCTTGAAGTTTCAACTACAAAAAAAATTATAAAATATAGTATGTGTATCAAAAAGGATTACAAAAGTCTCGATTATATTCAATGCAACACATAACGTATTTTTTCATTCAATATGGTCATAATTTGACTAATATAAACTTCAAATCAGAATTGATAAAATTCAGTTATTCTGATAAAATTCAACTAACTGATAAAATTCAGTTAATAACATTCCAATTTTTAATAAAACAAAAAACAAAGTTTACTGTAACTTTCCACTAATATTAAGTTTACGCTAGAAAGATTGCAGCTTTTATTTTTAGTCAAATAAAAATGAGAAACATTATTCTATACATTTTTATGAAATTGGCTTTAACTGCCTAATATGACGTTTATAATACAATTTTTAGAGAATGATTTTCAACGACATATTTTTTGAAAACCAGTTGTGGGGAAAAATTATGATTTGCAAACAAAAATATTAAATTTTATACTTTTATTACTTTATCAAGTTTTTTACAATTACAATTTATAAAATATCCCAGAAACTGAAAAAATACACAAGTTTAAAACGCGCGCATAAAATAGTAAAGAATAGAAAATTTGAATATATTTTTTATAAAATATACAAGTCTAAAGTATCGGGAATACATAAAAATACCACCAGGAAAACTAGACTTTATATACTGAAAATTAAAAGTGATAGGGACTTTTTAAAGGTACTTAATAATATATAACCAATAATATCGAAGCCTAGAATGCTTCTATAATGATTTAATAGAAATAACGAATCAGTTTTTTAAAAAGTAGTAATATAATTCTAACGTATATTTGTAATAAAAATATAATTGTTAATGTAACCGGCATGTGACATAGGGAACTGACCATCTAGGTCAAATATCAATTAAAAAAAATTATTAATCTTTAAGTACGAGTAAAATAATTTTCTTTCTTCAATACAGTTATTTTAAATTGTGTAAAAGTGAAATAAATGTCTTTCTACTTTTGGAAGATTGTCCCAATTTAACGTAGGTAACCATCTAAAAATTTTAAGTTTTCCTGTACAAGAAAGATTTATGATGCTATTATTCAATTTGCTATGCCAATTAGGCTACTTCAATTGAATTCAGGCTGTCATCATTTTCGATGCAAATGATTGATTTTACCTGTTCTTGCATCTAATAGGAAAAGCTGATTAATCTAGCCTTGGCATGACGATGGCTGTTACACACGCTACATAACTAAGCAATAGATAAGGCCGCAGTAGAACGCCAATTATCCGAACTCCAGTTATCCGGATCAAATAAAGCGGATCCGTTTTGAGAAAAAAAAATAAAGAAGCAAAATCCGAATCTTAAAGTTTTTTTTTTTATCGGTGAAGGATATTGTTTTTAATAGTCATTAAATTAAATTCTAAAACAAAATTCGTATTTTTATTAATATTTTTTTTTTTTTTTTTTTGTGAATTATCTATTTATCCGGATTGGACCTGGTCCCAATTAATCCGGATAACTAGAGTTCTACTGTATTTTCAAAAATTAAAAAATAACGATGTTTTTCTTGTCTTTTAAAATAACGCGGACAAATTTATAATTGGATGGTAATGGGGAATTAGAACAACAATAGTTTATGTAATGCACAAGAAGCTGAACTTTACTAGTTCAATGTTAAAACAAATTTTCAAATGGAAGTCGAAGAAAATGTATGACGGTAAGGAAAAACAATGCAGTAGTTAAGTCTAATTTAAGCATCTAATCATTTATTAACTAGTACAGTTTAGGATATCAACAGTTGAAGTTTCAGAAACTTTATTATTAAACTTTGATGTCGTTTATCAATATTGTTTTAAAATTATATGCAAACAAATTCTTCCAACGGAACAAACTTAAAAGTTTGCGATTTTCAGTAATTAGAAAGTTTTTAGAAGTTTAATTATTTCGAATCAGAGAATAATACTGTATAGAACGAACTATTACTGAGTGAGTTAATTAACTACATTGTTAACTATGATAGCTTTGGGACATGAAGATAAAAAAAAAATTCTGTATGATTTTCGGCACACTGTTAAAAAAAAAAGTTGCTTAAAAATGAGTAAATGAACGTACCCGTTTTTTTAGTGCAATTACATCGTAAATGAGTGATGACGTACTTGAATTTAAGTAATCGTACTTTCGCAAAAGTGAGCAGCGTATTTAAATATTGCTAATCTCAGCTTCTGTTCAAGCCATCTTAACAAAGCGGCCTGACAAACTTAAAATAGTTGTTTAGAAGATGGTTTTCCACATCATTTGATGTCGATTGCTTAAATGGAAACCGAGTAAATACAATTCACTTATTTTACTGCCCTTTCTTTTGGCGCACCCTTTTAACATTACTTTTGTTTATAACTTCGTCGCGTAAAGCTTAGAGGATAGCTTAAAGGATAATACTGTGGACAGCGGTGCCTGCTGATGTGGGTTCGGTTCAAGGTAAATCTTGGTTGTAATTGTCGATATTTATTAAAAGTAATTAATGAAGGCAGCCTATGTAGAAAACATACTGCTCTTTTTATTCATTTTTACCCATTGTACTCATTTTTAAGTACATGTCTTTTTCAAAATTGAAACTTAAGTATTCGGAGTCATGATAAGCATCGAATGTATTCAAAAATGAGTACATTTTACTTATTTTTGAATACCTATTTTCAACAGTGCAGATACAGATGTTACTTGTCAAAATACAACTTGTTTTGAAGCTTTAAATCTCTGTTATTTCAACATCTCTTGTATTGCTGAAGGTGCACAAACCAGCTTCAAAAGGTTCCGAGAAAGAAACGAAAGTAATGAACAGTCAATACGCCTTAAGTGGTTTGAGACATCAAAAGTTGCAAACTTTCTACTTGTCAACGGGTGTGCGGGCAATTGAACGATTCATCGCAGTTCATCCTCTATGGGTAATGGCCTGAGCACAATTGCAATTCATTGCTTCATTCATCCGGTGTCCGGTCACTTTTCCCCTTCACTCTACTTTGTCGCAAACTGGGCTCTTTCAAATAATTGGTATGAAAAAGAGGGAAAACGAAATTCGACTCCAGTCGCAATTTATTACTATTACTAGAGGGTTTTAATTTAAAAATATAATTTTATAACAATTAACTTAAAAATTGTATTACAGGGTGGCAACAACATTCTGGAATAAAAGCTCCCTGATATTTCCCCGATTTCCATGATGGTGTCACAAAAATTTCCCTGATTTTACAATTACATTAAGAAATTTTGCAATACATGCTTTGTATAGAAAAAAAGTATCCACGCTACAATAATACTATAAATATATTGCATTATAAATGAAAAATTATAAGCAATACTTATTGACATTTAAAATCATAATTTATATATAAACACAAATTACGCAATTGTGACAGACATAATAGTAATTAAACATGTTCTCTGGAAGCAGATAATGTAAAACAAAGCAAGTTTTTTCAAATTATTTCTTTTGTAGATAATTTTAAATGTTTTATATGCTTCATATTTCCTATTCCAATTGTCAATAAATCACATATTTCTTACAATTCAAGGTCCAACACACTTCGCTTTTACTTCTACCTCCAGCAGTGGTTCACGTTTTTACAAAAATAAAACTGAAAATATGAAAAAGCGCATAACCATGCTTTTTTTTACATTCTCTTTCCTAAAAGGAAATATTGACAACCAAATTTCTCAGAATGGAGGACATAACTGACAATAATTGACGTTTTGATGATCCAATTTTGAAAAATTCCCTGATTTTTTCCAGATATTTCCAGAATTAAAAATGTCCTTGATGATTTCCCGGTTATGTTGCCACCCTGTATTAGGTAGAAAAGGGTTGTTGAGAAGACAGTGAAGATGCGGGTTTCAGAACAAGACATCTCCAGTTTGTTCAGACGGACGAAAACGGTGTACACGTCTTGCATCGCACGAGACAAAAGTACGACTTGTTTTCCTTTATATCTCTATAGCCATTGCTTAGAGCTGTCTGGTTCTTGCATCAATCGATACATTTTTCACGCTATATGAAAAAGTATAAATCAGAAAAAAAAGTGGAGCCGTCTGGTTTGCAACCACGTCTTTGTGAGTCAAATCTACTGAAAAAGAGCTAATTTCCGTAAATTTGAGTCGAGTTCGACAGTGTCATCAAAGTTGGAAAAAAATAATACAAAGGACGTTTATTAGTTATCTATTTTTTAAGAACATTCCTTTAGCTGTTAAAATATTAAAGATATCTACATTTATTTTGAAGAAAATAATAAGCAAAGTTCAAATAAATAAAATAGTTATGAACCAATCTTCTAAAGAACAAGATACAATTCCACACCACAATGCAATTCCTAGAAAGATTCTACATAACAGCCAACAAATCACTATTCTAGAAAACCCAATCTTCTCAATAATCATTAGAATCAAATGCAACCAGCAATCGGCATATAATAAAGGGCCCAGAATGCAAAAGTTACTCCAAATCTAGATTTATCGGACAATTCTTCGGCTGGACCAATAGCAATATAGCTCAGTTCTTCCTTGGAGTAATTACAGGTGCAATCATAACTCCAGTCATCCGGTTTCCGGTCATCCTTTGTCTATCCTCAGTGATTGAGCCCTGGAAATTTATTCAACTACACTTGAGAGAATGGGTGTAGACAATCCAACGTTATCAAAAGGGCTACTGGCAGATAAACGTATCAGGATTCCTATACGTCTATTAACAAAACGAAGAATGGAAGAAACTACTACACAAGATAACTGGACACTGATAAATTTTCATTGAATAGTTTATCAGTGAAGAACCGACTATAAGATATGATATTTTGGACTTGTTTTAAGATGTGTGTATTATGGATCTCAAATTCAAGGCTAATGACAAAATAAATCCGGTTTTTTCATGTTCGAATTTGATTGATCGTAAATTTAATCGATAAATCGTATACTAGAAAGCGTGGTTTCTGAAAAAATTTGTTTGGATAACCTTTTTTCTGTACATACAAAAGTTTTAAATCCTATAGCACATTTGATTTTAAAGATATTATATATTTAAAAAAACATGTATCAGGATTCCTATATCTATTAACTAAATGAAGAATGGAAGAAACTACTACACAAGATAACTGGACACTGATAAATTTTCATTGAATAGTTTATCAGTGAAGAACCGACTATAAGATATGATATTTTGGACTTGTTTTAAGATGTGTGTATTATGGATCTCAAATTCAAGGCTAATGACAAAATAAATCCGGTTTTTTCATGTTCGAATTTGATTGATCGTAAATTTAATCGATAAATCGTATACTAGAAAGCGTGGTTTCTGAAAAAATTTGTTTGGATAACCTTTTTTCTGTACATACAAAAGTTTTAAATCCTATAGCACATTTGATTTTAAAGATATTATATATTTAAAAAAACACGTATCAGGATTCCTATATCTATTAACTAAATGAAGAATGGAAGAAACTACTACACAAGATAACTGGACACTGATAAATTTTCATTGAATAGTTTATCAGTGAAGAACCAACTAATATATGATATTTTGGACTTGTTTTAAGATTTGTGTATTATGGATCCCAAATTCAAGGCTAATGGCAAATTAAATCCGGGTTTTTTATGTTCGAATTTGATTGATCGTAAATTTAATCGATAAATCGTATACTAGCAAGCGTGGCTTCTGAAAAATTTGTTTGGATAACCTTTTTATGCGTATGAACAAAAGTTTTAAATCTCTATAGCATATTTGTCTGAAATAAATTATATATAAAAATAAACCTAAAATTATTCTTTGTTGGTTTAATTGACCCAAGTAAAAAAATATAAGATAAATGATTTTGTTTTCTCGCTAATATAGATTTAATAAAATATCAAAATTATTTTTAACTAAAATAAATCTTTAACTTGTTCAAATTGTGGCCGAAAACTTGTAAAATTTAAAGATTTTTTTAAAAATAATTGCTAAGCTGAAATTTAGTTGCAATTTTTAAGAAGAATTCAAGTTCTAAATAAACATTTAAAAGGGGAAAAAAGTATATTCCAAGTTTTTCTAAACAAACCTAGAATTGAGTTATAAATATTTAAATTAGATTTTGTAATAAAAATGCCGCGATTCTACTAATCGAAATTAAATAAAACTCAACAAGATATGTGAAACATAAAATAGCTAATATAATTTTGGATTGTATTTGTATTTATATTGTTTATTTGCAATAATTGACACTTGTATTTTAAAATAAATGTCAACACAGAACATTTGTATCCAAATCCAAATAATTAACAAATGTGATCTTTTTGTGCAAATATGAAAAACAATATAAATTAAAAATGATCAGTAAAGCACATGATCACAAATTCTGATAAATAAACTAAATGTCATGACGAAAAAACGCACACTCTATATTTACATTTTGTTTTTTCAAAATATACTAATATCAATTTAAGTTATATCAAATCAGCCTATCTAAATCAATAATATAGATAATTTTATATTTATGTATTTAACTGCTTTCGAATATTCTTGCATCAAAAAATCTAATCCACATACAAAAACACCTATGACATTTGACATTAACATTCCGAGGCGCGCGCGATCTCCACATTTTGTTTACATAATTCCCAGATCTATCATTTTCTAGCCGAAAAAAACCGAAAACGACTCAATCGCGTATCAACCGGAATGATATCAGGGATATCCTACCTCGCTCAAGGGGTCGTCAGATATAGAAAATTTTACAATGCCCCCTCTCCCCCCCGACCAACTGTCAGAGCGGATCGGTCCCATCCGGTGCATCCAGGGGGGCAACTTCTCCCCCGAAAAGTGCGCCACGTCGAACGGACAGTGACCTTCACGGACTCCCCAAGAAAACAGCGGCGATTTGCAAGTGAATAGAAAGCGGCTGAACTTACCCCGATTGCCGGCGTTGAAGAAGACGTAAGTCCCGACCGATTGGCACAAACAAGACGTACGGACCGACTGGAAAAAAAGACCCGCGGAGTAGGAGATACCAACCGAGTGTGTCAGTCAGTGGAATTGACGCAGCGATGCGCGCGCATCCCACGCTCGCCCACCATATAAGGGCAGGCGATCGGCATTCGCTGGAGGTTACGTCACTGGACGGGAGAAATCTGAAGCTGGCCCCGATTTTCAACATCACACCAAGGGCTGCCAAGTTGACGCCAAAATGGAAAAATAAGCGCCAATTTTTTTGTGAAGAATGCTAGAAATTCAGTGGCGCCGGAACTTACATCAAAGAGGTATGGCAGGAAAATAAATTAAGTTTTTATTGCTTGACATTAGATAATTTTTTTTAAAAACTCATTATATTGATGAAAGTAGGTATGGCAAAAGCCATACCTATACCTGCCATACCGTTTCCGGCGACAATGCATTATTCATTTAAAAAATATATTTTTTTGGTATGTAAATTCGGACCATATAAGAATGAATATAATATACAGATGAACAAATTAAAAATATAATATATATTATGCAATATATATAATATGTATTATGCAATGTATATTATATATATTATACACAACGGATCTTAACATGTGAGATATAGAAATAAGCGAATTTCCTGAAGCAGTGACGAATCGTATTTTTGTCTCATGAATATTAACGTTTTTTTATTAATGTGTTTAAAAATAATAAGTTTCCAAGCAGTTTTTAAACGAGCCGTTGGTAGTGCTGCCATCTATGGGTAAAATTCTTTGAACGGAGTGTCATCTATGAGTAATTAAAATTAATGTGGGGGGTGGGGGAGGGGGGTTCTTGTGATAATTATAGTACGGGCGTGCTAGTATTTTTGGAATTTTTCGAATATGAATATAACTTTGTATTGTATAAATTATTTAATAATGTTTTTTTTTAATAACTAAGCAATAAGTATATTAAATTATTTCAGAAAAAAAGTTATTGGAATAAATTATTTAAATATTTTTTGAAATTTAAATTGATTTAATATTTAACAAAAAACATTCTTAAATTTTTTTCAAACTTTTTTATTTATATATATTTCTAGCAATGCTTTTAATAAATAAAAAAACAATATACAAAAATTATACAGTTTTAAATAGTAAAAGATCCTCATCATAAAAATATTACATATTAAATCAGATACATATTTTTTTAATATTAAACAAAACCCAAAGATGCCGAAGAGCTTTCCATTCGGTTGCAAAAAAAAAATATTTACTTCACTAACATAATAAATCGCCAAAATAGCGATTTATTTCTGAAGCTAGTCAGCATCTTTCGAGCCCTAAAACACCATCGCTGCCGCAGGAAGTGCTGGGATCGGATGTGCGGCGGGGGGGAGGAGAGAGGCGTATTGTGTAGGGGGTGGGGAGGGGGGGGGATGGATGTGCGTGTGATGATGGGATTTGGGGGAAGGGGGGGAGGTCGTGTTTGGAAGGTCTGAGGTCGGTTTGTTTTGTTGCCACTACTTCATTCGAAGTTTCCGGGAAATCCTCCGGAAAATTTTCGAAACGAATTTTTGACAGTTGGAAGTAATTACGGTGGAAATTTGGCGAAATTATTTTCGAATGGCGAATTTGTTTTTGTTGTTTTTCTCCTCCGTACATGGGAGAATTTTGTCAAATGAAGCAAGTCAGCAGTGGCGCCGGAACTTAGTTTTGAGGGGTATGGCAAGACAAAAAAAATATTTATAAGTATGTCAACGAATAAATTATATATAGACGTAGCAGGAAAAAAATTACACACAAGTATGGCAGGGAAAAACATGACTGGTTGTTTATAAGTATGGCAGGAAGAACATTACATTTTTTGTGGAATATTTTTTTAAACACATTATTTGGGTTAAAGTAGGTATGGCAATTGCCATACCTGTTTCGGCGCCACTGAGTGTCAGACGCACTGAACTCTAACTGTAACTGCTGGAAGGCTCAAACCTTGTTTTCTCTATGGGCGATTTGAAGCCAATTGAAAGCTGCCATGCTGTGTCCCAACATTTTTTTAAAGTGATTTAGTGGAGTTTTTTACTACCATAGCATTGTAGAAATATTAAATGTATATAAATATTATATTTTCTTTTTATAGAATTCATTTTTATATTGCCAAACAAATAGTTTTTGCTCTTGCTTTTTAACTACTTCTACTTTGACTTGCAAAAATGATTTCCTATTTTAATTGCAGATTGCATTTAAAATCGGTTTTAAAAATAAAATTAAAAAAAACTTAGCCAAAAGCAATATATGTCGGCGTATTTTAACATGAAAAATATACGAAATATCAAGAAAGTGGGGCACATCATGGCGGCTTCCATATCTACTTCAAGTCAACAAAATGTCTTGCCCTATCCAGAAGTTACAGTTAGAGATCAGTGGTCAGACGGAACGAGGGTGGGCCTTAACAATTTTTGCTTTATGTTTTTGTGGAAAAAAGTATATTAATATAACATTACTTATAGTATTTTAACACTCACGTATTGTAGATAAATAGAGTTCTGCATTTCAAGAAATTTTATAAAAAAAATGTGGTGTGTTTTAAAATAATTCATTAATGAATCTGTGAAAAACGCTAGATATACTTGATGAGTTGTGAACATTTTTAAACCCTTCATTGGTCTGTAAATAAAATTTGTGACGGTCGCATCGCTTAAAAAGCCAATTCCTTATATAAGAGAGCCGAAATAAGAAAGACGCACTATTTTTTTAGAAAGGTCATAAAAAGGCGACAACATTTCTGCTAAGGCGACAACATTTTATGAATATTGCCTAACACATTCAAAGCTAGATAGGGGCGGTTAAGGAATGTTTGTAACACATTCGAACATGATTTTGAAGCCCCAATTGTTACAAAAATTTATTTTTAATACATTTTGGAACGAATTGTAACCTTGGCCACTAATAGACTAGAGACATATATTTGACTGCAGTAACCTGTAACCTGTAAAGAGACATATTCCAAAATTTAATGAGAAGTTCAGTGATTTGCAACATTAACACTGATTTCTTCAAGAAAAAAAATTAAAGCTATAGATCTTCTATAAAATATTTAGATAGAAATAGTGTAATGATACTACTTTCAAAAATATTTACATATAATTTACATGTTACATTTAATTTAATAAAGAGTAAAAATAGAAAGTATAATTTTTTAGAAATCATAAATGTAGAAAATGTCGATTATAGTCTATAACTTTCCAACACTAAAATTATTTAATTTTTCACTTTTCACGAAATTTTGGTGCATTTCTTAGTCTGGCGCCCCAACCTCAAGCCGCCCCTGAGCTAATACAATCAACAACAACCAGTGGGACCGGAACCGATATGGCGCCTGTCATACCTACTTTCATCTGAATAGTGTTCTTTAATTTTTTTTTAATACTCAAATTCCACATAGTGAAGTGTATATACGGGACTGGTGCGCGTTAAATCTGAACGTGGTCTAATGTCCTAATGCCTATTGAGCTTGCTCAAGTGTTGTTCTCGTCTTCTAATCATGGTTCAGAAATACAAGGAAGTTTTTACGGGTCTTTCCTTCTGCGAGATAAACCGAGGCCTCCGTGGCCGAGTGGATAAAGGCGTTAGTTGGGATTCAAAGGGTTCCTGGTTCGATCCTGTGCGACGGACTTGACTAAGAAAATTTAAAAAATTGTGATCTTGTGATCGGAGGGTTGCCAGCTTCACTACAAAATACTTGGAATGTCGTCCAGAACATCCACTCCAAAGTCCCGACGTCTATTAAAGGCGTTGGGTGCCTGTTCAGGTGTTTCCTCGTCATCTGACCATGGTTCAAAAATATGAGGCATCGTTCCCGGGTCTTTCCTTAGAGATAGGTCCCAATCAGAGTTTCCATTAGCCCACTGTGCAGCTCTAGTGTGACGTTAATTAACAAAACCAAACCCAAATCGAGATAGACCCCGAACCGTCGCCAACAGCCCGCTGATACAAGAGTAAGAGTGAGAGTCTAGTACGACGTTACATGGTTCAAAAATACGAGGCATCGTTCCCGGGTCTTTCCTTAGAGATAGGTCCCAATCAGAGTTTCCAATAGCCCACTGTGCAGCTCTAGTGTGACGTTATTTAACAAAACCAAACCCAAATCGAGATAGACCCCGAACCGTTATCAATAGCCCGCTGTTACAAGAGTAAGAGTGAGAGTCTAGTACGACGTTACATGGTTTAAAAATACGAGGAATCGTTCCCGGGTCTTTCCTTCGAGATAGGAGCCCCAGTTGCTCAGTTGGTAAGGCGTTCAGCTACTAATCAGAGGATTGGTGGTTCGAATCCGGGAAATGGACTTGACACAGAAAAGTAAAAAAGTAGTGATCTTGGGATCGGAGGTTGCCAGCTTCGCTACAAAATTACTAGAAAGTCGTCCAGAATATCCAACAAATTATACTGGCGTGTATACGGGACTGGTGCACGATAAATCTGATCGGGGTCCAAAGTCCCGACGTCTATTGAAGGCGTTGGGTGCCACTTCAGGTGTTTCCTCGTCATCTGACCATGGTTCTAAAATAACGAGGTGCATGTATGAATGTGTGTATGAATGTGTGTGTGAATGTGTATGTGTTCCCGGGTCTTTCCTTCGAGATTGACCCCGAACCGTCGCCAATAGCCCACTGTGCAGCTCTAGTGCGACGTTAATTAACAAACCAACCAACCTTCGAGATAGGCCCAGAACCGTCGCCAGTAGCCCACTGTGCAGCTCTAGTGTGACGTTATTTAACAAAACCAAACCCAAATCGAGATAGACCCCGAACCGTCGCCAATAGCCCGCTGTTACAAGAGTAAGAGTGAGAGTCTAGTACGACGTTACATGGTTCAAAAATACGAGGCATCGTTCCCCGGTCCCTTAGAGATAGGTCCCAATCAGAGTTTCTAATAGCCCACTGTGCAGCTCTAGTGTGATATTATTTAACAAAACCAAACCCAAATCGAGATAGACCCCGAACCGTTATCAATAGCCCGCTGTTACAAGAGTAAGAGTGAGAGTCTAGTACGACGTTACATGGTTCAAAAATACGAGGCATCGTTCCCGGGTCTTTCCTTAGAGATAGGTCCCAATCAGAGTTTCTAATAGCCCACTGTGCAGCTCTAGTGTGACGTTATTTAACAAAACCAAACCCAAATCGAGATAGACCCCGAACCGTCGCCAATAGCCCGCTGTTACAAGAGTAAGAGTGAGAGTCTAGTACGACGTTACATGGTTCAAAAATACGAGGCATCGTTCCCGGGTCTTTCCTTAGAGATAGGTCCCAATCAGAGTTTCTAATAGCCCACTGTGCAGCTCTAGTGTGACGTTATTTAACAAAACCAAACCCAAATCGAGATAGACCCCGAACCGTTATCAATAGCCCGCTGTTACAAGAGTAAGAGTGAGAGTCTAGTACGACGTTACATGGTTTAAAAATACAAGGAATCGTTCCCGGGTCTTTCCTTCGAGATAGGCCCAGAACCGTCGCCAATAGCCCACTGTGCAGCTCTAGTGCGACGTTAATTAATAAAACCAAACCAAACTAGTACGACGTTAATTAAACCAACCAAATAGTAAAAATTTAGTTTTTCTTTCCGCCATACGTCTATTGAAGACGTTGAGTGCCAGTTAAGGTGTTTCCTCGTCATGTGACCATGGTTCTAAAATAACGAGGCATCGTTCCCGGGTCTTTCTTTCGAGATAGACCCCGAACCATCACCCAATAGCCCACTTTGCAGCTCTAGTGCGACGTTAATTAACCAAAACCAAACCAAAGGTTTAATATTGTCAGATTTTATAAATAAAAATAAAAATAAACTGAAATCGGCCATTTCGGACAATGGATCTTTTTGCCAAAAAACATTCGAATAATTTTACTCTAACAATTTCAATTCCAGCGCAACATTCCAAAAACCATCATCCTCATGTTGCGCCCTAAAATATCTCCCATTCTCCAGCAAAAAGGGACGCGAAATAACTTTTTTCCGCAGCCAACTGTGAATGAAAAATGGGCTTTATTGATAGCGAGCCCGCAATAAAACAAGAAGTAAAAAGAAGTTGGAAACTTTTATCATCTCCAGCATCCTCTAAAATTTGCCAGATGTCTCCCATCATTTGAGATGATTTCCAGAACTCCAGCAGAGCACCGATAAGATAAATGAGGCGCTATGCAGATCTGCTGACCGGAGAGGCACACACACTGATCTCTAACTGTAACTTCTGGATAGGGCAAGACATTTTGGTGACTTGAAGCCGATATGGAGGCCGCCATGATGGGGCACACTTTTCTTGATACCGCAATTTTTCGTATATTTTTCATGTTAAAATACGCCGACATATATTATTTTTGGGTAAGTTTTTTTTATTTTATTTTTAAACCCATTTTAAATGTAATCTGCTATTAAAATAGGAAGTCATTTGCAAGTCAAAGTAGAAGTAGTTAAAAAGCAAGAGCAAAAACTATCTGTTTGGCAATATAAAAATTAATTCTATAAGAAGAAAATATCATATTTATATACATTTAATACTTCTACAATGCTTTGGTAATAAAAAACACCACTAAATAATTTTTTAAATAATGTTGGGGCCAGTATGGCAGCTTTCAATTGGTTTCAACGTGCCCGTAGAGGAAACAAGGTTTGAGCCTTCCAGCAGTTACAGTTAGAGTTCAGTGGGCACACACAAGGTCCACATTGGATTTGGTTGGTTTGGTTAATTAACGTCGCACTAGAGCTGCACAGTGGGCTATTGGCGAGGGTTCGGGGCCTATCTCGAAGGTTATTATTATTATTGATTAATTTACGTCGCTCTAGAGCTTCCCAGTGGGCTATTGACGAGGGTTCGGGGCCTATCTCGAAGGTTATTATTGATTAATTTACGTCGCACTAGAGCTGCACAGTGGGCTATTGGCGACGGTTCGGGGTCTAATTCGAAGGTTTTGGTTTGGTTTGGTTGGTTTGGTTAAATAACGTCGCACTAGAGCTGCCCAGTGGGCTATTGGCGACGGTTCGGGGTCTATCTCAAAGGAAGACCCGGGAACGAGGCCTCGTATTTTTGAACCATTGTCAGATGACGAGGGCAACACCTGAGCTGGCACCCAACGCCGTCAATAGACGTCGGGACTTTGGACCCCGATCAGATTTATCGTGCCCCACCCCCGTATACACGCCGATAATTATTGTGGATGGTCTGGACGACATTTTAGTATTTTGGTAGCGAAGTTGGCAACCCTCCGATCGCAATTTCACTACTTTTTTACTATTCTTAGTCTAGTCCGTCGCACAGGTTCGAACCAGGAATCCTCTGATTCCCAGCTGACGCTTTTATCCACTGGGCCACAGAGGCCCCCAAGTGAATGGTTTTGGTTTGGTTTGTTTTAATTTACGTCGCACTAGAGCTGCACAGTGGGCTATTGGCAACGGTTCGGGGCCTATCTCGAAAGAAAGACCCGGGAACGATGCCTCGTATTTTTTAACCATGGTCAGATGACGAGGACAACACCTGAGCTGGCAACCAACGCCTTCAATAGACGTCGGGACTTCTTGTGAATCGGGAAATTGGAAACTGTGAAAATTTATGAATGGAATGACGTAGTTAACCACGTATCTCGGGCCATACATGTTGGTTTCACTTTTTTGATAGCGAGAGTTACGTCATGACTCCTCTGCTACAAAGGATCCATGCTCGAAGGTTTTACCAAATGACATCTTATAAACCAGACTGAAAGACGTTTCACGTCTACGATTTTAGAAATATTGCATAAAATAACATCTTAAAGAAAATATTTCCGAGATCTGAGAACGTGTCAGTGTAGCTTAATCATTAGCGCGAGAGACTTCGGAAAAGTATGTCGCGGGCTCGGGTCCCGACGGGTGCCGCTAATTTTTTTTTTATAATTTATATGCCTTAACTATTTTCTCATAAACGTAGGCTAAACAACTAGTTATATATAAAATAGTTATGTCTATGTCTAAGTTTTGGTTTGGTTTGGTTTGGTTTGGTTAAATTACGTCGCACTAGAGCTGCACAGTGGGCTATTGGCGACGGTTCGGGGTCAATCTCGAAGGAAAGACCCGGGAACACATACACATTCACACACACATTCATCTCGTTATTTTAGAACCATGGTCAGATGACGAGGAAACACCTGAACTGGCACCCAACGCCTTCAATAGACGTCGGGACTTTGGACCCCGATCAGATTTATCGTGCACCAGTCCCGTATACACGCCGTTATTTTTGCGGATATTCTGGACGACTTTTCCAGTATTTTTGTAGCGAAGCTGGCAACCCTCCGATCACAAGATCACTACTTTTTTACTTTCCTTTTGTCAAGTCCATCGCGCGGATTCGAACCACCAATCCTCGGATTAGTAGCTGAATGCCTTAACCGCTCGGCCACGGAGGCCTCCCTTACCAACTGAGCAACTGGGGCTCTCTATGTCTAAGGAGGGGCGATTGCTTTTACAATGTTTGGAAAATGTTCTCAAAATATACGATGTACAAAATTCCAGAACTTTAATTACAAATTCTTTCTATCGACTTGAGGCACATACACAACGCTTTTTTTTTATTTATATAGTTTTCACAAAATCAAAGTTCAAAGTCCCGAGATTGTTTTTCAGACAATGAAAGATGTGTTGAGAGATCTGACATTACCTGTTTCTTACTCAATGCCGCCTAGCTGAATAACACATTTGATTGCAAGTATGGTTTCGGCATTCTATTAAAGAATAGTAAAGTAATACAATGAAAGCTTTGTTTTTCGTTAAAAGTTTATTTGCAGACTAATCGAAATCGATGAAAGTTGTAAATCGAAGTTGATTAAACTCTAAGCTGAAGAAGTTAGATAACTTTTTTTTATCTAGTTTTTAGCTTTCTCACTATAATATCTCCAGTATAAAGAAAACCTGTATTCAGATATATTGACGTTAGAGTCTTATGGGTTTAGATCACTGAACTCTAACTTTAACTGCTGGAAGGCTCAAACTTTGTTTCCTCTACCGGCGCGTTGAAACCAATTGAAAGCTGCCATACGGTGCCCCAACATTTAAAAAAAAATGATTTAGTGGTGTTTTTTATTACCAAAGCATTGTAGAAGTATTAAATATATATAAATATTATATTTTCTTCTTATAGAATTAATTTTTATATTGCCAAACAGATAGTTTTTGCTCTGGCTTTTTAACTACTGCTACTTTGACTTGCAAATGACTTCCTATTTTAATAACAGATTACATTTAAAATGGGTTTAAAAATAAAATAAAAAAAACTTACCCAAAAATAATATATGTCGGCGTATTTTAACATGAAAATATATACGAAATATTGCGGTATCAAGAAAAGTGTGCCCCATCATGGCGGCCTCCATATCGGCTTCAAGTCAACAAAATGTCTTGCCCTACCCAGAAGTTACAGTTAGAGATCAGTGGTTTAGATATGCTAGCGAAAGTACCAGTTCTTCGCACGGGGATAAATAAAACGGCAAATTATAGAAAAATATACATTTCTTCTCCTCTCAGGAAAATCCCCATATACCAGTTTTTGGTCGCATTTTTTTTTATATATATTAAAATTTGACACCTTTATTTTTTAATAATTATAAATTTTAAAAAAATCTCTCTCTTAATTATTAGGTTGCTAAACCAAACACAATTAAAAGCTCATTAACATCTATCTTGCGATCGGAGGGTTGCCAGCTTCGCTACAAAAATACTAGAAAGTCGTCCCGAATATCCAACAAATTATACTGGCCGGTATACGGGACTGGTGCACGATAAATCTGATCGGGGTCCAAAGTCCCGACGTCTATTGAAGACGTTGGGTGCCAGTTCAGGTGTTTCCTCGTCATCTGACCATGGTTCTAAAATAACGAGGTGTATGTATGAATGTGTGTATGAATGTGTGTGTGAATGTGTATGTGTTCCCGGGTCTTTCCTTCGAGATTGATCCCGAACCGTCGCCAGTAGCCCACTGTGCAGCTCTAGTGCGACGTTAATTAACAAAACCAAAAAAAACAAACCCAAACTCTAAATGGTTATGGACCACTTTGTCTAAAATTCGACAAGTCGCCGACCACCGAGCCTAATATTTGACAAGTCGTGGAACAATATTTAACAAGTCGTGGAACAATATTTAACAAGTCGTGGAACAATATTTAACAAGTCGTGGACCACTGCTTTTTAGTATTACGAAAACATACTTAGGTACTTACTGAATATAATTTAGGTACTAAATATAAAATAGGTATTGACGTATTTATTTTGTAAATAAAATTATTAATTAAAAAATAAGTTTTGAAATTGGAACTTCAAATTATTGAAAACCCGCATCCCTGTCGCACTTATATCAATACGATATTTGGACTTGTCAATTTTACGATATTTGGACTTGCCATTTTAAGATATTTGGACTTGCCATTTTACGATATTTGGAATTGCCATTTTACGATATTTGGACTTGCCATTTTATCATGGACCACTCCTTTGAAGCTGGAAATTGAAGGATTCCGTCTACATTTTTCTTTTCACAGATTTTTCATCCATAAAGTATATCAGTTCAGTACACTGACAATGGTGACATTTGACGGAAACGCGATACTTTCTTCGACAAAATACATTGAACTCATATTTGATTCCATTGATAATTCAAGCAAGCATATGAAAGAATTAAAATGGATACAATTTTGTTTTTTTAATAGAAAATAAATTTTAATTCTCAATTTAGATTTGGTTATTAAAGGGAAATATTTTACACATAACCTTTTTTTTTTTTTTTTAATAAAATATTTTTTTTCGAATTGGTCATTAAGCTTCACGGACCACTTTGGATCGTCTCGCGGACCACTGGTTGGTAACCACTCCTCTAGATTATGTCTCGTAACGTATGCAGTTTTAACCAATTTTAAACATATATTCTAGCTCTATTATTCTCTCTCTATAATATTAACCAGTGGTCCGTGGACCACTGGTTGGTAACCACTGCTCTAGATTATCTTTCATAACGTAGGCACTTTTAACCAATTTTAGACATATATTCCAGCTCTATTATTCTCTTTATATATAATATTAACCAGTGGTCCGTGGACCCATATTCCAGCTTTATTATTCTCTCTCTATAATATTAACCAGTGGTCCGTGGACCACTGGTTGGTAACCACTGCTCTACATTATCTTTCATAACGTAGGCATTTTTAACCAATTTTAGACATATATTCCAGCTCTATTATTCTCTTTATATATAATATTAACCAGTGGTCCGTGGACCCATATTCCAGCTTTTTTATTCTCTCTCTATAATATTAACCAGTGGTCCGTGGACTACTGGTTGGTAACCACTGCTCTAGATTATCTTTCATAACGTGTCAGTTTTAACCAATTTTAGACATGTATTCCATCTTTATTATTCACTCTCTATTTTACTAACGCGACAGTCGTAATTTAACTGGGATATGATCATAAATTATTGTTCATTTTAACCTGTTGACTAAACTGGAAAATTTATGTCAGAATTAAGATATTGTTTTACATTCTTACGATTACTTATTCCGTCTCACATGAATACAGTTTTTAGTTTTATCTAAACTCTATTCTAAGTACAAAATGATGTCTTAAACTTAAAAAGGTTTAATATAACTAACTCTATGATGCAGACGATAATAAGTCGTTTGCGTTATTTGAAAAAGCGAATTCGTTGTACGAGATATGACGTACCCACATAAATCATTAAAAAAAATTCCTAAATATTTTTATATAATTAAATTTTTTATTACACTTATTAGTTTGATATATAATGTAATTCACCTCAATTATGAAAAATTTAGAGTTAATCTAGGCAGAACAATTTGATTTTTTTAAATTTAAATAATAAATTTAAGTTAATTTTAATAATAATTTAGCTCAACTTCTAAAAAGCTGTGTAGAATATTTCTACGCACGAAAAAGTTAACAGAAAATAAGTAGTATGTTTAATACTTATGTATGGAAAATACTTCAATACGTGCATGGCGAAACAGAATGTTATTGATCCAGCAGTCTAAACCATTAGTTCAAGTTAAAACCATTTGCAAAAGCTGTTACATCCAAACTATAAAGTTTAAATTGTGTTTTTAATAAAACTATTTTAAGAATTTTTAAAAGCTTAATTATATATAGAGATATGTAACTTTTAATACCTATTTTTCAGTAAAATTTTTGTGAAATATTCCGACAGATTTTTATTTTATGAATTAAATTATTATTATTTTTTGAATTTTTGATAAAACAAAGAGTCACGGGATTTCTGATTGGTTGGAGAGTGGATATAACAGCTTTTGATTCTTGGAAAAAAACAATATGACGACGCATGCATTTGCAAAAAATGTAAATACTTATTCCAATTTCAAAATTATAATTTAGTTTATAAATTTTTCTACTATATTTTAGTAAAAACTACTATATTTTAGTGAAAAATTGTTTTATTTTTGTCTTCATTTAAAAAAAAATATTATTATGTTAACAATAGTTAAGTTTTGACAGTTTTTCGCGATTTACTCAAAAAAGTATTTCGTGCATATAGCAGCTTTTGCAAGTGAACGACTTATATGTAAAATTCGGTTTCAAAAGTTCTTTTGTCGGCTTTAAATGCATAAAAATTTGAAAACATAGAATTATGCGATAAATAGTTTGAAAGTGTTTTTCATAAAAAAAATAAACTGTTTTATTGCAGGAAGAAATGCAAAGTAAAATTATACCAATATCTAAATTTCTAAACATGATGGACAATAAAATTTTAAATCGTCACTTGAATATAATATTGAGTGTTTCTTTTCACAATCAAATCATAATATTAAGAGTCAATATTTTTCATACTTATGAAACAAAAAAATACATTTAAATTTTAGCGTAAGTATTTAAAGTTCGTAGAGTTAATTTCTAAGGTAAATGAAAATTAATCCAAGTTCCTGTAAAAGAAATGGTTTCCCGTAAACAGTTTTTAAATATACTATTTAAACAAATATAATATTTTAACAAATATAATAATTTTACAAATATAATTATTAACGAATATAATATTTTAACAAATATAATATTTTAACAAATATAATTATTAACGAATATAATATTTTAACAAATATAATATTTTAACAAATATAATATTTTAACAAATATAATATTTTAACAAATATAATATTTTAACAAATATAATATTTTAACAAATATAATATTTTAACAAATATAATATTTTAACAAATATAATATTTTAACAAATATAATATTTTAACAAATATAATATTTAAAAAAAATAATATTTTAACAAATATAATATTTTAACAAATATAATATTTTAACAAATATAATATTTTAACAAATATAATATTTTAACAAATATAATATTTTAACAAATATAATATTTTAACAAATATAATATTTTAACAAATATAATATTTTAACAAATATAATATTTTAACAAATATAATATTTTAACAAATATAATATTTTAACAAATATAATATTTTAACAAATATAATATTTTAACAAATATAATATTTTAACAAATATAATATTTTTACAAAAATAATATTTTAACAAATGTAATATTTTAAAATTGAAAAAAATTAAATAATTATAGGAGACAAATGAATCGTTATTTCGGAAATAAAAAAACAAACATTTTATATTAATATAGATTTTGGCTTAAAAAACTTTAAAGTATTAGTTAACATCTTATCGAAGTGAATGTTGAGTGTAATGAAATTATGACATTTATTCCTTACTTTTTTTAATTAAAAAAAAATTGCAATTAGTGCGTTTTTGCAATAAAATACTCTTTTACGTAAAAACTTACATTTTAAAAGATAATTTCGCAGTTGACGAGATTACTCACAAAAATATGTTTTTTTCATATAAGATTCTGATTCCGTAAAAAAAATCCCCCCAAATTTTTTTTCGGAAACCCGTCAGCAGAGGATTCAATTTTGCATTTCACGCTATATGTCCGCAACATGCTATTTAATGTCACCTTTCTTCGGGTTTCTGCATTTAACGCAATATTCACTGTAAAAATTACCCATAAAGCAGAACGATAGTTGACGGGATTGTGTCCAAAATCATGCTCTTACCATAGGAGATTCTGATTCCATATAAAAAAAATACAAATTCGAAAAAAAAAATGTCAGTAGACGGGTTTCTGAAATAAACGAATCAAATCCAGGACAAATTTTTAATTAAAAACAACAAAGTTCAAACATGAAAACAAAACTATTATTGTTTTTTTAATTATATTTTGACTGATGAACTTTGTTTGATGTGCATCGGCTTTAAATTCTCATACAAACACCTGAGGCATTCGAAGTATTATACCACCCACATATAAAAAAATAGTCGGCATGGTTGAGGTCAATAAAAAAACTTTTTCATTTTAATTCCATTCGCACAAAAGCGAGAGGGGGGAGAATTCAGAACACGCAAATTTAATTTATTGTGTAGATATCTTTTCCCACTGCGTTTTCTACTTCTACCCCCCCCCCCCCATGCGCTATTCGATGTGCATTCATGCGTTTAGACGAAGTGCCTTTTGTTGGCTAGATTTCTAGTTTTCGAGAAAAATTCTATTAACATTTCCAAGAAAACAATAAAAAGTAAGATTTTTCAAAGACTTTGAAAGTCCGAAAAGGTTCATTGCCCAGTGTGGATGATGTAAATTAATAGTTGGAACATATGATTATTAGAGTTTTTATATTTTTTTTCTAGTCTGGGATATCTTGCAGGCAGCGGTCATTTTGATATACATCAAAGGCTTTAAAGAAATTAAACGCGGTAGCAGATTACAAAGAAAGGTTCTGCTTATTGTTCAAACACTCGAGCGCAGTGGCAAAGGACTTTTTTGGGGGTAGAATATTTAGATATGTTTGCTTTTAGAGTAAGTTTTAAATTAATACTGAGTTGCTTTTGTTTATTGAGCTTTCGAATATCAAGATCTAATCTACTATTCCAGTTTTGAATTTATATAGGAAAACGATGAATGATTTCTTAAAAAATATGTTCGTTGAGAGTTGAAGAGTTATTTTAGGGACTTGTAAGAAACGTTAATAATTTGTTTTCCTACAACCTGTGGCGCTATTTGAGTACTGAAATTCTTGAAGGAGTTACTTTTAAAGTAACCTTTCGGAAAATCGCGCACGGTTATTTTATTTATTAATGTAAGCGTTAATTTATTGTTTAATCTATTTTGGGGCCATATTTTGTTGGGTGTATAATAAAACATTATATTTTGTTTGATGGCTAAGTTCAGTGCCCAACTTGCATTATTTGGGACCCAAAGCACAAAATTAATTTGGGAGGGCCGTAACTCGAAAAGTGAAAAAAAAAATTACAAAATACACATACAATTATTTAATTAGTTTTGTATTTTTTTTTTACTTTGCGAGTTACGGCCCTCCCAAATTCATTTTGTAAATCATGTTATGTTTTCTAAAGAATTAATTAAGTTTTATTAATAGAAAATGAAGCACAGAAAAACTAATAAAAAAAATATTGAGATTCGTAAAATAAAAATCTAAGATGACCCCCCCCCCCCCCCCCCCCCAAAAAAATTGCAGATTTTAGCAAAAAAAAAATATTTTTGCCGATTTTTTTAAAAAATTTGCTGTGCTACGATTTATAAAACATAGTTACCGTTATTAATTGTTGCGACATAATTAAATTTATTGATTTAGTGAAATAAAAATATTTTACCAACATTTCCTATTTTAGAAGATAATAATAATTTTTTTTTAACCAAACCTCCCCGGATTTTAAAGAAAAAATTCCTTATATCATTTTGGAGTCCAAAATAAGTATTTTATGCGCATCAGATTTCTCAAATACACACATCTTACAACTTTCAGTACAATATTTCAAAGTTTGAAATCTACAGATTATCTGCAGAATTAAACTACATTTTAAGTTGGAAAACATTCTAATTCTTCCCATTTCTGCAATAAAATCTGCAGAAATTTTCAGTTTACTTAAAAGTCAAAATTCGCATTTCAACTTTGCAGATTTTTTGAAGATTTTTGCGGAAAATGTGCAGATTTTTAATTTTTTGCAGATTTTTTGTAGAAAATTCCTAGCTGGGTACTATAACCTATAAAAAGATACTGGGTCATTACATGTCAAATCAACCAAAAAAAAAAGGTTTTGACACCCATGGTCACAGATTTTGATGAAACTTGGCATGTTTGTTCCTTTTATAGATTTAAGTAAGAATATAAAATATTTTTGCTCTATCTCAAGCGGTTCAGGTTTTACAGTCTGTTAAAGTTTTTGGAATTTTGAGGTTTTTGTCGATTGGGTAGAGAAAACGTAATTTGTTCTTTTATATAAAATTAATTTTATCTCCCTTGTTTAGAAACCAATGTTGATGAATTTTTTTATGAATATACATCAATATGTAAGGAATCCAGAAAAAAATAAATTAAACTAGCAAGTGTATATACATGGTCAGAAAAAAATCCGAAAGTTTTATTTATAGATATTTTTAAATAAAATAGTGAGTTCTACGCTAAGTGGAATATTTTCAAAAGGGAAAAGGATAATCAAAACCTTTTTTTAGTATTCTTGTTCTAAAAGACTTGGTCTACCACATGCAAAAATAAAATTAATGGGTATTTCACTCCTTTATTATTTTTTTGCACTTCAAAGATAGAAATCACTTGACTCGTTCATTTTCTTGAAATCGTTAAATTAAAATTACAATTTTAGTAAAATTATATTAAAATTGGACATGATACATGAAATTGGTTGTTGCTTAACGAAATTACATGCATTATTGAACATATCAGATCACCTTACAATAAAAAAAAACTACAAAGGGTACATAAAAATCTATTTAAAAAAATTGAAAATGCTCTTGATGCTGATTTTCCAAAGAAAAAAAAATGACTTGGTAAAAACTGTGATCCAAAAATCTGAAGACCTAGACAAGCTTGTAGATATAATTAAAATGAATTAAGTGCTGCAACAAGAAACAAACAGATTCAGATGCTGACAATTTTAGCCTCCCTAATTTGGCTTAAAAGAAAAATAACAGGGACTTTCAATGTATTGGATTATTCTGTTTATAAGGCTCAAAAACTATTCAAATTGGTAAAAACAGATTATCAAAGGGATGAACAACCCAGAATTTTTCCATGATGAAGGATGTGTGAGTATAAAAAAAGTATGCGATTAGAAAAAAATTGTTTTATGTAATCTTAATGAGCTATACTCAAATTTTAAATATGCATAGTACCTTTCAAAATTTCTTCCCTGAAACCTAAGTAGTGTGGTTTGGCTTGTCCCAGTGTCACACACTTGTGTGTATGTACAATATATCAAAATGTGATTTTATTAGTTCACAGAGCAGGTATTAGTAAAGAGGATTACAAAATATTAATTTTTTCTTGTCACAAGTAAAGTTTTCTACTTGTTACATAAGTTAAAAATGAGAGTTGGTATTACATTACTGCTGATTCTTTTAACCTCAATTGTTCCCAAATTGTCCGTTGGCTGAAAACTGTGGAACGATCTTGTTCCTGGAATCTTTAGCACGACTTTCCAAAGCTAGACAAATTGAATCAAGCAGATTTTTAGAAATAAGTGGGAAGTTAATATATGTAATGTTGGATTTGTAAAACTCAAATAGCTTATTTGTTGTCATAATTTGTCTGTCCAGATGTTGTTGACTTTCCTTCCTTTCAGTCACTTTCAGTTTTATCATGACTGGTTGCAAAAAATTACCACTGAGCTGTGAGTTGAAAGTCCATCTCATGCAGACACAGATTCATGAAATTGTATTTATTTTATACTGCCCAACACATCAATCACTGATGTAATGAATGTTTGTTATATGCAAGCAATTATTTTTCAGAAAGGCTGTTACAGTTTTTTGGATATCATATATTATACCATTAAGGGGATACAATATTATACAAAGAGGTAAAATCAGCTTTGTATTCTTGCAGTGAATCATGACAGGATGAATAGTGCATGAATCTGACGTCAAATCATAATCTTGAACCATTTCTTTTATTGTAAAAGCATAATTTTAACTGAAATCCATTGAGATAACAGCGGTATTCGAGAAAACTTTAGCAATGTATGGGTGAGGTACAGTTTTTCTACTAAGTTATCAATAAACACACCAACTGAGCTGGAGCAGCATATAATTTCACTTCCATCAATCGAAAACCACTGATTATACTCGGCAGGGTTTTCATCATTGTAGTTCTCAAAGTTTGACTGTAAAAACTGGACAATATTATCTTTTGATGGGCACTTGTCGCAGTGTCTTAACATACATTATTTTCCTGCTCTTTAAAAACAATATACTTTATAATCCTCTTTAATACCTGCTCCGTGAATCAATAAAATAACATTTCGATGTATTGTGCATACACACAAGTGTGTGGCAATGGGACAAGCCAAACTAAACTACGTCGGTTACAGAGAACAAAATTTTGAAGTGTATGCACATTTAAAATTTGAGTATAGCACGAGCCTTGCAAACAGAATAATTAGATACATTGAAAGTCTCTTGTAATTTTTCTTTTAAACCACATTAGGGAAGCTGAAATTGTCAGCATCTGAATCTGTCTACTTCTTGTTGCACCATTTAATTCAATTTAAATTATATCTAGAAGCTTGTCTATCTCTTCAAATTTTTGGATCACAGTTTTTACCAAGTCATTTTTTTTTCTTTGGAAAATCAGCATCAAGAGCATTTTCAATTTTTTTAAATAGATTTTTATGTACCCTTTGTAGTTTTTTTTTATTGTAAGGTGATCTGATATGTTCAATAATGCATGTAATTTCGTTAAGCAACAACCAATTTCATGTATCATGTCCAATTTTAATATAATTTTACTAAAATTGTAATTTTAATTTAACGATTTCAAGAAAATGAACGAGTCAAGTGATTTCTATCTTTGAAGTGCAAAAAAATAATAAAGGAGTGAAATACCCATTAATTTTATTTTTTCATGTGGTAGAGCAAGTCATTTAGAACAAGAATACTAAAAAAAGGTTTTGATTATCTTTTTCCCTTTTGAAGATATTCCACTTAGCGTAGAACTCACTATTTTATTTAAAAATATCTATAAATAAAACTTTCGGCTTTTTTTCTGACCATGTATATACACTTGCTAGTTTAATTTATTTTTTTCTGGATTCCTTACATATTGATGTATATTCATAAAAAAATTCATCAACATTGGTTTCTAAACAAGGGAGATAAAATTAATTTTATATAAAAGAACAAATTACGTTTTCTCTACCCAATCGACAAAAACCTCAAAATTCCAAAAACTTTAACAGACTGTAAAACCTGAACCGCTTGAGATAGAGCAAAAATATTTTATATTCTTACTTAAATCTATAAAAGGAACAAACATGCCAAGTTTCATCAAAATCTGAGACTATGGGTGTCGGACCTTGGTTGAGTTGACGTGGAATGACCCTACTGCAATCTATTAAAATTTTCATAAAGTATAACTTACTAGCTATTATGTCTTATTATAGCTATTCTGTAACTGTAATGTGATTCTTACTAGCTATTCTGTAACTGTAATATGATTCTTCCTAGCTATTCTGTAACTGTAATGTGATTCTTACTAGCTATTCTGTAACTGTAATGTGATTCTTACTAGCTATTCTGTAACTGTAATATGATTCTTCCTAGCTATTCTGTAACTGTAATATGATTCTTCCTAGCTATTCTGTAACTGTAATGGGATTCTTACTAGCTATTCTGTAACTGTAATATGATTCTTCCTAGCTATTCTGTAACTGTAATGTGATAAAATTACGACAATTCCATCATCTAAAGCAAAAGCTTAACTATACACCTAACCCTATTCAGCTATATTACGAAGTGCATCAATGAAATCAAATCACCGAGTTCTTTCTTCACGCTCATTCAAGCGATGAATGAGTTGGCTTTTGTAATGAAAGAGCTCGGGCAGCTGTTCTACTTTTGCGTCGCAGAAAAAAAACACGAAAAGCAACAATTCATGTCTAAACACCTTCTCAACAATAATCATTTACCTGTACAAACTCGTGTTACATCAAATTACACCTTATTAATTTTCAGTTGACTGCTCCATTATGGGCATCAGTGGCTCCTGACACGAAGAAGGTTTTGTAAGTAGCGGAATTTTAAACAAAGATCTTAGCTGAATAGGTGAGATATGTGTTTGTCTTTGGTGTAGTTCTTGAGGTCTGAAAAGGGATAGATGTTAACTTTGAGTGAACTTTTCTTTTGAGATATCCAATACACGATGAAGGATGCTATCTGAATATACTTAAGAATTTACCTGTGCTTTGTTTTGAATTTTTACTTGATGTTGCCGTGTGATATGCGTTGATGACTTTGTTTATACTTTGAACTTGCCTTGCGAAGCGAACCTGTTTGATCGGTATTACACTGGTTTAAGGAACGCATTACAGTATATAACAGCATTTATATTATATTTATTAAATGTTAGTTTTATCTGCATAAACGCACATGGCACGTCTATTGTGAAATGTAGTGTCTAAATAGTAGAGTTTTCGGTTTTAGTAAACTCAAAAACGTGTTTTGTATATATAGTTAAGGTTTTGTGAAATAAAAACACAACTTCATGGGTAATTACTTTTTTCGTGGCCTTAAGCGTTCAAATGCTAGTTTGAATTATTTTAAACCCCATGGAAGCATGTGACCGGGGTAAAAAAGAAAACATTCTATTTTTAAGTTGATCTACAATAAGTACTAACGAATGTCCGATTGATTCCGTGTATATGTTCTCGCGTGGTTGACGAATAAAAGAGTAAAATAAATTCGAAAGACTGTTGTTTTGGTCTGTAAACAGGCTAATTTAAAGTTTCTGGTGTAGAATTTTGATTAAAAAAATCACCATCCTTGAACTGATTTATACTACGGATAAATTGAGTAATGTAAAGGGGTACACGTAAAACCTTTTTAAAACACAAAACAACGTTTAATATTTTATTTCTGTATTTGTTGAATTAAAATTGCGGTTAAAACATCTAAATAAAATATCGGTGTAAAGTGCAAAACACAGTAATTTTATATTTTCACTTTTTGTAACATATTTTTTTATACTATTTAATTTGAATGTTAATTATATTACTTAATATATCAGTTGTAAGAGTTTACATATAACATTGACAATTTGTATATAATTTTTAAGTTTTGATTTCATACACACACGTTTTTTTAAATGAAATATAATTCGATAATTTCCAATGTTTAAAAAATTACTCTTATTTTTTTTACACTTTGTTAATGACTGCTTTCCAATCAAAATTATAAATTCTACATTTAAGTTAACATATTTATTTAAAGCTAAATATATGGAAACGTACTATACTTACGTCATACATTAACAGAATAAACATAATATTCAACAAAACACATGAAAACACGTGAAAAAAAAGAAAAAGAAGAATTAAAACCAGGCTTTTTAAAAGAAAGATATACTATTGATAGTTTTATAACTATTCGAGTTTTCATTTAAACTTTCAGATTCAAAACAGTAATGTTAATATTTCTCCAGAATTTCAAGTTATATTTGAACTTTAAATTTCTTTCGTTCTATTTGTATACTGAAAGCGTATTCGCTTTTCTCGATTTTCAAAGTAATTTTCTAGACGATTTTTGTTGTATTTTTTCGGAGAAATAATAAAATATTATTTCAGTATTTATTGGAGTAAATATTACATTCGTATTTCTATCTTTACAATATTTTAGTATTTCAAGCATATCATAAAACATACGCATAGGCGATATACTTTAAATGCATTCTATTAGTACATAATCAAATTAGAATTTCGTTAATAAAGTATAAGTAGTTACTGAAATTGTATGTTTTGTATTTGATTTCATTTTAACAGTTGTACTAATATTTATAAATATATGTTTCAATATCGGAATTTTAGCAAAAATAAAATCATAAATACTATGTTATTGGAATAGACTCTAAAAGGAGATATTTCGAAATAATAACGCCAAAATTTATTATCAAGTTTCGAATTTACAAAGTACTTATACAGTGTCTATCTTTATACATTTTAGGTTTGTAGAATAAGGTAAGGTGGGGTAAAATGGATTTTTTTAAAATTAATATTGAATTACACGTCAAACTTATATTTTGATCTCAGTCTTTTTTTGTTGTTAATTTACTTCATTAATGAAGTACATTTTAGCGAAAAATTACATTTTTGGTTTTTTAATTCAAGTTCAAATGTCCATTTGTTTGACAGTACCAAAAAAAATTGTAATAGTTTGATGAATGAAAACTTCTGTATATAAAATAGAAAAGTCAAATTATTTACGAATATTTTTGGGATTTATATAGAAAAGAATCCTTTTGATACATTTTCAAAAAGTGAAAAATGGATTTTCGAATTATTAATGTTATAGATAGGAAATTCGTAAAGATTTAAAAATCTTCGTCAAAAGTGCAATTATTTTACAAAAATATAAATTTCAAAGCTTATAAATGACAATAATCGACTGCAATATATTTAACATTGTTTATATGTTAATACAATGAAGTACATACCTGCTTTTTTCCTTCAAATAAACTATCAATAAAAGAACATATTTCGATACGAAAATGGCTACCATTTATTTGTTTTATTCGAAGCTAAATATAATGTTTAAAATGAAATAAAAAATCGTCTGCGGAACAAATTAAAAATAAGGTAAACACATTATAACTTCCTGAATCAAAACAAATCAAGAATAATATTAGCAGGTGTTCTATTTCGAAGGAAATAAAAAAAATACAATAATTGATTTTTCAAAATGACGCATTACAGCTTGCTTTCAGGAACAAAAACAGTCCTTTACTAATTAAATATTTTTTTTAAAGATTTGCAGGTTGTTATTTGTTCCATTTTATTCAAGTTAATTTGATTTAAAAGTGTGTTCTAATAATGCCTTTTTATGCGAAAAATTCCAAAAATCCATTTAATCCATTTCATTCCATCTACGAATCGAAGTTGGTTATCTTAAAAATATAATAATAAAAATTAAATATAAATATACGATTATGTTCCCAATAAATAAGTGAACGGTTTTATAAAACAATTGTAATTTTCCAATTTTTTTCCAATGAGAAATTGGACTTTGAACGTCAAAAATCGATTTTTTTTTAAGACCAATTTCTCCCCACCTTACCCGATGCATCTCATGAATGAAAACACATCGCTTATATCAAATATCGTATCTAATCAGATATGACAATGTTATATCTGTGGCTAGAAACAAAATGGGTCAATATCAATTTTATAATTTTTAAAAAACTATTTTAAATATATCAATCTTAGACTTCTAAATGAAATAAAAACCAATCTCGTCAGGCTTCTCTAATCCTTCAAATCAATCAAACGATTCGCAATTTCAGTAACATTGCAACACACCTCAAATTTTTAAGCCATTTTTCTGAAAACTGTCAACTTCTTGTTCCAAGCTACAGATGTATAGCATTTACACTCAAACTACAATGCTACAATAATATACTATGGACTAAATTTCAAAGTAACTTCAGAAGAAAATTGTTTTTTGGAGTTGAACTGTTGAGTGTTAGTAAACTCTTGAATCGGTTGTGACAGTAATGGCGTCTTATTTTTTTTTATTACCGGAAAATATCAAAATGGATGTTAAAATATTTATATGTCCAACAGCTATCATAATTCTAATTTTTAAGTTAATATTAAAATCATAAAATTTGTTTTGCACTAAAAACAAATAGATTTTCCTTTTGCAAAAGGGAAAAATAATGTCACTGACATCGCCCTCCTAGCTACTTACTTGTATAAATGAAAAAGTTGAATAAAGTCAATTATTGTATTTTTTTTATTTCCTTCGAAATAGAACACCTGAATATTATTCTTGGTTTGTTTTGATTCAGGAACTTATGATGTATTCACGTTATTTCTAATTTGTGCCGCAGACGATTTTTTATTTCATTCAATTTTTATTTCATCAATTTCAAAGAACTTTTCATTTAATTGGTATTATGAGCAACTGAAAAAACATATAGGGAAATGTCCTTACTCGTTATTTATAAAACTGACTAAAAAATTCCAAATAGCAGAAATATCCTAGATTATAATTGCAACTTTACTATTCAACCACTTTCGAACAATAGAAATTTAATGAACTCTTAAAACACAACAGAATTTTGACCAAAAATATTACCTAATCAATACACGTTCTTAACAAAGCAATTGATTCATTTATAAGATCATTATTTCCGAATGAGTCCATATGTGAAAAAAAATGTCCCAAACAAAGCGATTTTTTAAAAGATTTCTAGTTTTTAAAGAACACAAGTCATTAAAATTTTATACCAAAGCTGGAAAATAAGTTCAAGCAAACATGCATTGACTAATCTCTCTCATTATTTGCATTTTCCTATTTCCACCATTATTATTACATCCAAAAATGTTCTATTATCAGAATCTTTACACGCGCACAGTACGAGTGTTAAAGTAGTTGTTTGAGATAGTATCCGCGATTAGAAAATAAATCCTCTTCAGTATAGTGAGATATTTGATTGGTATAATCACGTGATCAAATAAAAGTGTCCCAGAAACATATACGATGTGTTGTCTTAAAGAGTGATATGGAGCTGACTCAAATCGATATAGGTTTGTTTGATTTGTCAGGTTTAAGATTGATAATAGAATTCCTGTGTATTGACAGAATAGTTTTTGATAATGTAACAGTTGAAAGATTGTTTGATTCAGAAGAAAGGATAATTCTCATGCGTATCCGTGTTTATTTAAGAATGGGAGGTTATATAAATACCAGAATTGATATTTTTGATATTTTGTACAATGCAATATCCTGTTCGAAATAAGAGATTAACAGGAAAAATATTATTGCATTTGCGGAAATGTAATTTTATTTTATCAGAGTGCCGAATGTAAATTTATTGTCACTTCATACACACACATTGCAAAGCATTTTTCTTTTAACTCTTAAGCTTGAATGCTGTTAAGATAGTTAAACGAGACAATAGATGAATTGAGGGTGAAAATGGGTTTTAAAACTAGATTTTTGACATCCAAAGTCCAAATTTTCTCTGTAGAAAAAAAATATAAAATTACAATTGTTTTATAAAAACATTTACTTAATTGTGGAAAATATAACCGTATATTTTTATTTAATTCCGATGTTTTTTTTTAAATATTTTATAATTATTTTTCTATGGTAACCTATTTTGATTCATAGTTGAGGTAAAATTGTTTTTTTTTCGGAATTCATGAAATTCATAGCGTAAAAGATATTCTGCAGCCATTTTTTTAGTCAAATTAGTAACTTGAATAAAATAGAATAAATAAAATTCGTCAACTCTTAAAAACTTAGTATATTTGATTTAAACGGGAATGTTTTTGTTACAGTTTTCTAAATATTTTTCTGTGATCCACCCTTTTAAAAAATCGACATTTTTGCTATTTATTATCTTCGACATAGCATATCTGCCAGCATAATTTTCGTTTATTTTGGTTCATGAATCGTTCCCGTATTGACTTTATTTATAATTTGTTCCTCAGACGATTTTTTATTTCATTTAAAACATTTTATGTAACTTCTATGAAACAAGTAAACGGCATACATTTTGTATAGCAATAAGTTCTTTGTTGACATTTTATTTTAAAAAAACTGGTATATAACTTCCCTAGGTATATAATATCACTATGCTAACATATAAATAGTATTAAATTACATATATTGCAGTAAACTCTTGTCACTTATAAGCTTCAAAATTCATATTTTTTGTAGAATAATTTCAATTTTGCTGAAAATCGTGAAATTTTTGCGAATTTCCTATTAAGCACATACTGTAAGCAATTTTCTGTATCATTAATAATTCGAAAATCCATTTTTCCCACTTTGCTAAACATTGGAAAAAAAGTTAATAAATTATAAATTTTTCTAATTTTTTCATTGGAAAAAAAGTATTAAAAGGTTTATTTTTTATACAAAACCCAGGAACATTGGTAAATAGTTCGACTTTTCTTGTTTATATAGAAGTTTTCATGCATCAAACCATCACCAGTATTTTTATATACTCGAACAAATAGACTGTTGAACTTGAATTAAATCACCCAGAAATGTAGTTTTTGCTAAATTATACTTCATTGAACAAAGCAAATATTAAAAAAGAATGTGATCAAAACATAACTTTAACCATGATGAATTTAATATTTAATTAAAAAAAAAACCGTTTCCCCACCTACTATATTTTAACTAATAGTTTTTATACATATCAGTATCGCTTTATATCAAAGTTGAACGCACTATGTCTTTCAAGAGTACATATATAGACATTTTAAATGTATTATTCTCCATTTTCTTTGAATTTTATATTTACGGTTTCAATCATTACACTTTACATTCCAATCGTTCCATATATGAAGTTGAATTAAGCAAAAACTTTTTCCCTTAATACAAGTTTTTCATCTTATTTCATCTAGTATTTAAGGAACCAAATAAATATAACAAACGCTCCGTAACTTAAAAAAAAAATGAGCAGAAAAAAAGTGTTAAACAAAGAAGATTTACCGCCGGTCTTTTTTAATACTGTTCCCCTCTAATATCTGATATGTTCAATTCACAATGACTTTAATATGATGTTTATAAACTCAAGTAAACATTTTTAGTTGAAATAGTGGAAATAATCCGGTTTTGTAACAGTAAAAAAAAATGTCATTCCTAATAGCTTATAAAGGCATTTGCTTTTTAGAATGGTTGAATACCCTTGAGTTGCTTTCAATGCTTTTCGTTCTTCAGAACCTGGTATTGACTTGGATCTTTATTTAAATACCGGTTGAATGGATCTCAACCCAAAAATAACCTAAGTCCTTCCGTATTGAATGGTTACTATCCGCCCAAGGTTCACTCGTAAATATATATAATTAGTATAACTAATTCAAGCAACCTTCGTTCTTTTAAAAGAAATCGCTGGCTTTACTATTGTTAATTATACCCTCAGTTTTAAACTGCGGAGATTTGGCAAATAGTCAGCTATATTCGCTAGGTTTCCAAGGCTTAGACAGGGGCTTAATTAAAGCTAATGAAGTGAGATCTTGAAGTAGACAATCGAAAGCGAAGTTTAAAGAGATGTCAGGAGGTCAAGTACGCTAATTACAACGGGGATGTTTCAGGAGGAGTTAAGCCAATCTGCCACGTCTGCCAAGTGAAAGATTAGAATTGAAGTAAAGAAGTGATGCGCAAATAAAATTTCTTACTCATTTCTACACTGTTAAAAATAGGTATTCAAAAATAAGTAAAATTTACTCATTTTTGAATACATTCGATGCTTATCATAGCTCCGAATACATAAGTTTCATTTTTGAAAAAAAAACATGTACTCAAAAATGAGTAAATATGAATAAAATGAGCAGTTTCTTGCGTACATGGCTGTCTTCATAAATCACTTTCAATAAATATCGATAATTACAACCAAGACTTACCGGGAATGGAACCCAGATTTACGGACACCGCTGTCCAGAATCTTATCCGTTAAGCTACCATGACGATGTGAAGAAGTTATAAACAGAAGGAATGTTAAAAGGTGTGCCAAAAGAATGAGAAGTAAGATAATTGAATTGTAATAACTCAGTTGCCATTTAAGCAATCGACATCAAATAATGTGGAAAGCCATCTTTTGAACGAATATTGTAAGTTTGTCAGGTCGCTTTGTTAAGATTGCTTGAACAGAAGCTGAGATGAGGAATATTAAATCACACTACTCATTTTTTGCGAAAGTACGATTACTTAAATTTGAGTACGTCATCGCTCATTTACGATGCAATTGTACTAAAAAAACGAGAACGTTCATGTACTCATTTTTAAGCACCTTTTTTTTACAGTGTAATGAGTAGCTTAATGACTATGAATTTTTTTGTGAAAGTAATTAAAAAAGTTAAAATATTGTGTATTCTAACGGACAGTCATGGCTTTATTGAGAAGTTGTAAATTAAAAATGGACAGTCGTAAATTTGAAATTTGTAGTTATGAAATTTAACAACTTGGTGTTAGTACACTGCAGAAAAAAAAGGTTTTTAAAAATGAGTACCTTAACCTACGTGTTTTCTTTGAGTACAGTTGCATCGTAAATGAGCGATGACGTACTCAAATTTATGTAATCGTACTTTAACAATTATTTTTACAAATTTGGTACGCAATTAAACCTAAGAGGAATAAGATAGCTATGTTATGGTGCTTGTACACTGTAAAGAAAAGGGTACTTAAAATTTTTTCGGTGCCTGAAGATCTGGGTTCGATTCCTGGTAAGTCTTGGTTGTAATTGTCGATATTTATTGAAATATATTTATGAAGGCAGCCTATGTAGGCTTGCATATGCTCTTTGTACTCATTTTTGAGCACATGTCTTTTTCAGAATAGAAGTATATTTTTAACAGTGTACTTAAACCGAGAATAACAATGCTCAAAAGTTTGTTAATCCTTTCACTAACAGATTTCGTTTACCACAGCCATATTTAAAAAAAAATTATTTCATTTCCTTAAACAAAACAGATGGTTGCCTAATGTGCCATATTGTGTTACAGAGTAGGTGCAATGTGAATTTTATCTGACAAAAGTATGCGTGGAGCCGGAAGAGGAAACCAACCTTTTAAGGACTGTTTAGGAAATGTTTGCAATTCTTCCGTCTTTACAATAAAAACATTCTTTCATGAAAGTGGTAAACAAGCATTTATATTCTTTTTTTGATGATTTTAGATGGCATTTTAAATATATGGTATTTATTAGGGTTTTTCAAAATTCGCAATTTAATAAAAAAAATGTTTTAAAATTAGAACGATAATAGTGCCAATAAAAAGAAGATAGTTTAGACATTCCGGAACCTAATCGTAAGACGCTTATTAAATGCAGAATCAAAAGTAAAAATTATCAACTGGAAAATAGCATGTGCATTCATTTGTAGATAAGGGATGCTGCGCTACGTATTTTTTTTAACGTTAAATTAAATATGGCAAAATGGAAATAATAAACTCTGAAGAAAAAATGAAGTTCTTTTAAAGCTCTTTTCAGGTGAGAGTTTTTCATTCTCAGACGTTTGTTGGAAGTTTATTCTTATCATGAATATTTTGCATTCCAAGTTTTTTTTACACTTGATGTGATAATATTGAACTTCTTCAATTTATATACTTTTTAATATTGCAGTTTTTATTTGCACTTATTGTTTTTTGAAAATTATCTTACCAGAGCGAGCCGGATTTAGAGTTAGTAGGCCCCTAGGCTGAATATGTGGTGCCGGGCCGCAACTACTGGGTGGTATGGAATACCCCTCCAGTAAATCGAAAAAATGGGGGGATTGGAATTTTTTTTTAATATATATTCCAGAAATTAAAATTAAATCATTTTTGAGTTTTAATAAAATTGGTATGCACTGTGTTTTTTTTTTTTTTTTTTTTTTTTTTTGTTTTTTTTTTTTTTGTTTTTGTAAATCTCCAATACTATGTTGAACAATTCAACAAAAGGAATTTCGATGTGATGGAATTTTGAAATATATGAAAGTTACGATGAAATATTGCACTTGTCTCTGTATTACTCTCAAATCGCCATGAACAAAATAACGCTGTAGAATAAAAACAACTGATTTCCAAAAAAAGCAACACAATGCCATTGTAAATTATCACAAATTAAACATATATTTTAAAAGATAGTATTATGTTATATTTGCATTGTACAAACCCATTAAGAAAATTAAAAAAATTCTGTATCATAAATGTTTTGTAGAATACTATTTTCATTATGATATGGTTTAATTTATTAGTTATTTAGAAACATGTTTGGTACTTATAGTTTTTTTGTCTAAGTAATTTATTTTCAAACAGGTCGTTGTTAAAATGTTGAAGTGTTGAGACACCCATTTTTTTCAGTAATCTATATTTGGGGGGCGGTAGTGCGGACCCCTTGGCTGCAGCCTGTATAGCCTATGCCTAAATTCGGCCCTGGATCTTACATAAAAGGTATTTTATCGGGCCTATATAAAAATCTCCATGCGTTATGTAAAAATTGCCGGAATTCCACGGATTGCCTTAAAATCCAACGGATGACAGGCACCCTTAGCTAAATTTTCGTTTAAAAATGCGATGACGTGGTCTTCCCCCTGCATCCTTCGTATGTTAGTAATTCGTATATCAGTTAAATAATTAGTATTTAATTAATTTAAAATTGTAGAGTACGAGTTTTCTTCAAATTGAGCATCTTTCACGAAAAAGAGTATTTATATATTTTTAATTCTAAAATTTTTTCTTAAAAATCTTTTTTGAAAGACTTGAGGAAAATGGGGTGGGATAATCAACCACTGGAGAATCGAGGAACGTGCGTTAAAAAAACATAATACGAATATGTTGCCGGGGAAAAAAGCTGTGTTTATATAAAAATACAAATAAATAAAAGACTCGTAAAATCTCTTTATCTATATTTATATACCTAACCTACCCTATAAGGTCACACATTGGTTCTTTTTATCTGTGGTAATCTTATTACTCGATTTTCGTGAGCATTCGGCATAAACAAGCATATCTGTTTTATCGATTTTTATACGGTGATGAATCATCGCTAACTGTGGATCGTTCTAAAAATAGTCTGAGATTCACTGAACGACTGGGAATTCGAAAAATGCTGGTGTGAAAATACGAAAGATGTGTAGTCTAGTTCCCAAGGTCAACTCTGAACATTCCCCATTCTCGTAGATGTTTTAACGTGTGTTTTGGAATTTTACTATTGTTCATTGATTTGTAGAATGAAAACGTGCGTATAAAACGCCATAATCACGAAGCAACAGATAGTCGATTGCCTAGCATTTGAATACTTCTATCGTAGGATATTTCTCTCTGTCTTTAACAATTATCTTTACAACTTTGGTACGCAATTAAACCTAAGAGGAATAAGATAGCTAAATTATGTTGCTTGTACACTGTAAAAAAGTGTACTTAAATTTTTTTACCTGAACATACTCGTTTTTCTTCTTTGAGTACAATTGCATCGTAAATGAGCGATGATGTACTCAAATTTAAGCAATCGTACAAATTTAAGCAACAATTATTTTTACAACTTTAGTACGCAATTAAACCTAAGAGGAATAAGATAGCTAAGTTATGTTGCTTGTACACTGTAAAAAAAGGGTACTTACATTTTTTTACCTGAACATACTTGTTTTTCTTTGAGTACAACTGCAATGTAAATGAGCGATGAAGTACTCAAATTTAAGTAATCGTGCTTTAACAATTATTTTTACAACTTTGGTACGCAATTAAACCTAATAGGAATAAGATAGCTAAGTTATGCTGATTGTACACTGTAAAAAAAGGGTACATATAAATTTTTACCTGAATATACTCGTTTTTCTTTGAGTACAATCGCATCGTAAATGAACGATGACGTACTCAAATTTAAGTAATCGTACTTTAACAATTATTTTTACAACTTTGGTACGCAATTAAACCTAAGAGGAATAAGATAGCTAAGTTATGTTGCTTGTACACTGTAAAAAAAGGGTACTTAACATTTTTTACCTGAACATCCTCGTTTTTCTTTGAGTGCAATTGCATCGTAAATGGGCGATGACGTACACAAATTTAAGTAATCGTACTTTAACAAATATTTTTACAACTTTGGTACGCAATTAAACCTAATAGGAATAAGATAGCTAAGTTATGTTGCTCGCACAATTAACACCAACATATGAAATTTTATTTATAAGCAACAACAAAAAAATTAACTTTTTTTTAACAGCGTACAAATATAATTTCATGTGTTGTTATTACATGTTCAAGCAACTAAATCAGCTAACTTATTTCTGTTAGGCATTATTGCCTGTCAAAGTTGTAAAGATAATTCTTTAACACCCTGTATTTCTATTTGAAAATATTCAATTTTATTTTTAAATTTTGTTTTGAAATGATTTCGTTGTTTTTAATGTATATTATTTAAATGTTGCTAGATACCTAAGGCGTATTTAATTTTTGCTGGAAGAAGAAAAAGTAACCTTTTTGGTGATGAATGGATAAGAATAACTAAAATATTACCTTTTCTTACAGCTGTTGCTTCTTTTCTACAAAGAAAGTATACAACACTAATGGTGTAGTTCTAAAACAAATAAAAACGTGATTTGCTTTAGGGGGAAGGGGGAAGGGGGAGATGTACAGAATTTTTGAACATTTTAAGTTTACAATGCTTATTTGAATTGTTTAAGACACCAGTTAACTTAGATTATTTTTGAAAATTGATTTTTTCGAAATCGGAATCTTATATGGTAAACACATATTTTTGTCTACAATCCATCCAAATTTTCTTCCGTTTTATATTTTATTTTCACATTGAATATTGTGTTTAGTGCAGAAACCAGACAAGCTACATTAGATAGCATGTAGAGCGTGAATGCAAAATTGAATCGTCTGTTGACGAGTTTCTAAAATTAAAAAAAAAAAAATTAAAATACGGAATAATTATCTCATATCGAAAACAGCTGCCATCCTTCAACTGCCAAATTAACTTTGAATGCGCTTTTTTCCCCAGAGAAACGTAATTTATTACAGAAACCAGCTAATTGCAAAATTTAAATTAAAAAAAAAAATAAGGAATAAATATTATAATTTAATTATAGGCAAGGACCTATACCTAGTCCTCTAAAATACCTAGTACCTCTAATACCTCAAATACCTAGTCCAGCCAAAATCTATATCAATATCAAAGATATAATGTTTTTTTCCCAAAAAATTTGAATAAGTACACCTTGATGGTTTCTGAAATAAACGATTCATATTTAGTACGCACATATTCAAACAGAACATCAATTTTTAACACTATTTGATCAGGACATATTTATAGAAGTTAAATTTAAATATTGGCCGTTATATATAAATACTATTAACTCCATTTAGACATTGAAATGTTTTCGAAAGTCAACAATTAAAACTATCTGCAGTAATTGGGGTCGAACACTATTTCCACACAATTTCCAGAAAAACGTAATTTATTGCAGAATCCAGAAAATTGCAAAATTTTAATTTTTTTTAAAAAAGTAAGGACTAAATATTATAATTTAATTATAGGAAGCATCCACTTCGAAAAGATGTTAACTAATCCCATAAATTTTTTAAAGCCAAAATCTATAACAATATCGAAAATAGAATGTTTTTATTTTTTTTAAGAAAATTTGAAAAAGTATACCTAGATGGTTTCTGAAATAAACGATTCATATTTAGTACGCACATATTCAAACAAGAACATCCCTTTTTAACACTATTTGATCAGGACATATTTATAGAAGTTAAATTTAAATATTGGCCTTTATATATAAATACTATTAACTCCATTTAGACATCGAAATGTTTTCGTAAGTCAGCAATTAAACTATTCGCAGTGATTTGGGGTCGAACACTATTTCCAGAAAAACGTAATTTATTGCAGAAACCAGCTAATAGAATTTTTTTAATTTTTTTTAAAAAAAAGTAAGTACTAAATATTATAATTTAACTTTATGCAACATCCACTTCGAAAAGATGTTAACTAATCCCCTAATTTTTTTAAGCCAAAATCTATATTAATATCAAAGATGGAATGTTATTCTTTTTTCCCGAAAATTTGAAAAAGTACACCTAGATGGTTTCTGAAATAAACGATTCATATTTAGTACGCACATATTCAAACAGAACATCCCTTTTTAACATATTTATATAAGTTAAATTTAAATATTGGCCTTTATATATAAATACTATTAACTCAATTTAGACATTGAAATGTTTTCGTAAGTCAACAAGTAAACTATTCGCAGTAATTTGGGGTCGAACACTATTTCCACAAGGTGCTTGGATAGACCTGTGGAAAACAATTATAGGAAACGGAGCCAACGAGATGCACTCATTTTCACCTGAATAATGACCCATTTCCAAGCAGAGACTTTGTTTTTCTTGAAACTAGTGACAGGTGGGGAGATTTTTCGAAAGTTTTTCTCTGTGCAGGTTGAAGTAGCTGTAGGAGAGTTACAACCCAAATACCTTGCATCATGTTTGGCAGAACCTCAAGACGAAATGAGAGTTTGGATCAAAGATTCAAATGGGGTACCTGAAAGCAGTGGCGGCGATTGGGTGCTAAAAGTGAGGGACAAGATCGAAGAGGAGGGGGGGGGGGGGGGGTAAAAAAAAACAATTGGGCTCAGGTTATATTGAAACATTTACTAATAACGAAAAACAATCATAATGTTTCATTTCCTCTAAAAAAATATAACCAGAATTTTATGACAAAAGTTACAGAATCCCATGTTAAAATCAAACACCCGCCTTCTAAAGGTTACAAGGTTAGGTCGTCATTTGAAGTGTCCAGTTTCTGTAGCCTAATGTTTAAATAGCTACTGAAAGTAAAACTACAATATTTTTTTAACCTATTTTGAAAACGTTTTGTACATATATTTATAAATTTTTCAGCTATTCGATTTACAAAGTTGAAGTAAATGAACTTTAGTTCAGTTGTACTCTCTCGAGTACAGTTAAGACAGCCGAGTTAAAATCAAACACCCGCCTTCTAAAGGACCCTGTAGAAGGCGTGTGTTTGATTTTAACATGGGATTCTGGCAGAAATATCGGCCACACGCCCTGTAAAGTATTTAACTACTTGCTATTGGACGATGAACACATTTACTTACTCAGTAAGCGGTTATCTTCTGTAGAAGCGGGGGGGAGGGTGCTATATTTAAAAGTGGAGAGGCAACTTTAAAAAAAAATGCTGGGGCAATATCGAAAAAAGTGCGGGGGCGACCGCCCCCCCCTTGCCCCCCCGAATCGCCGCCACTGCCTGAAAGAACACACGGAATTCAATTTGAGGTAGAAATTATTTTCATTGTCCATTGCATCTCTAAAAATTGCCATCACTAAAAGAAGAAAAGTATAGTGTTAAAAATAGGTACTTAAAAATAAGTCAATTGTACTCATATTTGATTATATTCGATTATTATCATAGCTCCGAATACATAATTTTCAGTTTTGAAGCAGACATGAGTCAAAAATGAGTCAAATGAACAATCGCTTTCCTACACAAGCTGCATCCAAAAATCCCTTTCAATAAATTTCTACAATTACAACCAGGACTTACCGAGAATCGAACCCAATCCGTCTACCTGATGTCGTTCGCATCAAAGTCCAGGGCATATCCGTTGTACTACCAGAGCGCGAGAAGAAGTCATATACAGAATAAAGGTTAAAATGGCGTGGCAAAAGAATGGGAAGTAAGATAATTGAGTCGTAATAACTCAGTTACCATTTAAGCAATCGACATCAAATAATATGGAAAATCATCTTCTGAACATATATTTTAAATTTGCTAGGTCGCTTTGTTAAGATGGCTTGAACAGAAGCTGAGATTAGCAATATTAAATCACACTGCGCATTTTTGAGAAAGTACGATTACTGAAATTTGAGTATGTCATCTCTCATTTACGATGCAATTGTACTCACACAAAAACGAATACGTCCATGTACTCATATTTAAGCACATGTTTTTTTACAGTATACTGATGCCTTTTGTAAAGCAAAAAACACTAAATCAGTGGAGTCAAATCAAAAGTGAAGTAGCACTTGCCCCCGCTCGATCCCTACTGGCTTTTACACAAGTGTCTATGGTGTTTTCCTAGAGATGTTCTCAGTTGTTTTAAAACTAGTATTTGTAGGGTTTATGTAAACACATTTATAAAACGTTCTCACTCGGCGATTCCTGTCATGATTGAGTCTTAAAATGTGGGTGCCAGTACTTCAGTGCCGGTCAATAGGTTAAAGCTGCAATCATTACACTGATAAGACCAAATAGGAAAATTTTGCGATTTTGGTCATTTAAAATTTATCATTTTTGTTGAATTTAATTCTACAATTTAATATAAATTCTCGTTTAATCTGTTATAATATAACCTTACAGTCTGTTATAAATATATAAATTTAATTGCTTATTCAGATCTAATACTCAAAAGTGATCATTCAAACATCACATTTTCACACCCATTTATTTACATTGCGCCGCCGAAAAGAAATTTCTGGATACGTCATTGCATCAATACGTACGAGTCTAGAAACAACGTCTGCTTTTCAACCCTCCCCTCTCATGCAAGCAGAAATACCCAATTTTCAAGTACCCTCTGCTTTATATAGCACCGAAGCCACCTTTCCTTCCGATATTTCATCACTGAATTCACAAACTATTTCATTTCTAGAACGTAATGGTACCCAAACGTATGTAGGAGGATGTCGCAACTGCTTTTAAGTTCCGCCGTGGCCAATCTCTGCAATTTAATATAAATGCTCGCGTAGGCTGTTATAATATAATCTTACAGTCTGTTACAATTATATAAATTTAATTGCTTAATCAGATCTAATACTTAAAAGTGATCATTCAAACATCAAATTTTCGTACTCGTTTATTTACATTCATTGCGCCGCCCTAAAGAAATTTCTGGATACGTCATTGCATCAATACGTACGAGTCTAGAAACAACGTCTGCTTTTCAACCCTCCCCCCTCATGCAAGCAGAAATACCCAATTTTCAAGTACCCTCTGCTTTATATAGCACCGAAGCCACCTTTCCTTCCGATATTTCATCACTGAATTCACAAACTATTTCATTTCTAGAACGTAATGGTACCCAAACGTATGTAGGAGGATGTCGCAACTGCTTTTAAGTTCCGCCGTGGCCAATCTCTGGAAAGGAGGAGGATGGATAGTTCTGCAGACGTGAGGACACCCGCACACACAACAACTTGGCAGCCACCTCTGGCAGACGAAAATAACGCCGCCAATCGTTCTGCCAAAGGTTTTTCTAGGTAGAGGATACAAAAGTAAACACGTAGTAAGAAAGGGCTTTTCGGGCAACTTTCAAGTGAGACAATGCTTTCAAGGATGGATGGCTTTCGGTTTTAGATAAAAGATTGTCGTCAAACTCATAAACTGGTTAGAAAGATGGACGAGGAGGAGAAAAAAATACCCAACAATGTATCTTTACTTTGTTTTTTGAATACAATGTTTAAAACTTTTCAAATAAATTCATAAAACAGTATCGATTGAAATATGTATTAAGTTGTATCCAAGCTTACATATTGCATATTCTCTAAAACGTATTTGCGAATTGCTATTTGTTTTCCTTCAGAAAAAGTACCATTTTTACAAAAAAATATACTTTTTCTATCTGTGAAGAAACACTAAAACTTTCAAAAATAGATGTAGTGTGTGAACTATCAAATATTTATATATTATACGTTTAAATGTAACGTACACTAATAGGCGGATCCAGAAAAAAATTCGATGGGAATTGGGGGGGGGGGGGGGGGTTGGACGAAAATTAGAAAGTCGTCCAAAACATCCAACAAATTATATCGTTGTGTATACGAGACTGGTGCACGCTAAATCTGATCAGGTCCAATGTCCCAGTGGCGGCCCGTGGTCAAAAATGTTAGTGCAGCCGAAAACATGCAACTCCCCCCCCCCCCCTCGCCTTTTTCACAACCATACACGAACAGACATTCTTTAAAATTTATTACTCAAACCAAAGTTTCCTTTCAACTTTTATGAAAGATAACATGTAAAAATAATAGAAAACACTTATTTTTTTTAAATAAAATCAATCCTCCTATCAAACTTGCGAATCGGTCAATTTGAATATTAATTTAAGTAAAGAAACAACAACACACGTGCAAACTTATCGAAAACTATTTCCGTTTGGAGAGATTCTTCGAAATTATCGTTTTCCTCCACCCCGCCTCGCCGATTCAGCAATGAACCAATCATTTATTCGAAATCCCTAGTACAGCTAATTTGAAAAAATCCTTTTGCGCTACGTTTGTGTCGTCACATCCTCCATTTTAGCGTGCTGGGGAAGTCATACTACGTAAGGTTGCCATGGCAACGATGCAGCCGATTTCGAACTTCGCTTTTTAGCTGCAATTTTGATTGAATGGAGTTTTTGTTTTTTCTTCTCCTGAATTTGTGCATTACGGAAACACGCTTGCTATTTATCGGAGATTTTTTTTACTTAGAGTTGAAATTTAATCTCCATTTCCAATTCTAATCTTCATTTAAGAAAATTAGTAAAATATATAATTTTAGTTTTAAAATATAATAAAATTATGTGCAGCCCGGTTGTACTTGCTTTAGTGGGCGAGCCGCCACTGCAATGTCCTGACGCCTATTGAGGTTGCGTCGGGTGCCATCTCAGATGTTGACCTCGTCATATGACCATGGTTCAAAAATACGAGGCAACTTCGAGATAGACCCCGATCCGCCGTCAATAGCCCACTGTAAAGCTCTAGTTCGACGTTAATTCTACCGAATTTGTAAATATGAGGTTTGGATTTGGTAATATAGCTTATATTGAAAATAATAGGGAACTCTAGCAATGAAATCGTTAGTAAAAATTGTCATGGAATAAAAAGATCTTCCCATTATGTAAATTGATGTTCAATTCTACACTGTTAAAAATATGTACTTAAAAATAAGTAAAAAATACTCATTTTTGATTACATTCGATTCTTATCATAGCTCCGAATACATGTTTCATTTTTGAAAAAGACATGTACTCAAAAATAAGCGCAATGAATAAATAAAGCAGATGCTAGCCTACATAGGTTGTCTTCATAAATCACTTTTAATAAATATCGACAACTGCAACTAAGACTTTCGGGAATCAAACCCATATCGTCAGGCACCGCAGTCCAGTGCATTATCCGCTGTACTACTAGGGCGACGTGAAGAAGTCATAAACCGAAGAAATCTTATAAAGGTGTTCCAAAAGAATAGGAAGTAAAATAATTGAGTTGTAATAACTCAGTTTCCATTTAAGCAATCAACATCAAATAAGGTGGAAAGCCCTCTTCTGAACACCTATTTTAAGTTTGCCATGTCGTTTTGTTAAGATGGCTTGAACAGAAGCTGATATTAGCAATATTAAATAACACTACTCATTTTTGAGAAAGTACTGTTACTTAATTTTGAGTACGTCATCGCTCATTTACGATGCAATTGTAATCAAAGAAAAATAATTAGGTTCAGGTACTCATTTTTAAGTACAAAGTTTTTGACAGTGTACAGATCCGTTGTCTTCTAATAGGTTTTGACCAGAAAGTTGTAATATTAAATAGAGAACGCCTTCAATACCAGACTCTCGTAAGGTCGCGGTGTCAACATTGAAAAGTAAAACCAACATCACGTGGTTATAGCGCTGCCACATTTGGCATTCAGACATCTGCAGGAGTTCCAAATTTGGCGCACTTTCTTCTTTTTTGGTGATAAGGCGTTATGTCCGAATTCAACTTCTTAACATATATGTGCGTATTTACTTATTTTCAAACAATATGCGCTAAATATTTCCTCTTCATTAACGAAACGAAAATATTTTATTGGTGTTCAATACTCGAAGAAGCGAAACTCTTTATATTTCTCAGGTTTTATTGTTCATATTTTCTTATTGAAGTATACAAAATAAAAATTGAAAGAACTTCGCTTATGGTAAATTTTTTACATAAAAACGTAATGCAATTATTTCAAAACTACCATATTACAATACTTCGATCTCGTTTAGTTCTTAAAGTCGCCAAGACATGAATGAATTGGCATTTCCACATATCACGTGGTTTCAATGATGGACACACGGAAATCAGCATTTTTATTCCTCTATTTGTATCATTACTCTATGGTTTTGACCCATCGCAGTTCTTTCCACGTTTTGGCATTCTTTCCATTTTTTGACCCTTATTTAAAAATATCTTAATTAAAAAAATGGATTCCAATGTATCTAACACAAACAATCCTTTAAGAAACTGCGCATTCTTTCCCCCACTATTTTCATAACCGCGGTGCTCTGACCAAACTGGGCAAAACTCCATGGCAACTTTCCCGCCCTACCTTTTGGGGGTGTTCGCTGAAGAAAAAGAAAAACACAAATGCTATTCCAAGACAGGAGTTCACTGGAATGAACCGAAAGAGTTATTCCAGAACAAACTGATTTCCCTGTTTAAAATAGTCATATTGCAGTCAGCTGACTGTAAAATGGTGCATGTCTTTCAGTAAATGTCAAATTTTGAACGTTGGTATCAAAAATAGAAAGGCTGCCTATGTTTTACAGGGGGAAAAAATCCAAAATAGTGATATAGTAAGTGATCTGGGCATATTAGTAAATGAGGATTTTAAAATGAGTTATCAGTTTTCCCTGTTTAAAATAGTCATATTGTAGTAAGCTGAGTGTTAAATGGTGTATGTCTTTTAATATCAGTAAATGTCAAGTTTGGCGAATGGGTATCAAAATAAGAAAAGCTTCCTATGTTTTAAAGGGGGAAAAAATCCAAAATAGTGATATAGTGAGTGATCTGGGCGTATTAGTAAATGAGGATTTTAAAATGAGTCATCAGTTTTCCCTGTTTAAAATAGTCATATTGCAGTAAGTTGAGTATTAGTACATGGTGTATGTCTTTTAATATCAGTAAATGTCAAGTTTGGCGAATGGGTATCAAAATAAGAAAAACTTCCTATGTTTTACAGGGGGCAAAAATCCAAAATAGTGATATAGTAAGTGATCTGGGCGTATTAGTAAATGAGGATTTTAAAATGAGTCATCAGTTTTCCCTGTTTAAAATAGTCATATTGCAGTAAGTTGAGTGTTACATGGTGTATGTCTTTTAATATCAGTAAATGTCAAGTTTGGCGAATGGGTATCAAAATAAGAAAAGCTTCCTATGTTTTACAGGGGGCAAAAAATCCAAAATAGTGATATAGTGAGTGATCTGGGCGTATTAGTAAATGAGGATTTTAAAATGAGTCATCAGTTTTCCCTGTTTAAAATAGTCATATTGCAGTAAGTTGAGTGTTAAATGGTGTATGTCTTTTTTAATATCCGTAAATGTCAAGTTTGGCGAATGGGTATCAAAATAAGAAAAGCTTCCATTGTTTTACCGGGCGTAAATATCCAAAATAGTGATATAGTAAGTGATCTGAGCGTATTAGTAATGAGGATTTTAAAATGAGTCATAAATGTACAGTGGCTAGCAAAAAAGCTAATAGAAGGGTACCTCAAGAAAAGTGTTTCATCAAAATCTAAGGTTATAATCTTGCCATTGTACAAAGGTTTGGTAAGGCCGTATCTTGAGTATGCTGTACAGTTTTGGTCACCATATCTTAGAAAAGACATTGATTTGTTAAAGAAAATTCATCACACGGCTACTAAAATGATCCAAGGGTTTTAAGGCATGAATTATGAATATATAATAAAAAATTTGAATATGTATACTTTGGAAGAGAGAAGGGTTAGGGGAGGTTTGATTCAACTGTTCAAATTTATTAAACAAGGGGATGTGGAGGGTTTAGATTTTAATATGAGTGATAAAACGAGAGGTCATGGATTTAAATTAAACAAATACCATTTTAATCGGGAAGGAAGAAAACACTATTTTTATAGTAGGGTAATAGGCAAATCGAACAACTTTCCATTGAATATTGTTAATTGTACAGGAGTAAAGGATTTTAAGAAGAAGTTAGATACTCATTGGGGGATAGTTAGGAGATACTAGCTGGACGATCCTTATTGGACCTTGAGCCTGTTGTTGGTTGTCAATATTTGTATTTGTATTAAAAGTTTATGATCAGATGCATGCATATGAATTCCTTCTAAAAATATTTAAATAATTTATTCCAATAATTTTTTTATGAAAAAAATTAATATATTTATTGCTTAGTCGTTAATAAAATTATCATTAAATAATTCATATAATACGAAGTAATGTCCATATTAGAAAAAAACTAGCACGCCAATGCGATAATTATCACAAGAACACCCCCAACCCCACACGCACACATACGTTTAACTACTCATAGATGACACTCCGTTCAAAGAATTCCCCCATAGATGGCAGCACAACCAACGGCTCGTTTAAAAAACTGATTGGAAACTAATTATTTTTAAACGCATTTAAAAGCGTTGATATTCGTGAGACAAAAATACGATTCGTCACTGCTCCAGGAAATTCCCTTTTTTTTATCCCTAAGATCCGTTGCGTGTGAGACCCGCAAAAGGGATTTTTACTACTGAAATAATATACATGACGATATTCACACAGCGAGTTCAATACACTCCTATGTTCTCATTTCCCCTCGATCCCTGACTAATAAGAACTAAATAGGTTTCTCGTTCGATAAGCTCAAAATTCGCTAAGCTTATTTATAAACAATAATTTATAAATTCAGTGTCTAGACACCCTAATTCCAGGTGTCGGGGGCGGCATGTGTGGGCGTGGGGGGGGGGGGGGGCGATTAAAGCGTCCCCCTCCCTCCCCTCTTCTCACCCACTACCCCAGATCGATCTTCGGAAGCGTGCTTCACTTCACCCGTGACCTTTCAGACCAAATCGCTCAGCTATGGTGTAGCGCCCCTTTCTGATGAATAAACAGATAACATGCGCCTGTAGTTTATTTTTTATCTCTTGGAATTAACTGCTTAACTGTGGCATATATTTCAGGAAAGTGCATCGATAATGGAAGGAAAAGAATTCCCTGTTTAATTTTGGTCTTTATAGCTATAAAATTGGAATTAAAATTTTTATGCGCAATAACTGCTATATTTACTATTTTGACATACACTTAAAAATGTCCTTCTTCAAATCAGGTGGCAGCTCCTTACGTAATTACAGTAGAACCAGTAGAACAGTAGGACCAGATCAGTAGAACCAGTACTTCGGCCAATTTGCACCAGTACTTCAGCCAACTGTGGAGAAGTGTAATAATCGTCTGTGACCAACAGGGACATCTCTAGGGCTCATAATTGTATGATTAGAGGGGGGGAGGGGGGGTAGAAGAGGAACCTTAATTTTGCCAAGTCAAATATGGGTTTTCACCAACTTCTTTAGAGCCAAATTACCAACTTTATTAGGGTGGTAATTTACCTGTTTTTCTCGCTTGGACTTGTACAGGAAAAATTAGTTTTATTTGGAAATTGTCAACCCGACTTGAAATAAAATATATTAGAATTTTGCATTTTTTTTTACAATGATTTCTCTAATATTTTTTATGCCCACGCGGGTCGTTGGAATGTTGGTAAATTCCTAACTTAACTGGATTTTCCGCAAGATGGGAAATTGCTAATCCGATATTAAGTAAAATTTATTAAAATATTGCAGTTTTTTTTACGATGATTTCTCCAACATTTTTCACTTCGAGATATGCCCCGAACCGTTGCCAACAGCCCACTGTGCAGCTCCAGTGCGACGTTATTTAACAAAACCAAACCAACATTTTTCACATGCCAAAATTCTACGTGGGCCGTAAGAATGTGTCATCAATTGCAAGTTTTGCATTAATTTCAGATGTTTACGTTAATTTCAAGTGTGTACATTAATTTCATAAATTTACATTGATTCATGTATAAAAGACAATGAGTTTGGTTTGGTTTGGTTAATTAAAGTCACACTAGAGCTGTACAGTGGGCTACTGGCGACAGTTCGGGGTCTATCTCGAAGGAAAGACCCGGGAACACACACCCATTCATACATGCACCTCGTTATTTTAGAACCATGGTCAGATGACGAGGAAACACCTGAACTGGCACCCAACGCTCAATAGACGTCGGGACTTTGGATCCCGATGAGATTTATCGTGCCCCAGTCCCGTATACACGCCGTTAATTTTTGCGGATGTTCTGGACGACTTTTCTAGTATTTTGTAGCAAAGCTGGCAACCCTCACAAGATCACTACTTTTTTTACTCTTCTTTGTCAAGTCCATCGCCTAGGATCGAACCAGCAATCCTCGGATTCCCAGCTGACACCTTTAACCGCTCGACCACGGAGGTCTGGGTCTATTTTAGATATATACCAAACGGCATATGTTTTCTCATAATCATTGTTTTATTTTTTCACATATTTGACTGCCCAATGCCCCAACCACGTGCAACTCTTACAACATTAATCTCTATTCCTTTGAGACTTGGGGCCTTCGTGGCCTAGTGGATAAAGGCGTCAGCTGGGAATCAGAGGGTTCCTGGTTCGATCCTGTGCGACGGACTTGACTAAGAAAAGTAAAAAGTAGTGATCTTGTGATCGAAGGGTTGCCAGCTTCGCTACAAAATACTACAAATGTCGTCCAGAACATCCACAAAAAATTATCAGCGTGCATAGTGGACTGATGCACGATAAATCTGATCGGGGTTTAAATTCCCGACGTCTATTAAAGGCGTTGGGTGCCAGTTCAGGTGTTTTCTCGTCATCTGACCATGGTTCAAAAATACGAGGCATCGTTCCCGGGTCTTTCCTTCGAGATAGGCCCCGAACCGTCGCCAATAGTCCACTGTGCAGCTCTAGTGCAACGTTAATTAACAAAACCCCAAAAAAGCAAAAAAATCTTGAGATTTGACGTTTGGAATGACTACGTTGTAATGAATTATGGCTACACTACCCACTGTCACTGAAACGGCTATAACTAACTTCTTATCGCAGCGAAGCATTAGCGCTAATGACTACATTTGTTTGAAATCAAGTTGTGCAAACAACCCCAACTTCCGAGAATCTTGTTCCTCGAGGTCTTTCTAAAAAATTAAATGCGAGAATAAATAGGAAAGAAAACCTACATTTAGTAATTAAAAAAAAAATTTAACTCTTATAAAGCTCCGAGAGTTAACAGTCGAGGTTTTTTTTCAAAGCAACTGTTAAACCGACGTTTATTTACGAAATGTCGGCTTCGCAGCTTTTGCGCTAGACCGTTATGTTAACACATTTCTTTCTTAAACAAATGGTTCTTTTAAATTTAACTAGTTGTATTTAGCGGGACCAATTTTCTTGCCTGGTTATTTTTTTTGTAAAATAATTAATTAAGAAGTTTTTGTTATACAAGTAGAATTGAACGTCATGCATTGGAAAACATATAATTTTAAAACTCAATATTAAAATATGTTAGCTCAAATAAATATATTGTTTTAAATGGAATTAAAAATCTATAAAAATAAAAATAAAATCTCTATTAATAAGTTAACTTTTTAATGAGAGATTTTAAAATAAAACTATACTAATAAAAAATTTCATTTGTAAAATGAAATATATTTTTAATGCTTAGGGGTTGCCTATAAATAATGTCACAACTTTGTCCCATATTTTTGACCCCTTCCCCCCTATGTCACACCCTTTCCCCATCCCTCTGTCACATGTCACTTTCTTCTATCAAAGGCGTAGGAAAGGAAGGGGGCTCAAGCCTTCCCCAGATTCAAAATATTTTACCAAAAATTGTTATTATCTGAAAAAAATTATAGAAATTCGTCAGTAATTCACAAATTATTATTAGTTAATAATTAAAAAGCAAATAGTAATTAGCATTTATTCTTTATATTGGTAAATGTTCTGGGAATAGAACTAGTTGAGACCCCCCTCCATAATTTTCGAAATGCTACGTCATTATCTTCTGCCAACAATATCAATCTACGTAATAAATTGTTCATACATACATTGGCAGTTCAAAAACAAAGCCCTAAAGTTATAAATGATATTTGAAATTTTATTTTATACAACTTTATTTTCAACTACAGCTATATCGACTCAAAGCGGAACCAAACGATTTATTTTTCTGAACTTTTGTTTGTTTCTGTTGATTTGCAATGTTTTTTAGGCAAAGTGTGTGATCTCACACTTCTTGTAACCCCTCCGCTTGTCACAAGTGTTACAAAGTGTCACAGCTGCATGAACCCCCTACCGTCCGTCCAAGCGTGACATCATTTGCGGACGGCCTATATATAATAGTGAGGTAATTTAAATGAGAATATTTGTATTGAAAATATTTATTCATTGAAAATACGTATTATTTCACTGTCATTCTTAAATTAGGAGCCATGTGGATGGTATTTGGTTTCTTTTATGATCAATAGATGGCGACACCATAATTTAGATTTTTTAATTGGCATAGCATTAGTCTTTCTTTTTTGACGAAAGATGGAGACAGTTGGCGAATAGTTAATGCAATCTTCAAATAAATTCAATGAGATTTTGAAATATAATTTTAACTTAAATATCAAATATTGACACCAAAAATATATTCTTAAAATTATATTTTAAAAACGAGGCAATATAATTGGGTCTTTCCTTCGAGATCGGTCCCGAACCATCGCCAATGGCTCACTGTGCAGATCTAGTGCGACGTTAATTTAACGCAGTGGTCAGCATTCTCAGTAGTCAACAGAGCCAAATTCAACAGTACAACGATTGAAATTTCTTTTGAGAGCCAATTTTTTTAAAACTTAAGCTATATAGGTAGGTACATTGCTATTAACTTAATTATGGTATCCTAAGCTAGTCTTTGCTAAAACTGTCCTCAATCTGATTGAGGTGCGTTCGTTGAGATCGACCCCTTACAGTACCGCACTCGTCTTGTATACTTGTTTCTTATATCTCCTTTCGTTCATCCTCTCTATATGTCCAAACCATCTCAACATACATTTCACAATCCTCGACAATACATCTTTTTTCACTCCACAACGCTCCCTAAAGTTAACTTAATAAACTTTTAAATCTTAGTTAAATTATAGATACGTTAAATAAAACTTGATATCATATTTAATAACGACATTATTTATTGATAAAATTAAATTGTAATGTATCCATAAAATTAAATCATAACAATGACTTACAAACACTAATGTGAACAATGGCCTTGCCTCTCTTTGGAAAGTTTGGGTAGTCAAGTTTGTATGTTGTTGTTTTTAATTTTGGGCCACGAAGTTTTAATCGCATTGTACGCGTGCGCCCACACATGATATTTTGTGGAAGAGCCACATTCAAGAGGCCAAAGAACCGCATGTGGCTCGCGAGCTGCGGTTTGTCGACCACTGATTTAACCAAACAGCTTTTTTTTAGTAATAAAATAAAATATGTTCTATCAGGGATAATAAATCACAGAAAAATATGCGGTACGAAATAAATGGAATATTTCGAAAATGTCTAGAGTAAAAATCAACATTCCAATAATTTATTAGCTGGTTGGAATCGGTCAGGGATCTATTTCTAAAGAAAGTATTGTTTTATAATTGAATCCTTTATTTCAGAGAGCCACTAAGTGTACTTCTTTCTAATTTTCGGGGAAAAAACATTAGGTATTTGACAGATAAATTTTGGCTTAGGTATTATTAGTTAATATCGTCTCGAAGTGGATGTTACCTGTAATTAAATTTAAATATTTATTCTTTACTTTTTAAAACTAAAAAATGAACAATTTTGTAATTGGCGAGCTTCTGCAATAAAATACGTTTTTAATGTAAAAACGTACATTTTAAAAGTTAATTTGGCAATTGACGGTATTGTGCACAAAAATACGTGTTTATTTGATGAGATATGAGATTCTAATTACGTAAATAAAAAAATCCCCCTCCCCAAAAAAATTATTACAGAAACCTGTCAACAGACGATTCAATTTTGCATTCACGCTATATATCCACACCATGCTAATACCTCTTGTTCTGCACTAAACGCAATATTCACTGTAAGAAATAACCCATAAAACGAAATGGTATTTGACGGGATTATGCACATAATTATTTGTTTACCATATGAGATTCTGATTCTGTAAAAAAAATCAGTTAACATGTTTCTGAAATTTAACGATTCAATTTGAAACCATGGGTAGATGGCAAGGACAATACTGAAGATAGCAACCCATGCAACCTCAGTAGGCATAAGGATTTTGGACAACGGATTTAACGTGCTGCACGGTTCAAAAATTTGTGTACAAATATATATTCTAGTATATTTGCCTTTGAAATATAAACTATTCGTACAAATTGGTTTATCTTTTGCCATTCATTGATTTTATTAGGTGTTGGTTGACAGATCAAAATACAACTATAAGTATACCAAAATAATATGGGCAGTGATACTGGACGCGTTCAATGGTTAACCTTTTGCCATTCATTGATCTTATTAGTGGTGGTTGACAGATCAAAATAGAACTATAAGTATAGCAAAATAATATGGTGAGTGATACTGCACGTGTTCAATTGAAATGCAATACCACTGAGCTGCAAAAGGTTAAAATATGGACAATCAATATAAGTATGCAGATCACCTAATTCTTATCAATGAACACTTTGTTTTTGTATCAAAATTATTTAAAAACTGTGTAGAGATTGTCTTTAACCTGAAATCCCTACATGTTGCATACATATATAAGTTTGCGTTTTGTCCTTTCTTATAAAATTGAGAAACAGACGTTTTTAAACTGAGCTCTACACTTATGGCATATCACTATGACAAATAATATTTTTTCATCAATATATCACATAACTATTATTCAATTGCATTCATTTTTAGTGCATTTATAATTTTGATGTAAAAAATATAATTTGTAAGAGCAATACAATATATACACTACAGAAAAAGTGAAGAAAACTTTTAAGGTAATTTCGATCATGCGATGAATTTACTTACATTAAATGGAAGAAAGGAATTCACTGTATAATGATAACAGTACAAATGATTCAGGGAATAAAAAAAATATTTTTTTCAATTAAAGAATTAGATAAAAGGACAAGTAGAATAATATTTTTTTTTAAATTGTGGTCGGTACAAATATTTATTTTAATTTTCAGAAACCCCTAACTATTGTTTTTCATTCATAATAACGCTGAGTTGCTGGTAGATATCTTGAAAAAATAGTGAATTGCCAATTAATCATATCTATGAACTATCATATCTCTGATCAACTTCTTTCTCTCATGTACCCCTTGATAAAACTTTTCATTTATGAGTACCCCCTTCTCTCATAACCCTTCTCAACCATTTCTCTATGCAAATAAAAGTTTTTGTTAGGCAGTAATGTTCTTAGAGGAGTTGACAAATGAATCAAATTGATGACACTTATATTTTTATTTTACTTATTACATTATATATTTCAGTTCAGGTGTTTCTCACCATTACTACTTGTATTTTCTCTAGTCATACTAATCTGCATATTCTTAACCGGACAAATGTACCCACAGGGGTACGCATACCATTAGTTGAGAACTGCTCCACTAAAGCATTCATGGAGACTTCAAATTTCGCAATAAATTGAATAAATATATTAAAGCAATTTTAATAATAATACGCTACAGGAGAAAATATATAGTTTAGTATTATTATAAAACTTAATATTTTTGTGATATAACATTTGTTAATATTCTTGGTGTATGACAATTAAATCTTTCAATGTAAGGGTTTTTGAATTGGTCACAATAAATTCCTGATTTCATTAATACATGTTCTACCATTTACTCAAGCAAATGGTGAAACTTGCTGTAATGAAATCAGAGAGAGAGAGAATAGCAAATATTATACTTTTGAACATTAACAAACACAAAAGTACACACAAATCACATTTGAAAAACTAGTTTATTATTGTGAAATACATTAGTATAATTTTAACACTTTATTTGATGTATCCCGTTTCAAGTTGAAATCTCTTTCTTAGATCAAATGTTAAATATAGTATTAATACAATTATTTTGAACATTTATTGTAAGGAATAAATATAAAATGAATTAAGAATTGAAATCAATGTCCTCATATGCTGGAGGACATTTTGTTAAGGCATCCATTTCCATGAATTCTGGGACTTGTAAAAAATCTGGTTTCATCACTTGAACAGCTGCTACTGCTTTTAGATAGTTTGGTAGCAAATCTTCACATTCATAATAAGAAGGTGATGGATCAGTTAGCAAAGTAAAGGACTGCAAGTTCCATTCAGGTAATGCTTCTGGATCTGTTTCAGGTCTGGGAGCATGCTCTTCTAACTTTAAGTGACAGAACAGATAAACACTAAAACCTAAAAAAATAAAAAAGCATATTGTAATCCATTTTGCAACAGAAAATATGTCCAAGAAATAATCTACACTAAAATCTTTTCTTATAATTTGTGTTATGTGCAATATTTATATAGAAGTAACATTTAATTCAGGAAAAAATATATCAAATTAATTCTTAACTTAATTCACCTTGATCTAAATAAATTGGTTATCTAGTTTAGGAGGAGTGACTGTGACAAAATATTCTCTCCCCTATTAAATATATTGGTGTGCTGAAGTATAGTTTAGTCCTATATATTTTAAGTAGATTTAAGTGTTTAAAGCAATTTTAATGACCAATACTGAAAGGCATTTATTCATTGTAGTAATAATAATAAATTATAAAAACATTATATTTCAACTAATGTAACTTCTGAAAGTATCATTACAACATTTATGCACCTGAAAGGTTTTTTAGATCATGTTCACTATTTTTAGTTAGTGATTTCCCAGGAAAAAATTTCTCAGTTAAATGTTTAATCAAAACAATATGTAATGTGCTTTGAATGTGAAAAAATAAAAATTCACTGGCAGCATTACATTTTGCTTAAATTTCTGTAAAGGCATACACATACCTGCCACATTTGAAACTTTAAACAATCTGTACAATTTATTCTCAGAAAAAAATTACATACATTCCCTATTTCTAGTTATTTTGTATCATAAATGAAAAATTACTATTTTTATAACACTTAAAAATAAAAAACGTTTTCAATTGTAAAGTTATTAAATGTTTCATTTTTAAAAAATAAATTAGTTACAAATCGGACAGTCCCAACATAACTTATTAATTCAAATAGATGACAGAAAGCTGTTATTTTTTAATATTCAGCAAAGCCTTATGAAAACGAAATAAACTATCTTTAAGGGATCGTAAAGTCAGAAAAATGCATTGATACCTTTACATGTGGGCTAGGACAACATGTGTCCCATAACGTATAGAGATCTAGCGATGGGCTTGCGACACTTTCGACCTAACGACGATGGGGGAACACAAGTGGTCTGTAGTATGTGTTTGCAGCAGAACAGGTAAATAGACGACTTCAGGCAGGTGACATTTGACTAATAGTTTCTACAGATCACCTTCAGTTTTCAGTATTTCAACCCTTCTTAGACCCTACATAGAATTAGCCTATAGCCAGCGCAAATTTTTGGTTATGAAGCTACCGTGAAAAGGTTAAAACACACATAAAACTATAAACAAATTCAGGAAGCATTTTAAAAGAATGTCATGAAATAAGACAATCTAAGAACATATTCTTAAAAAAAATCCCTTGAAATTTTTACAATTTTATCAGTCAAAAGTACAACTGTACAAAATGGTTAAAATATGTAAGTATAGTTTATACACCCATACCAATAAAAACACAAATATTATTGATATATAAATTTTAGTTAAATGGTGAAACACTTTGATGAAATGTAGATATATTTCTATGTGATGTAAAAAATTTTATGCTCAATATCTATCCCTTCCTTAGCTACTAAGGACTAAATATTTCAGAGCCTATATTTCAATGTGTATTCTAAACTATTAAACATACTTGTGTCTTTTCCAGAATATGTTTGCCATTATACAAATAAGGCCAAATTAGATACAGGAACAAATTGTACGTAACAACACTACAACTAAAGAATTGATTCTTCACATATTTTTGAACTACTACTTTTTTAAGTACTGAATAAAATTTTAATCCTTGTCGATATTTTAATCACCATTTCACAAAATCTAAAAGTTTCAAACACATTTGAAATTTTATAAGTCAAATAGTTATACCAATATACTAAATAGTTATACCAATAAACATTTCACAAATGTTTTCTTCTAAATGTTCTTTCCTGAATAATTTACATATAGCCATCACAAACATATTTTAATTTCAAATTATAGAAAATAATTTTGGGGGTATCAAGTCCCCATAATCTTTGCAAAATTACCTCACCCCTTCGCACACAAAATGAACAAGCTCAAAATATTTAGCTAGAATAATGTAGTCAGTAATAGCAAAACGTTACTGATTTGACAATTTTGTAAGCATTCTGGCTTCAATAAAATAAGAGATGGCAACATTTTCAATAATTTGGCGATTTCTTTCTATAGTTTTTGCATCCTCATGAAAGAAAACTGAAATTTGCAGCGGGAACTTTAGTTTGGACTGGATTCCGAACTAGCTCTTGCATGGAGCGTATGGAATGTTTATTGATATTATGATCTAAAATCTGGAATTTTTAATTTCATTTTTGAGAATTTCTACTGTACTGATTGTCCAGTATAAATTTTTAAGAGAATAAATATTCCATTTCTAATATGTGCTTTAAAAATAAATAATAATATATATTTTTTTTTGTATAGGGAAGGCCTTAAATAATACTGAAATGCAGAATTTTCACAAATTATTGTAAGGGAATGAGTGTGTATTGCTGGGAAAACAGAAGATATCTTTTCGGAGAATGGAATACCACTTGAAGGATTAAAACTGGAAAGTAATTTGATATTCCAGCATATCTATAGCTTTAATATCTTATTTCCAAGTGAAATAAAACCAACTTGAGGAGATTAAAAAATTTCTGCCCAAATTTGATCTGGTTTCTATTGAGTGGGAAATGTTTTAAATATTTATTTGTTCCTAATAATTTACAAGAGGAAGGATAATAGATAAAATTACTTTTATTGATGTAAGTTAATATGTTAGCTTTCTAATTAGCAGGACGACTTGTTGTATCCCTCTAATTGCGTATAAAAGATTTTAAGATTTAAGATGAAAACTGTGAACTTAATTTGAAACATGACAATTTGGAATTATTCATATAAAATTCAATAACACTAGACTAAATGGAATCCAAGTAGTACAAATATTAATCATTGTTATAAATTCTTAGTATTGTTATCACCTATTTTTCAATAAATATGCATACCAGAAACTAAATTAATATATTAATTTATATTTAAAATAATTTAAATCAATAGCATGTCAATGCTCTATTAGAAGTCTCATCTTATTTCATTTTGAAGAAACATATACAACATTTAAAAAAAATTAAATTATCTTACTATTGATACTGAATCAAGATCCTTGTAGCAACTCATTGGAATACTATCATTCCAATATTTATATCCATCCTGATTAGGTCCACAGCAGCGATACTAAAGATGAAGCAAATTGTTTGATTTTACGAGTCTTATACATTAAGTAAGACTCGTAAAATCAAACAATTTGCTTCATCTTTAGTATCGCTGCTGTGGACCTAATCAGGAATTTTATTTTCCAATTATATTTATGCATATTTAAAACAATAATTTTTATTTAGAAAAATGATGGTCAAATTTAGTAAGGAAATAAAAAATATTTTAAATATATATTGCAAAACGTGGGGAACACCTTTTTTTAAAAAAATAAACTAGAGGGCTGCTCTGCCAATTTCCCACAGGATTGCTATGCAATTTCCAGAGGATATCATGTGATCTCTGTGGATCACAAGAATGCTTTAGATGATAACTATCTTTAGGATCATTAATCAATTCTAAGTTCAGTGCCAATGGACAGACACCAATGGAAAAAATTTAGTTTCCATGATTTAGACTATGAAAATTCCTATGTTAAAGAGAATGTTGTAAAACGAAAATTTTGTGTTTAAAAAAACTGGGGCATTGAATTAAAGTGCACTGCATTAAATAATTTAAACATTGATTTCCTCCCAAATTATGAAAGTCAATGGTTTTCAATCATCATTAACGAATCCGGAGACATTTCAATCTAACAATGTATATGTAAAATAGGTTCATAGAGGAAAAATATGTGTAAATCTGAGTTTGTATAGAATCTTTAAGATTTGAAAAATAACAAAGCAACAGTTTTTATGGAGTTTTATAAGGGCCTTACCGAACCTCCTAATTAAAGAAGAATATGAATACAAAAAAATTATTACAAAAGATGGTGTTAAAGAAAGAAGAAAGTTGAAAATTTCTTACAACTTTCAGTTGTTCATTAAATTGAGAAGTGTGTGCGTGCTTGAGTAATCTTAACAATGGAATTGTTTAAAATATTTTTATAATAAAATATTTTCAACCTAACAAATACAGATTATGACTACAGAAAGAAGAAAATGATACAATTTTTTTAAAAACTTTGGTTCCACTCACGTTTATGTACAGTTTTGCAATTGTACACAAAAATTATCAGAATGGCAGCTATTTAAGAACATTGTTAAAGTTTTTAAGCTTAAATTGTAATTTTTTTTTAATCTTAAATTGTAAAATTTTATAATTTTTGTTAAACTTTTGAAACCAACTGATAGAATTCATTGAACTAAATAAACAAGTTTGGATAATTCTTAGTATAATTGATTATGCATTATCAATCTCATTAATAACTGTTGATTTCGAATGAGCCATTTCTGCAATGAATCTAATGAAGAAAGATATTCACAATATACAATAAGTGCAAATGTAAATAATTTACTAATGACTACCATGAAGGCTAAGATTGAATGAGAGTTTAGAAGATGCTATTATTTTAAGTTTATCAACATTTAGAGTTTCCAGTATTGATTTATATTGTTACAAAATTATTGTTGCTAGGATGCATTATCATTGTGTTCTACCCTACAGCGAGTGAAGCAAGCATTGGTTGACAAAGCAACTTACAAGGGTAAAGCAAGAAAATTTTCGTGTGACAACATTCTCTTTAACATAGGAATTTTCATAGTCTAAATAATGGAAACTAAATTTTTTCCATTGGTGTGTGTCTATTGGCACTTCTTGTGATCTGTAGAGATCACATGTTTGTTCTATGTATCAACTTTAACAAGTATATATATTTTTTAAATATCAATATCCTTTTTGAGCTATTAGCACAGCTCTATCAGAAACCTTCTTTAATAACAACCTTGAAGAATTTATTAATTTTGCATTGTAGCATCATTAGTAACTTGTTTTATAAGCAGGGCCTGATTTAGAAAATTTTATAGTTAAGGCTACTCTGTACCCAAAAAATTGTAAAATTCTTGATTGCAATATATTCTGTGAGAAAGAGTTAAATATAAATCTAGTTATCTAGATCATTAAAAAAAATCATTTTTCTAAAAATTTGCCTTCTTAAGACATTTTGCATTCTGCTACACTGCAATTAAAAGAAAATGGTACAACATTTGTATTTTGTTTTGTTTCCCCACAGTATCCAAAACATGTTACTATATTAGAGACAAGTAAGCTGTTTAAATCTTTAAAGTGACCCATATAAGATAGTTCATCCTAATATGATAGTTACAAATTCATGTAATCAAATAATAAAAAAAACATCAATTTTTTATACTGAACTTTTAGTAAGAAAAACTACTTTAAGTAAAATATATTAACTTTTAATTTTCACAATTTAATTTCAAACTTCTGTATTTTTGAATTTTAATTCTTTAATGAAATATATTAATTGTAATTGTAGATCAATTCTTGGGTGTCCCATTTTATGAAAAAGTAAACTATGCAAAGTTGCTATAGATTTACATTAAATTAAAAGAATGATGTCTTAGAAACTTAAGGTATATACTTATATCCCCTCCAAAAAAACTTTAGAAAAGTAAAAAAAGGCTAAGCCCCCCCCCCCCCCCCTCCCAAACAAAAGGACCTAGTGATGCCATAAAGCTATCATATAAACTATTAATCATAAGAATCAGTTGCACAATGTAGTGTCTATCTTGTTTAACAAATTAGGGCTTCCTAATTTGAAAAAATGTACTAATTTTATGCAAATTAAAAAACTCTGTAACTCCGTTGATTTTCAATTAAAAAATAATATTCTTGTATTAAATTAAAGGTTGTACTGATACGGTTCTACCAATACTAGTTTTATTTTATTACAAAACGTAGTTCAGGTTCTGGAATATGTTTTACGGACGCGGCTTAACATAAGAAGTTGTGCAGAGAAGTTGTTAAGTTCTAGTCTGGTCGGGCATTCATTTCTTGTTGGCTGCTTTGGCGAAGTGGCGTTATTTCTTCTTTTTTGGCTTAGCGTTGCGAACCCGACCAGGTCGCTTAATATATATATTCAAAAGAGTGTAAAAATCAGATTGATTAGCAAAAATTCCAGCATATGAATCAAAATGAGTCTTTAATAAATGGCTAATTTAACTAGAACAATAACTAAAGCATTTTACCTGTACTTGGATATCATCAATATATGTTTTATTCTTCCTATAATTCTGAAAGGCTGTAATGAGCTCATCAAAGTGATTTGGAGTTTCCATTACTCCATCAAGGGCAACTTTGCATAATACAGTCATCACAACACTCATTAAAAATATATTAAAAGTGCAAATTGAGTGCTGAAAGTGAAAGAAAACAAAAATGATTTTGTAAGAAATAATATTTTATAAAATAATTTCTTATAAAGATATATAACTAATTTCAAGTTTGTATGTCTCAACATTTTAATCCACTTACCTAATTTTATAAATTGTTTCTATTCATGTCCTTCAAACAAATATGCAAAATTCCTATTTTTTTTTAAGTTACAAAAAAGTGAATTGGTGGTGACAATGCATATGAAAAACTATTTATGCCAAAATATATTGAATTAAAAGTCTTAATAAATGTTAGACACAAAAGCAGAGAAGTACTTAATCACTAGTCATACATTGCAAGATTTGTTCTTAAAATTGATTTAATTTTCTCACGTTTACTTAATATTCCAGGCAAATGGGAGTACTGTGTATAATTCAGTAGATACAGCAACACATAATATATAGTCTTAAAATAATTGGGTTAGATATCAACATAAAATCGAAAATAAAGGAGTAACGAAATTATAAAGATATTTAAGAAGATAAAGTTATATATTACAGAGAGAAATCGATAGGTAAGAAACATTGTTTAAGCATGCAAGAGGCAGCAGAAGCCATGTGACAGAAAAGTAAACCAAGGACCCAAAGATGAAGTTCCAAGTTCCTGAAAGAAAATAAATTATATTAGTAATATTATCTTTAATATATTCATACAAAATGAATCACAGTTAAAATCACCAAGTTTTTAATAATTGAAATTCATTTGACATACTTATAAAAAAAAAGTATTCCAAGAGCGGAGAAAAAAAATTAATTATTACAAACAATCTTAAAGTTAACTCTTGATTCCTTAAACATTTTTCAAAAACTTTGCACTATAAATTAAAACAAGAAATTTGGATGAAGAATAAAAGGTTTAGAAACATTCAAAATAGCTTCAATTTTGGCATAGATACTTTACTGCAATTTTTTGCTGGTCTATTGCTACTAAAATATAAGATGATGTTTTCTGTTTGCAATATGAGATTTGTCTTAATAAAATTTGGAGATAGAAAGATTTCTCTGTTGATATAAATAAAATATATATAGATTTTTTTTTACAGATTTAAGATCGAGTATTCAATACTTTTTAGCTGTCAGCCAAGTAATTAGAGGTTTACTCATTTAAAAATAAACTGCAAATGTTATATTTTTATAAAAAATTATTTAGCCGTGTGAACTTTTCTGTAAAATATTTTGCATTCATATTTGATCCATTATTAGTAATATATTATATTTTAATTATGTTGACATAAATTTATTCTAAAAAATAGTCAGATCACAAAAAAGCTCATTTCCTTTCGGATTTACCGTTAATTTTTTTTTTAGCTTTTACAGCATTACATTCTTAAAGTGTTTGATTATCAATAGATAATCAATGATGTAATTTTTTTTGAAAATCGGCAACTTGACGCTGCAATTATACCAACTTTGATGATGGTAAACTATTTTGTTGAAGGTTTATTGCCTTTCTCTTTTTATTGTGTTTATTAGGTATTCGGTTGTCATCAGCTGGTTAGAATTGCCGTCTTTAGCAAAAATCCACATTTTAGCACGCCAGTTTTTCCAATTGTGAAGATAGAAAATTGAATACTTTATACATATTTAAAAATGAATTTTCCCATATTTAAAGTATTTTCTTTAGTTTAATTCGGTTCTACAGTTATTTTTCTAAATATTAAGAACTATTATTTTATTTAAAAAAAAACTTAAATTCGCAATTTATTCCAACTTTGATAACGGAACTATAATTTTTATATATTCAATGCTTTTTCCTTAAGATTTACATACTTTTTTATTGGATTTGCTAAGTATTTAATTATCATCAGCTATCCGAATTTCCGATTTTAGCAAAAATGGATTTTGCATCCTCAGTAACTCTCTGACGGATAATCAAAATTTCGAACCTGTAGGTTTGTTTTCACCGCAGGAAGGATTAATTTATATTTCCAACACATTCCTTTTTTTACAAAAATATTTTTTAATTATATCAGTAAAGAAAAGCCATCCTAATGCTTTAAATTTGAAAATTATTTAAAAAAAGAGGTTTTTACGCAACTTTTATATTATGTGTACTACTGGAAAAAATGAAGATACTTGAACATATATATACGTGTGTATCCGCCAGGTGCCCTTTTTCGCAAAATACCATCTTACTCTTTACATTTGTATAGTGAACACTAGTTTTATATATTGACATTTCCATAATATATAGCTGCCAGAGCTCCTTATTATAAAATGCTATACTATTTACATAAAAACAGATTTTTTAAAAATATTTACTTATTTTGATTTAATAGATATTTTCATCTCCCCTGGCATTGCTTAGCTTTCCATATTTTCTAGTGCATAGTAATCCTGATTTTATAACAATAATTTCACCCTTCTGTCAATTTAAATTCCCCAAAATATCTCACAATACAGTAACAAAATGCAATTGACATTAATGGTATAATTTCAATTGAATGACTGAGAGGTCTTAATGTCTAAATAAAATTATATATAGTTATCATTAGTCATAATATGTGAGTAACGAATTTTACAAATTTAATTTAAAAAAATGCAGCACTATTGAAACCAAACCATATTTAATTGTTAAGGCTGTTGTAATAAAACTTACATTATCTTAGTGTTTATGTTATAAAAATAAATGTACAATATAGTGCAAATTGTATTTCAAATACCTTTCCAATATAATTTCTAATAGAACTAGAAAGCAAATCTAGTAGTGAAACTGAATTTTTTATATAAAATTCTAAAAGCATTTTAATGGACATTGGATAAAATGATTTTAAAACTTACTACAACAAGTAAAGAAACCTTATTGCTATTTGAACCTTTGCAGCCCAAAACAAACAGAAGTGTACAAGCTACACCCACAGTAATAACCATTACTAAGAAGGAAGTGTCCATTTCTATAAATTGGAACACTCGTAGAAGTTGAGATCGAGTAGCAACTCCGACTGTCACATCCATTAATCCTGCAAACTAAAACATACATTTCAATTTATTATTGAACTTGAAAACATAAAAAAAATACTTTGTTATTTACAAACATTTATAGCAGTATTGCAAATTATAGTGTTTAGATGTTTTTACTTTAAATGTACAAAGTTACGAGTAATAAAGTATTTAATTTAAAACAAGTTCTTTACAATAAAATATTTGATTTGGTGAGAATGATTGAATTTAAAATCGTAAAACAATTTTTTTTTAATGTATATTTTTTAATATAAGTATGAAGAAAGAAAAGTGAGCAAAGGGTAATATTAAAACAATTGTATTTTGAAGTCATAAAAAAATTATCATATATATATTAAGTAGTAAAGAATCCTTTGAGGGTCTTACACACAACGGATCTTATCATGTGACTAATAAAAAAAGGGAATTTCCCGGAGCAATAATGAATCGTACTTTTGTCTCATAAATATTAATTTTTTTTAAAAAAAGCGTTTAAAATAATTCATTTAAAAATGTTTTTTTAAACAAACTATCGGTGTGCCATCTATGGGTAGAATGTTTTGAACAGCACTCTATGAGTAGTTATAACGAATATGTGTGGTGGTGGAGGGGGAGGAGGGGGGAGAGGAGGGTTATTCATGAGCTAATTATGACACGGGCATGCTAGTAGATTTAAATTGCTTAAAAGTTCAATTTTTTTATAAACTGTGTATACCTTTTTGGGAATGAAAAATGTTTTATATTTTGGAGAAACAAATTAATATCATAATCAAACTTTCAGACTAATAAATTTGAATTTTCTTTATATACCTTAAAATAATACATTTTCTTTAAATAACTTCAGATTTTTATTTTTAGTTTAATTATAAGTAAAAGTGTTAATTTTGTCCTTATTCTGGTTAATTGATTGCTAAATAAACAGGCTTTTACTGACTTCAGAAAATTTTCATACAGTTGAGAATTTTCTTACTAACAGCTGATTTTTAAATAATAAATAATTTTGAATATTTAAAGTAGAGTGGGATACGTTTTCGGGAAAAAGAAGTATTTTTTGTTTGGGGTATTGACAATCCTTTAAAAATTACAGGTAAGGGTTTTCTTTGCACCATTTACAATCCCAGTAGTCGAATCCCCTTCAATCTTTCAGTACCTGTCTAGTATGTTATTAGTAGTAGCCTAGTTCTAGTAGTCTAATAAAAAAACTGTATAACCAAAATTAGTTTGCAGCAGGTAAAAACTACCGGTTTTCTGGATTGTCCTGTCACACTAATCGGGACGATGGGATAAGAAGAGAAATGAGGAGAGCTAACCAAAGAAGAAGGTTATTTAAACTCAAGAACCTGCTTTTCCTGTTAATTTTGAAGAACAGAAAAATAAACAAGTCATTTTTACTCCCTTCTAAGGATTGACAGGAGTGAAAAAGGTTATATTAGAAAAGATTTCAGAATGTTTTCTAATTGTTTTTCATTTCAAATGTTTTTGGAGGACAAATTCAAAAATTCATTTACATTTAAAACAGCAAATATTAGCCACTCTAACAGTTCATAGATCTGTCACTGTGTAAATGCAAATTATGTTCAGCAGGAGGAGGGGTGGGGGAAGGGGGTTGTATGTTGAATCAATCTAATCAAATCAACATACTTACATAACTCATATCAATAAATTATAAATGTGGTTTTCAAACAGTTGGGTACATAAGGGTAAATAAAAGAGGGTGTAAAATATTCAGAGAGGCTCATTAGTTAATGTATGTATACATTAACTAATGAGCATTAATAATGTATTAGCTATAATGAGCATTAATAATGTATTAGCTATAATGAGCATTAATAATGTGCCAGCTATGATGAGCATTAACACTGTATTTATTAACTATAATGAGCATTAATAATATATGCACTATAAGTATATACTAGACAGACACAGTATGACATTAAAGAAAGCACACAGGTAAAATGTTTTTTAAAAAAATACTTTATGATAGTATGCATTAGTTAATTTTTTCTATAAATTTAACTTAGCTAACTTTTTTAAGAAGTTTATATGCTTGAAAGCATTTATTCTTACTAGTTGTAGAAAGCTAAGTGTTAGCAATATAAGCTGGCAGTTAAATCTCCTTTTCTCATTTCTCCTGAAGCGTTGTCCAGGATTCATGTTGGTCAACTAAATAAAATAATTCAAATAAACACTTTAGAAAAATTAAATTTAATATCTGTACATTGGAAATAAAGGAATATTATATTTCACATTCAATTTTTGGAGTAAAACATTTTCAGCGGTGGAGGTATTAGTAAGTTTTAAAATGCAAGTTTAGTGTCTTTTGGAACAAATGCATATAAGACTTTTTTGGTGATTTTAAATTTTTTCGACCATGAAAAATATCCTAAAAGTTCAAATAATGCCAAGAATGAAATTCCTACTATTTCAGCTCTAAAAACATGCATTAATATTAATTTTTTTGCACAATACACAAGGAGATAGGTTGGTTAATTGTATGTGGTTTAATGGCACAAGGGCCAATCTCTGCCAATGGCAAGGATATAATAAAATAAAAATACACGAAAATATTGTTTTCATACGGGCGCTTGCTTTAAAATAGATTATAATTTTTTTTTAAAGTAGTAGAGTATTTTTGTGTACACATATAAAATCTATCTGCCATATTTTTTTGTATATAAAAATAAGGGAAAATTAAACTATTGTAGATAGCACCACAAATTTTATGAATATTAAAAATTTTATCTTTTAAAAAGAGGGTAAAAGATTACTACTAACACAACAGATAAAAATATATGTACTGAAGTTGCCTAAGTTGTTAATGGCAAGAATAATTGAACAAGACCAAGCAATGACCTGATTTTCCCACAATTCTTTCCAGGATTTACTCTCTGCCACATTAGTACAAAAAGAAAGACTACTATTACTGTGTGATATGGTAAGACAATAGCTGAAATTAATTTAAAGACAGTTAAATTTATTGAATATACTCAATCTCAGATGAGGGTTGGGTCCAAATGGCCTAAAACTACAATTTTTAGTAGGTAAAGCAAATTTTTTTTTTAAAAATTACATTAAAAAAAATTCTGAAGAAATTTTGTACTCTGAAAAAAATATACTATTACATTTATAATAATTTTGTTCTTAAATTATGTTAAATGTAATCAAGAAAGATATTTTGGTATATTATTTGTATACAGTCAAACCTCGTTAAGACGAACTTCGTTGGACCATTAAAAAAATTAGTAATTAACAGTAGGTCTTATTGTACAAATTAAAGGAAAAAAGCTATATTTTAAGAATAAAAAGTTTTGTTACCTTACTGTGGTTTCTTGGTTACATGAAACTCTTTAATCTGAACTGTACAATATTTTTTACACTAAAATTAATTATATTTTGACACAGTACTGATATTAGAAATTTTTTTGTCTGTTTAAAATAGTCTGTTATCGCTGTTTGTTTTTCGTTCTTTTTGTGACATTTCTTAAAAAAGTCTTTAATGTAGTCTATATCATTTAATTGAGCACACACATGTTTGCGTCCTATCAAACACCAATGAAGTTCCAAAGCAGAAGTAAAGTGAGCGGAATTAAAGTTTTTTTCAGAAAATACTGAATTCGAGGTATGCATACCCCACGGACCTAGATAAGGTGTTCAAGGCTTTTATTACACTTATTTATATATTTACATAGTACTAATATTAGAAAACTTTTTGTCTACTTAAAATGGTCTATTATCGCAGTTTGTTTTCCTTTCTTTTTGTGACATTTCTTAAAAAAGGCTTTAATGAAGTCTAAATTATTTGGTAAAAATTTACTGTACAGTCACCCTTGGCGACTTTTTCAAAATCTTGCCAAAAGTCGCCATTTTGGCGACTTTTTGCACGAGCGAGATCTAAAGAAAACAACTGTTGTTCAATAGGGTTGCTGCAATTCCTTGTCGGGTTGGAGGGGAGTTGCCATTTAAATAAAATTTATCGCCAAATGTGGAAAAAATCGCGCAAAGGGTGACCGTACAGTAAATCTGACCCAATTATTTAATTGAGCAAACACATTTTTGAGTCTTATCAAACACCAATTAAGTTCCAAAGCAGAAATAGAGTAAGCAGAGTTAAAGATTTCCCCCCCAGTTTTATATAGACATACTTACACACACAAAAAAAAGTTATAGGACTCTATAAGAGGTCCAATTGACAGCTATTTGCAAGCATTTAAAGAAAATACTGAATTCGAGATAGGTATACCGCACGGACATAGATAAGGCTCAATACACACCGATTCCTGAGGCATTGCTTTTATGCAGCATTTTCTACCAACTTTGACCCGCTCAGTCAGACTTCCTTTGAGATAAGAACCCCCAATTGACCTGTCATAAGAATTAACATTTGAAGACTTAATTGGTCTTAACATTTTTGTTCATCCCCCAATCTAATCAATCCTGTACAGGAATTTAGAAATCGGACAGTTGTTTTTGCCTTGGCCCTAAAGGTGTCATTACTTTATGTTTTGGAGACAAATCCCTCTCCTTTCCAGTCCAAGACCATTCAGCAAGGTCGAAAAAGTATCTTTAAACAAAGAAATATGCACGGATTAATATTTCTAAGAAAATGACACAAATACAATTGTAATTCTTTTTTCCAACTTTTTTTTCTCGATCTTACCAATACTGTAATTTTTATTTTCCTTTTTTCATAAGTTCAAATACTGCAGTTTTCATTTTTGGCACTTTAATCAGGGTACCATTTAATTGAAAGTCAAATCTTTGTCAAATAAATTACAAAAATATGAAGTTACAAAAGCAACAAACATTGCTTTTTTTTTTGGTTTCCTGAATTGTTCATAATTTTCTAAACTTTTAAGAAAGGAAAACTGCTGAAATTTGTTATTTATAAAGGGCATATTTGGGTTGCTGATAGAAGACATTTCTAAAGATTTTTTAAATAAATCATTTACGAAAAAGAAAACTCTAACGATAATTTTAAGTGGTAAAATATTTCATTTTGAAAAGAACATTGTTGATTTTTCATAAGATGTAATGTAATATTTAGCTTAAAAGAAATTTTTGAAGTTCGAGCGGTTCGAATCAAAACACAAATATAAACAAGAAAATTGAAAAAAGGTGAGTTACTTTTCTCCTGCTTATAAAAATAAATTTTGATACATATTCTTGTTGGTTTCTGTTTTAAATAAACGTCGCATTAGAACTACACAATAGGATATTGGCAAATTTTCGGGATTTAACCCGTAGGAAAAACCAGGGAACATTACTTCATAATTTAAAACAACAGATAGGTTTGCACCCCACGTATCTGCATAGGCGTTAAGATTTTTAGACCCCATGGCAGATTTTACGTACACTAATCCTCTATAAAGGGAAGTCGAGATTCAAACCGAGGCCTCAGTGGCCGAGCGGTTAAAGGCGTCAGCTGGGAATACGAAGGTTCCTGGTTCGATGCCAGGCGATGGACTTGGCAAAGAAAAGTAAAAAGTAGTAATCTTGTGGTCGGAGGGTTGCCAGCTTCGCTACAAAATATTAGAAAAGTCGTCCAGAACATCCGCAAAAATTAACGGCGTGTATACGGGACTGGTGCACGATAAATCTGATCGGTACTTTTAACCAGTACGGTAACCAGTAAGATCGCTACTTTTTTACTTTTCTTTGTCAAGTCCATCGCACGGATTCGAACTAGCAATCCTCTGATGCTGAAAGACATTCAACTCTTGCGGGAAGGTAGATAGCCATTTTCCCAAATGAAGGAAATGGCGTATGCCAGTTCAGATTATTATCTGACTATGGAGGTCGTTATCTGACAATGGTTCTCAATTTCGGGGTATTCCCCGGTCTTTCCTTCGGGATTTTCCGAACCGTATTGCCAATTGTCCATTCGGTAGCTCTAGTGCGACGTTAAGTCAACCAACCGCTTATGAGTTCGTTACTCTAACCGTTCGGCTATCTACCAGGTTTTAGAAATCAGAGTGTTCCGATCGTGTTTGACCCTCACCGTGGTATGTTCCATGGTATGGGGACAGGTGCACGTTAATTCTGTCATAGTCTAAATGTCCTTACGTTGCTTGTGGTGTGGAAGTTTAGAGAGTGAAGTTTTAGCTCAGGGGTTGGCCTCGTCGTCTGACCGTGGTTTTAAGTAAATTTTTTTTTTTATATTTTAAACATTCAAGCACCTTTAGTATGTGTATTAATATTTTTTTCCTTTCCAGGGACTGATATAAAAAAAATTTAGTACTACGTAATCACAGCATTACTAATCCCCCCCCCCCCCCCACCCACCTTATAAAAAAAATACAAAGTTTAAAAACATCGTTAAGTACGCACTTTCCGAATTCTAATAGAAAGTTATTTTTGTGAAATTTATGTTAAGTTAAATTATAATTGAGGCCCCTAAACAAAAACCTTTATGTTCCGGACCTGTATGCCTAATAGCAATTTAAATTGTAAAATTAGCTTCAGTTAAAACACCCAATTTTTACATGAATAAATACGTCTTAATGATGTCCTATAAAATGTTTAGATTAAATTTCTATATTAAAATGAGGTAGTTTTACTAAAAAATCCCAAAATGTTATTATTTTTTTTTTATGGTCCCAAGTAACACAAACAGCTGCCTGAAACGTTAAATTATAGAGGGCGACAATTTTTTTGGGGAAAAGTGAAGAACTGAAATGGTTTCAATTGGAATTTTGTAATGTACATTTGACCTTTTTCTAGATTTATTTTTTTAATTAAATTGTTTATTCATTAAAATACATTTAAATACATTAATTTCTTTACCAATTTCATTATTAGTATACGTATATTATTTTATCGATGGTATGTAGCTTGGATTTTATTTTCTTACCTGAAAAATAGTGTTTTACTTAACACTGCAGACTAGATTCCCCAATTTTTTTAAAATGCAATAGCCAATACACTTTAACCATCCAATTTCAAACTATTTATTAGATACTATTTATGCTGTCTGGTTCAAAAAGTACAGTGAATGTTTAATTCCTCTATTCAAGCGTAGAAAACATAACTTGTATAAGTTCTCAATTTCTATACATTTTAATTCAAGCTTTAATACCAAATAAAAAAAACACTTACCTTTTAGTAAACAAACTCCAATTTGCTGGCTATGTATATTTGTACTTGAGTAACTCGAAATTTACCAGACGTTCCGACGAGACGGAATTTCAGAGACGCAGTCTGATTTGAGATCCGGGAATATAAGCGTGGGAAAGTTTTTCACGCAGACGCAGTTGCAGACAGATCCTTTACATGCCGATTCCGGGAAAATAACCATGTACATCCGTTACTTTGTAGATTTTTTTTTACATGAAAAAATTCAGTGAAAATAATTCTTTTGAATGTAATACCAATACATAATTTCAATTGCGGCGATCGCATGTCTTGCTTTTTTTTACAAGTTCTGAAGAAATTTATTTAAATTTTTAAAGAGTAGGGTGGCACTTGCCCATAGGCAGCTTAGGCGCACTGTAAAACATATACTTAAAAATGAATACCTGAACCTACTCCTTTTTTTTAGTACAATTGCATTATAAATGAGCGATGACGTACTCATATGTAAGTAACCATACCTTCTCAAAAATGAGAAGTGTGATTTAATACTGCTAATCTCTGCTTCTGTTCAATTCATCTAAACAAAGCGACATGACAAACTTAAAATAGTTGTTCAGAAGATGGTTTTATCATATACATCCGTTACTTTGTATATTTTTTAAATGAAAAAATTCAGTGAAAATAAATCTTTTGAATGCAATACCAATACATAATTTCAATGGCGGTGATCGCATGTCAAGTGGGGGCAAATGCTATTTTTTTTTACAAGTTCTGTAGAAATTTATTTAAATTTTCAAAAATTAGGGTGGCACTTGCCTAGGGGCACAGCTTAGGCGCACTATAAAAAAAGATACTTAAAAATGAGTACCGGAAGTTTTTCTTTGAGTACAATTGCATCGTAAATGAGCGATGACGTACTTATATTTAAGTAACCATAGTTTTTCTCAAAATGAGCAATGTGATTTAATACTGCTAATCTCAGCTTCTGTTCAATCCATCTTAACAAAGCGACCTGACAAACTTAAAATAGTGTTCAGAAGTTGGGTTTTCCACATTATTTTATGTCGATTGCATAAATGGAAACTGAGTTATTACTACTCAATTATCTTACTCTTTCCCTTCTTAATCACAAGCATCGGGGGCGTAGAAATTCAAAAAATTTAATAGGAGGGAGCGCAACTAGTTCCATACCTAGAATATTTACCAATATAAAAAAAACGCTCATTAGCAGTTATTCTAATTAGCCATTAGTTGTTAATTGACCGAGCGTTAGTGTGCTATTTTAACTTGACATTTCATCTGTCTGTAAATTTCTTTGTTACGTAGCCACGACCAAACACAAATCTTCTCTTCAAATTTGGCAGGAATGTTCCTTTAAGTCAGCGTTTCTCAACCTTTCAGTATTCGCGGCCCAGTTTTCAATCATAATTTTCATCGCGCCCCCCGCTTATAATAAAATGTATACAACAATAATGCATATTGAGTATTTTGGATTCTGTTTTTAAATTATTTTTAACTAACTGCCAAAACAAGAGTAAAAGCGAGCCAACGTTGGCGAAAAACCACATCTGGCATTTTGCCAAGCGGGCGGTGAACAGATGAAGCGAATGAACGCGGGGAAAATTTAAATATTATATTTGAAATGAAAGCCAAACAGGGAGATAACGTTAAGAGAATATGAAAGTAGAAAAATTCGTTAATGAAAGTTAACCTAGACGGGGTGAGCTAAATTTAGAAACTGGGAATACATTTTTTCGAATAATAAAAGAAATAAAACAGAAGCATGACTAAACAAAATAGAAAAAAAAAATAAGTAATGTTTGTGGAAGGGAATCCACACGACCGATGCCGTCTCGAGCTTGCGCAGAGCAAATGTTTTCTCATAGGAAGAAGTAAAATGTTCGATAACACAAGTTTCAATTCCAGCCAGTCTCATTCGAGTCGATCCTTCTACCGCTATCGAATCTATCGTGAATGTGTATGTTATATATGTTTTCGTGTTAATTGTAATTCACCATATTAAATATTCACGGCAGCAGATTTATGCAGACTCATGGATAAATTTTTAAGCGGAAGTAAGCAAGCATTAGACGATAGTCAAGCATCAACAAGTACACAGACGAGCGTGGTTCCGAAAATAAAATCAAGAAAATATTCTCAGGAATACTTAAATTTTGGGTTTACCAGTACTGAAGTAAATGAAGAAGAAAGGCCCCTGTGTATCATTTGCTCAAAAATATTGGCCGCGGACAGCATGAAAAATAAACTTAAACGACATTTGGAAACCCTTCATAGTGAGTACGTCAACAAACCCAGAGAATTCTTCGAATTAAAATTAAAATGATATAAAAAACAAAAATCATTTTTTAAAGAAATTTTGTCTGTGAATAAAAAAGCTTTTATTGCATCTTACAAAGTTTCATATAAAATAGCCAGATGTAAAAAACCTCACACCATTGGTGAAGAGCTTATTTTGCCAGCAGCAATTGAGATTGTAGAAACTATGTTTGGAGATAATTTTTCAAAACAATTGCAGTCCATACCTCTTTCAAATGATACTGTTGATCGTCGAATTGGTGATGTAGCTGAAGATGTACAGTGTCAGCTTTTGTCGAAGTTGCGTGAGAAATTGTTTTCAATACAGCTTGATGAAGCAACAGATAGTAATAAAGATGCTCATTTAATTGCCTATGTTCGATTTTGTGTTAATATGTCAGTAGTAGAAGAACTACTTTTCTGCAAACCAATAGAACTCAAAACAACAGCGCTCGCATTATTTGCTATTTTAAATGATTTCATGAACGAGGCAAACATAGAATGGAAAAATTGCGTCGGAATATGCACCGATGGTGCTCGTTCAATGTCCCGAAAATTCCAAAGCATACAAGCACTTGTAAAACAAAAATCGCCTCAGTGCGTCTGGACACATTTGATGATCCACAGAGAAGTTTGGCTTCAAAAGAAATGAGTCCTGGTCTGAATATTGTGTTAACTACAGTTGTAACCGTAGTAAATTATATAAAAATGAGACCCCAGAAATCGAGAATCTTTTCCGCACTTTGTAAACATGGGTTCAGTTCATTTAGCGTTACTCTTTTATTGCGAGGCAAGATGGTTATCACGTGGGAAATATTTGCAACGTGTTTATGAATTAAGAGAAGAAATCGCCATTTTCCTAGAAGAAGAAAACAGACCGGAAGCCGATAATTTTCGCGAGGGTTTATTTGTGATGAAATTGAGCTACTTTGTCGACATATTCGAGAAATTAAATAACTTGAATCTTCAACTCTAAGGATCAAATACACATATGTTGGATACGATTGATGAAGTTAATGCTTTTTGTAGAAAATTGGAATTATGGAGCAGACATTTAAAGCAAAAAAACTAACAATGTTTGCAAATGTGGATGATTGTACTAAAACTTACAAGGCTGAAGAAGAACATGTAAAAGTTGTTTTTGTAACCATTGAAAATCATTTAGCCACGCTGGCAAAGAATTTAAAAAAGTATTTTCTTGCTGAGGACAAACTGATAGCAAGTTACGAGTGGGTTAGGGATCCATTACGTAAGACTCCCGAAGGACTCTCAGTTGATGAGGAAGAAAAATTGGTAGACTTCACGACAAGTGGCGAAACCAAAAGACAAATTAGTAATAAATCACTATTTGAATTTTGGGCAGGAGTAGAGGATGATTTTTCTGCACTAAAAACAAGGGCATTTCACATTCTATTACCATTTTCAACATCCTACCTTTGTGAAACTGGATTTTCTGCTGTGGCTTCTTTGAAGACAAAATATAGATCTCGGCTAAATATAGAAACAGAACTGAGAGCGGCTATTTCTAATATTAAGCATTCCTTTGAAAATCTTTGCTCTGCAAGACAGGCGCAAGGAAGTCACTAATAATTATTAAATTTGTTTTTAATTTAGTTTACTTTGATTTAGTAAGTTGTTTTACTTTATTTGTTAAATATGCCGAAATGTGTTTTGTTTTCTATATGTATGTGTGCTTTCTTTTCAGTCAGTTAATCAATTTCTTTAAATAATATTTTCTCTTGGATATTCTCGCGCCTCCCCTCTAGTGGGCTCGCGCCCCTCTAGGGGGGCGCGCCCCACAGGTTGAGAATCGCTGCTTTAAGTCATTAAAATCAATCGACGTATGTTTAATAAAAAAAATTGTCGTAAGGTCTATTGTTCCCAGAACTACTAGTTAACAATTATTAATTATCAATATTTTTTTATTTCATATTTGCATTAATTTCTTTAAAAATTAACAATTTTGTTAATATTAAATTAACAATTAGGATTTAAATATTTTTCACAAATTATCAGAAATTTTTTTCCATTTAAGATCCTATTTGGGATATTGGTAGAAAATTTTGACTTGAATGCGGATTGACAAATTGGACGATGAGTTTTTACAATTTATGAAAACTATTCTCTTTCAGTACTCTCAGTATTACAATTCTACAATCAAATGTATTTAAAAAATAAATAAAATGAAGATTATTTATATTGACATTTCAAAAAATAAACAAGCTAAAAATTTTTTAAATTGCATTAAAAATTATACCAAAAATTAAAAAAAATTGGTAAATTAAATAAAATTTGCCAAATGGATTAAAAAAATATGTTTAAAGATAAATGCATAAAGACTTTAAATATATACCTAAATTAGTAAATAATCCGTTTATTTTTAAAATTTTGATTTTCTTCATTAAGTTTGATGAACACACATACTGACATACATTTCAAACACGCATACCTCTTTCTAGCGCATACAAAAAAAAATAGGCCACGTACAGAAGGCATTTGTACATACATCATACACATTTGTATCGTACATCCCTACGCTAAAACAAAATGTGTAAAAATTTCCGATGCAAGATGTTTTAACGCATGTAAATGCGTTACTACGAGCATTACTATTCTTACATATTAAGCTGAAACCAAAATTAGTCTGGATGTTTGTCAGTATAAAAAAGGCTCCATAACTACAAAACGTAAAGCTTTGAAATTTACAGAATGGTTAGTTCGAAAAATTAGAATTTTAACGTGGCTATTTAAGTCTCTACATTGTGCTGCCTTTTTCAAATAGATTGTGTATTCTCTCAATCCAAACGTCTTAAGAACATTTCAATATAACGAGATTGATTCAGAAATGTCATTAAAAATTATGCTTAAGGTTAATGCTTTTAACTACAAAACATTTAGTTAAAACTAGAATTATCTAACAAAAATTGTTAATTCTAGTATTGGCTAGTTAATACTGGTATTAACGAAGGGACTATGATAAAACTAGCTCCAACTAGGAAATTTGGGTATTGACTGATTTCGGGTTTTCACGGTAACATTTGCAATTATCCATGAAAGAGAGGAAATGTATATATTTTCTGTCATTTGTCGTTATTTTATTTATTCATGTGCGAAGAACGGGTATTTTTGCTAGCTTCTATGTAAGCGACGCTGTTGATAACTAAACTCCGCATAAAAACTTCCTTATGGTAGTATCACCCAGCCACGTAGGTAAGGGGGTGGTTCAAACCCCTCCCATTGAAAATCAAGAAGAATTAAAAATCAAATTACTGTAAAAATCATAAAAATTTCAATTTCTCATACATTTCTTGTTGAGTATTATGAGGGAAAACCTGGTATTTTCCGGAGTCTTACCTCGGAAATTGGTTTTCAAAAGGCGTCAAAAACATTTTCTGAGGCATTTTAATCTCAAACTAAGCCTAACATGACGTCATCGTGTTTCATTATTTAGTATTTCGGCTACAAAGGGAAAATATATTGTCAAACTATGCCGTATAAACAAGATGCTTCAAACATATATTATTCTAAACAAGGGTTTTCATAATTTAAATTTCTTCTCTAATTTATTTCCTATTTAGGAGTGATATTTACTAATTTTAAAAATAGGTAATGGCTGATATTGGTAACGATTCCATGAAAACTAAATGCTGTTACTGTTTCGATATTTATCTGCCAATGTACTTAATGTACTGCTGTGTACTTAAATAGTTTTGAATTTTTTGGAGGAACAGTGGCTGACCCCTCCCATGATAAGTCTATACCCACGTACCTGGTATCACCTAAGTATCTTTAACGTAAGTAAGAACAGTACGCAGGCACGTAGGTATAGATTTTTCATGGGGGGGGGGGGGGGGTTCACTGACTGAGCAACGGATTTCTTTACTTATCCTTCCCTCCCCCTTCCCGAGGGGAGTTAAGGTACCTAAGGAAATCCGTTTTTTTTGGGGGGGAGGTCCCCCTCAGAGGGGGAATACTTAAACCCCCTCCCCCCCAAAAAAAAAACATCAACAAACTTCTCCTCCCCCACAATTTTTTTTTCTCAAAAAAATTTATAAATTTTCATTAGTAAAAAGGAATACGTTGGCATTTGAATATCGAGGCACAACAGTTATCACTGTCATTAACCACTTTTAACAGTTGTCAATAACTGTACTTTTAAAATTAGTAACTCATCACTCCTTAATTATGAAATAAATTTAGAGAACAAATTTATAGTTTGAGAATCCTTATAATATGTGTGGTAACGATTAGTTAGATAATTTATAGTTATGATAGTTTAAAGATCTAATAAGCGTTTTAGTTGACCAAAACTAGTAAAGAATAATATAAGTTATAAAGGCTACATGATCTATCTTCCATTAATTAAATTTAAATTGTAAAGGTCATTTTAATTCAAAGATCTAAAAGAAACAAAAAATTTATCAACTTAACGGCGCCAGGTGTTGTCCTCGTTATCTGGTCATGGTTCAAACATACAAGGCATTGTTCCCGGGTATTTCCTTCGAGATGGACCCCGAACCGTCGCCAATAGTCCAATATGCAGAGACGTACAATGCAGTGTCCGTTCGGAGGTCTAATTTAAGTTTAAGCTTACAAGTTGGGCAATTTAATCTTCCCTCGCTTTCATTTGCTATTTCTTTGGGCTTATGTTCCCAAATAAGAGATTTTTAAAACTCGCAATTCTAAACTTCCCCAGGGGGTGCGGGGGGGGGGGGGTATCGACCGGAACAGAACCGCAAAGAGTAATAAAACAAGATTTATTTACGAAATAACGCTGAAAATGCCAGGACCGAAGGAAAATGCTCAGACGTTCGGCGCCTATAGATTACGCAATACTACATTTTAATTTAAAAAGTTTTATATACATATTTGATGAAAGAAAGAGGGTCTGATCTATTTTTAGAATTAAATAAAAAAAAAAGGCGATACGAGCCGACTGGTCTGCGTCCTGGGTTGATTCATACAAAAAGTAAGAAAAAAAACCGCTCGATTGTTTTTCGCGAAATTTTGATAATACTCAAAGAGCAGGTATTTTCACGGACCAACAAAAACAATAAATTAAAAACCGTTATAGAAAACATGGGAGATGGTTTTGTTTTATAATAAACTGGCAACTTATATTGAAGTATTTTAAGATTAACGAAATTATGTGGTCTTGGAGCATCTTAGTCTTGTCATTTTTAAGTCTTATTTTACGACCCCGCTTGACGATCTATTCCCTTTGTTATCTTTATTTCAAATTAAACCTAACATGACGTCATCGTGTTTCGGTGGTCTCAATACCCCATGCTCACAGTGGGGCACCTCCCCCCCCCCAAATCTTTATTTTTATGATTTTTACAGTAATTCGGTTTTTATTTTATTTTACTTACAATGGGAGGGGTTTGAACCCCCCCCCCTACCTACGTGCCTGACAGTACGTGTAAAAGCTCTAATTGAAAACCATTCTCCTATAAAAGCCTCCGACGATACGCGCATTGATCCTTCCTGGGAGTGAGCCTTGCCAGTTGTCTTTCCCGGTATAAGCCGACAATAAAGGCAAAACGCCTTTTACAGTTATCTTTTGGGAGGTTGCGGAGAAACGAGAAGCTAAGACTTAGAACATAGGATACGCCGAAATTATAGCGCGTGGACAGGTGTGTTAAATGCAAGTTTCGTGAATTTGAAGTTAAGAACTCATTTGAATCTTCAATTGTACAAATTTTAAAATGGATGTCACGGAAAATTTGTAAATTGTCATTTACCGTATCTGTACACTACGATAGTGATGTTGCTTTCTTTTAATAAAAAATATTGTAGCAGTTTAATAAAATTTCAATTTTTCATGTTTTCCAATATTGCACTTTTTTACAGCAAGGTTTTAATATGTACATGGACTTAACACTTACATAGAAATAATATTATGTATAGATTTTGAGGTAAGTCAATACTAGCAGTAGTCATCCCAATTGAAACTTTATTAGATTGAAACGATTAGTGTTTTTATTATTTATACAGTGTGATATTAATTTATCTATTTATGGAGTGTTTATAATAACGATTATATTTTAAATATAAATAAAAAAATTCCAATGTGAAAATAAAATGGAAAATCTGAAAAAATTCACTTATACAAAATTGATTCAAAATATAAACAAAATCAACATATTGTTGATAAGATTTGTGAACCCTTGCTTAAAAATAATAACAATAAGTTCTTTTATGAATTTAAAAATGCAATATAGCAATTGTAAAATATTTAATTCAAATATTAAAATTTTCTACTTGTATTTAAAAAATACTTTCTACTTGTGAACAGTCAATTTTTTCTTTTAACCGTTCATTTCACACATTTTTTTTCTTTTTGAAAAAAATAGGGCATGCAAATTTCCTTCGAGGACTTGAAAAAATATAAAAACATTTGAAAACCAAATTTATTCTTATTATACATTAACACTTACTCATGTAACACTAACTCTAACGTGTACGTGTGATACATGTTTGAGGCTAAATTACTTTGATTTTATATGAAGCACAATCAATTTGAAAATAAAACTGTTTCATCCACACTGCCATATACAAAGTAACAAGAAACTTATTACAAATATTTACCATCATTTCAAATTTTATTCATCAGACAATTAGAATTTTTGAATAGTAATTGCAGTTTTTAAGTAGATTCCCATCAAAAGCCAGTATAATATTATGCCAATATTTTTTTTTAATTACAGGCAAATATTTATTATTAATTCATTGCAAACAAACATTAAAATGTGTTAATGATTAAAAGGTTTGAAATCTACTAGTATTAGGGTGGGGAAGATCTACCTTTAGGATTTGAAAGAAACTAATACTGGGCCTAAAAATCGAATAAACATGCTCGCCTTTTTAAATTAATCATCCATCTTGAAAAGAGGCTAAGCCAGTTTTTTTTTTAAATATTGGAAGGGCCCAATACAAGTATGACTATGAAGTTTTTACTATTTCCTATAAAGGCATTTTAAACAACATGCTATCTAAAGCAGTCCATAAAAGACATTAAGACACAATTCTATGAAATTGAAAAACAAGAAATTAAAATATTAGAAAAAGAAAACCAAAAAATTATATTTTTATAGTTTTTATTTCGAATTTTGTAAAAAGTTCACATAACTGTGGCAAAAGGTATCAGAATAGCTGTTCTGCCTCATCTTCACAGAATATTAAGTTTTGCCGCCAGAATTTCCCGCAACTGATCCTGTTTTGTTATAACCTCTTTAGCAGCCTCAATTCCTTCCAGCAATTTCGGCACTTCTTCTCTCGTAGCGCCGAATTCCTAGAATGACAAAAAATACATCATTGCTTGATCAAGTTTTTTTTTTTTTTAAATTTAATTGCCTTTATTTTGGATTTAAGATTTGTGTTATTAGAATAAGAAATAAACTTAAAGGCTGTTCAAAAACTTGATTAATCATAACTTTTCCATAATCAAGTAAAAGTCAGTTAAGTGTGAGTAAAACTTATGCACTGTGGGTGCCATAATTATATTGGCTGTTAGTATTAACAATATTGTGGATTGATTTGACATACCTTTACCGTCTGTGATACATATTATTTCAATAGTAAAAGATCCCTTTAGCGGGAATTACACGTGATGAATTTTAACATGTAGGTATAAAAAAAGAGAACTTCCCATAGCAGTGACTTTTGACCAATTGTACTTTTGTCTAATGAATATTGATGTTTTTTTTTTAAATGTGTTAAAAATTATTCTTTTCTAACCAGTTTTTAAATGACCCGTTGGTAGTGCTGCCATCTATGAGGAGAACTGTTAAACCTTTTTGCTAATAAGAATTTTAAAAAATGCTTACAATGGATGAAGGGGTTGTTTATGCGAGAATTCTCGATACGGGCATGCCAGTACAGTCATATTTTAGTTAATGAACTGAAACTTTTTATATTACACTCACATTGAGGAAATTGAGTTGGTTTCCAATAGAAGCCTTAACTTCTTTTAGATTTAATGTCTATATCTTACAAAGTACTTAGGATAAAAATAGAATTATTTCATCAGTTAGAATTTTCAGTAGAATATGTTTTGAGATAGAGAGATATAACAAAATTGTGGAGATCTGTGAAACAAATTAAAATACACTACAATACTCTACTTAATGATCTGAAAATGTAGATATAGATAGATAGATAGATAAATTTATTGTAGTGGGCCGTAGCCCATTTACAAAGGTTGGCAACATAATTTAACAAAATAATACAAAATTAGATAACACAAAATAATACATCTTTAAAGAAAATCTAAAACACAATTTGAACAAAAATGCAAAAAAAGACAAATATAAATTACATGAGCAATTAGAATTAGGGGTTGGATCTGTTATTCCTGCACAAGTTCGCTGATCAAGTCCTCCCGGAATTTTAAAACAGAGATGCGTAATTATAAAAACAAAAATATTCTTTTTTGTAAAATTTTAGGATGGTTGAAATGTTACTGGATTCAATTGAGGATAAGTATTTTTGTCTGAATGCATCGTAAATTGGACAGACTAAAAATATATGACCCCAGGTTTCAATTTCTGTTGTGTTACAAAATTTACAGGAATTATTAAGAAAAATTTCGAAAGCAACTCCTTTAAAAAATATACGTGATTGATTGCAAAAAATTTGTATAATAATTCTTTTTATAATGATATCTATATTTGAAATTAAATAGTCTTCGATTAAATGTGAGTTTTTGATATATTTATACTGTGAGTGGTTAATACTATTGTTCATTGAAGTGAGATCATTTTGGGTGTATTGGTCATGGTATACTTGTACAATCGTTGAAATGTAATGTTCAGCGACTTTATAGTCTTGCGAGAGCTAAACAAAATAAAAACCAGCGTTTTGTAAAATATTTCTTATTCAGATGGCCCAATTAAATTTATTGTTTGTGCAGTTAAAGGATAAATTATACACGTTTAAGTAACAAATTTTAGCAAACCTATCATCTGACATTTTGAGAAGGTGTATCCAGTATTTTAAAATTAAACGAATAAAAACTAAAGAGATCCTAGGATAACCTAATTCGAGTCTTAAAATATATCCAGGTACATAACGAGAAACTGTAGGGAGTTTTCTAACAAAAATACAAAAACATTTTTCTAGATTGTTGTAGTTATTTATCGCCCAAACTGCAGCACCGTATGTTAAAACTGATAAAATCAAAGCATCAAATAATTTAAACCATGAGTTAACCGAATTAATTTTTGCACCTGTCAGTATGGACCAAGAAGTGTTTACTGCACTATTTGTTTTAGAAATAAAATAATTTTTGGCAAGATTAAAACAACCAGATGAAGAAAATGGAATACTTAGTTAGACATAGCTAGAAACTATTTTCAATTTGTTATTGTTGTAGAAAAATTTGTCATGCTTAGATAATTTACCGCCCTTACGAAAGATAACTATTTTAGTTTTATTAATGTTAACAGTTAAAGAGAAGTTCTCACAGAATTTTTCAAGAATATTAAGTTTTCTTTGGAGATTTATTGGGCAATCAGCGAGAATCACAGCGTCATCGGCATAGAGCAAAATATGTATAAAAATATCAGAATTAATATATATTCCAGGGATTGATGATTTGTTTAACTGAATTATTAAGTTATTCAAAAACAGGATAAATAATAAAGGACTCAGAATTTCTCCTTGTAAAACACCAGTAGCAATATTAAAGGATTCGGTAGATCTGTCACCAACTCTAACTCGGGCAGTAGCTATTTTATACGTCTTTTATAATAGAAATACATTTTGGGCTGACTGATATCTCGTTTAAAACTGACCACAGAAGATCATGGTTGACGCTGTCAAATGCTCCTTTCAGATCAATAAATGCAGCATACAGTTTACCACGTTTTTTCCTTAGCTTGTTTTGTACTATAGAGTTTAAAATAAACGATTTATCTACACAACTATATCCCTTTCTAAACCCAGCCTGTTCTTCAAATAATAGGTTTTTTTATAAAGCCAGCTTACCAGTCTATTGTTCAGAATAGATATAAATAATTTACCTATTACTGGGACCAAAGATATGGGTCTGTAGTTACTCGGGTTGATTGGATCACCTTTCTTAAATATTGGGCTTATTAAAATATTAATCCAGCTAGCTGGATAGGATGAAAATGTAGATATGTAACACACTCTGGAAATTTGAAATTAATTTTTGCAACTCCAATTTAAAAATCTGATTTTATAATTAAGGTTATTGAAATATATTAAATACAGCAAAACTCAAATTATCCGGATTGCTTTGAGAAAAAAAAAACAGAAATCAGCAAAATCCACATTAAATTTTTTTTTATCAGGGAAAAAAAAATTGCTAGTGTAGCGATAGTAGTGAATATGTTCAAGTAATGATACATTTTAATTCACCTTTATTTCTTTAATAAACTTTTTTTTCATGAATTATCCAAATATTCGATTATCTGGATGGGGTATGGTACCAATTGATCTGGATAATTGGAGTTCTACTGTATGTACATATCAATGGCTAAAAGCACAATAATTGTATGTCCACATTTGTAAACTTTTAGAAAATGCAAAAGGAAGATTTAGAACTTGGGATTTTTTCATACTTAGGTCAAACATTAAACCTACACCCTAAAATAATTAATTTGAAAGGAACATACAATTTTTGTGCAGGAGGAAAGAGTAATACTTCATCTATAAATTGATACCAATATCTCATATGTGACAAAAATGAACATACAATAATTGTGCTTTAGCCATCTATATGGACAATTTTCTTTGTTTAGAGTTTTTGGTAGAAGCCTTTGCCACTCAATATTTAAATTTTATGTTTATATCTCACAAACTTACTTGCTGTTTAATTATAAGGTGTACACAATATTAGCTATGAATTTATGGTCTCTAGGTAGTACAGATTTTGAAATAGAGCTATAACAAAAATATTATAATTTTTTTCTTTGAAGCCCTCTATTCACTATTTATTTGAACTAAATTAAAATATACAGTCATACTCTATGTAATGAAATGAAAACATAGATATGCCCTAAGCTTTGGAAATTAATTGACAAATTGAAATGGAAGTAAATTGAAATTTAAAAAAAAATTGCAACCCACTATTATGATCCTTTTTACAAAAATAAAAGTTTAAAAAAAAAATGTTTGTCTGTATTGGGCCATGGAACTGCATTATATATATAAACACATCCCAAGCAGTTTTGACAACAATTAAAAGCTTATTTTAGGTTATAAAGTCCCATAAAAGTTTATTGTGCTTCTTATTGGTTTCAATAGGAATTCATCAAACTTCACAAATGTTTGGCCCACAAAAAGGATTTTTATCAGGCTTCCCTTTTAAGCCTTACCCAAGATTAAGCTAGTTGAAATCTAATTATCACCTTTTGGAGGTTGAGCTTCCAATCAAAATACTGGACCCACTTAGAGGTGACATGCTTCCTCTGTGCCCTATTCTCCTTAGCCAACTGAGAAAGGAGCATGTCTCCCTTGTCCTCCACTACTACCTCTTCCATGGTGGGCGCCTCCCAAGACAAGCCGTCCACAGTGATAGTTTGTTGCATAATCTCTCGGAAAGTCTAGAAAGGAGAAAGAGGGTTAGTTGCATACCTTCCAATTATAAAATCTGTTAACTTTTTTTCGCATCGAATCTGTAAAATAATCTGTTAAAATTGCAAAGTTAGTGGTTTATATCTGTGGCTTGAGACTAGAAGGACCCATGTCAATTTTATGATTTAAAAAAAAAAGAAGTTATTTTGAATATATCAATTTTAAACTTCTAAATTAAATAGAAGCCAATGTTGTTAGGCTTCTCTAGCCCTTCAAATCAAAGAATTCTTGTGATTACCGCAACATTGGAACAAGGCTGAGCCTCAAACTTTGAAGCCATTTTTTTCAACACTGTCAATTATGACATTCTTGTTCCAAGACAGACACAGATATGATGAAAAAGCTAAAAAAAAAAAAAATTCTTTTACTAATTAACTTTTTTTATAAATGCAAATGCATTCATTACATAAAGTAATAAACAAAAAAAAGCTAGAAAGAATTCTAAGAAAATGAAATAAGGCAATTTAATACTGAACAATACATTTTTGGAAGGGTTTTGTTGTATTTATAGTGGTAGCGGCTTATTTGGGTGTCAAAATAGTGCAGTTTTGAAAACGCTAACCAGTCTCGACTTGATGCACAAGCAGCCACCACAGGACATGTACGGTTTGAAAAAAGTACAAAAAATGAATTGAAAATCATACAAGTTGGCACATATGCGATTGGTTGGATTAACCTTGCACAATGGTGGTCTATTGGCGACAGCTAGGGATCATCCCAGTGGGAAGATCCCAAAACACTGCCTCGTTATTTTCAACCATGGGTCAGATGTTGAGAACGATACTCGAGCTCACACCTGATGCAGGCGTGAAGACTTTTAGATCACATCAGATTTAATGTGTATTAATGCCCTATAAGCAGTAGATATATTTTAGCAGATACAAAAGGAACAAAACTGATACCCCCCCCCCCTCATTTTGAGTTTGTCACACTCACAAAGTCAAGATTTGAACGTGGAACTCTCTGATTATAAGCTGTACACTCTAATTGCTCGGCCACTGATATTGCGCAAGACTAACTTTAAAGTTAATTTAATGTATTTTAATAAGATTAATAGTTTCTGCCTAAATTACTAAAAAATATTATAGAAAATTTCATATTAATAAATTTTAGATTTCATATTGAAGTATGTCTGAAATCATATGAAATATGTTAACTTCAATATGCCGAATAATTAGTGTTATTTTTAAATTTGAAAATATTTTTATTATAATTATTTCTTTAAATCTAACTATAGTACTTAACATGATAAATAATCAATATATTTTTCAGTTTAATTTTTTGCATTTTTGTAAGCAATTATCCCATTCTCAGATTGATAAGTGAATCGTTCAAAAAAGTCGCCAAGAACTACCCGCTTATGATTCGAAATCTCAACCATAAATTTCATTTTATTTAACAGTATTTTTCTAAAAAATATTAAACTGAATCTTATTAATTATATTTTAACATTTTTCATGCAGTTCTTCTTTTAAAATACCTGTTATTAATTTTTATTATTAAAAAACCACACAAAATTGTCATGTCCGTTACCGGACAAATGTTCTAAATTTTATACTTAAAATTAAATTTAGTTAAAAAAAATATAGGGTTTACTAAAACATTTCGACAGTCTATTTTAATAGTAGAAAACAAAATATTTAATTTAGCTAATTTAATTATGATATTTTTTTGTAAATATTGCCATGTCTGTTACCAAAGACAGTAACAGACATTTCATAGAAGAATTATTTACTCGGAATATCTAAACCAAAACATAAACAACACCACATTTATTTTGGATAAATAACCTTGTTAGCTAAATAAATCAGTTGAGAAACTAAAAAAAATATAAATAATTTATGCAAAAAATAAGGTAACAGACATGACATTTGATAAAAATACATACTACAAAAAGTCTCCTACTTCAACTGTGTTAACAACAAGAAATTCAAGATGGCGCAGCTTGTAATTATCTCTCTAATCAAGCTGCATTGATTAACAACTTTTACCACTCAGAAAATGTAAATTTTGATTTAAAAATATGTTTAAAAGTGTATGGTATTAGGACCGTAAATGGCACTGGAATTTGAAAATGACCCTTTAACAGAATGGTTTACCAAATTTTTTTTAATTCAATTCATTCGTATTGAAAAAAATCTTGAATTCTTCGTTATTGCATTTTACTGTCTGTAGGAACTCTTTTTCCCGTTGTTGTTGCACCATTTTTATGATCAGACGAATTCGAACAATAAGAACGAATTCCAAAATGGTACAAAAAATAAGAAGTTATTCGTAAACATTTATTAAAGCAGCCAAAACAAATTCTTACCTCAGAAAATCGTGTCACTAGCTGTGCTTTACTCTGAGTTGATGGTAATAAATCAGCAATTTCTATAATTTTTTTCAAGGCTATTTTATATATTTCATCGTTAGCCGCGCTGTTAACGCGTATTTTATATATTTCATTGGGCTCTTTTTCAGCTACATCGACCGATTTTATTTAAAAAATTTCATCCTCCTTAGCGTTAGAAGCCATTCTAAATAAATTAGCAGCAGTTAGCGTTTTATTCGAACCTACTATCGGTTTCGTAGATTTCGTATTTTATTTCGACCGCTTAGAATTATAGGAGAAGCGCAGTGCAACGTCACAGGCTGTCGCGCTGAGCGCTTAAAGGCAAAACAAACAGAATTCCGTTGCCTTTCGCTATGCTCGCGTCGCGTTAAAAGGCGGTATTTTGTTTTAAACTCAAAATAAAAGCACACGATTAGCATAAATACAAGTTCAATTATAGTTTTAGTTACATAAGGATTATAAAAACAAAAATTTCCAATAATTTTATTTTTCATATTCGAACAAAAAAAATACCTAAAATAGACGATAATGAAACGTAAACTAATAATACATTATTTGTGCACTATTATTTTACATTTGTTGCAATAACTTATAACGTTTTGTGTCAAGTTTTGTTTACGAGATACCATCATAGGTTCATTAAACACAAATAATTGAACCTAACGATAATATTGTTACAACTATATTTAAACATTTTTTGAAATCCATCGGCGACTTTGTTGGAATTCTGAAGTTGTAAATCATTATTTAATAGTATAAATATATAAATCGTATTACTTATATTGAATTGCTTGTTTACTAATCCAATAAATATATGCATAAAAACTTTAAGCACAAAAAATATTACACATAAATGTATTAAAAAAATTACTTCGATTCTGAAAATATGTTTTCTTGTAAAAGTAGTTTATAATTACACAGGGACGTCTTAAGGACCAAATGACACAATAAGTTGTCATATGGAGTCAGTGGCGGCGATTGGGTGGTAAAAGTGGGGGGGCAAGATTCAGGTGAATGTGTGTGGGGTCGGGGGGGGGGTTAGTAATAAAAATATTGACCACCAAAACAATGAATATTGCATATTTATATTTACTCTTTGTTTTGAGTTATTTAAAGAAAGGATACTATCTTAAAATAGGTACAAGACGCCCAGGTCGATTATTAATCCATTTCCGATTATCCCCCCCCCCCCATTTTTTTTTTTAAAGGTTACGGACTATTGCAAAGAATTTAATTAATATACATATTGACCGACCTCCAAAGGATACTAGAATGTCGTCCAGAAAATCCACAAAAAATTAACGGCGTGTATACGGGACTGGTGCACGATACATCTGATCGGGGTCCAAAGTCCCGACGTCTATTGAAGGCGTTGGGTGCCAGCTCAGGTGTTGTCCTCGTCATCTGACCGTGGTTCAAAAATACAAGAAGTCGTTCCCGGGTCTTCGAGATAGGCCAAGAACCGTCGCCAATAGCCCACAGTGCAGCTCTAGTGTGACGTTAATTAACCAAAACCAAAAAAAAAAAAAAAAGGGTAGGTATCCTTTCTATTTGTGTCAGTGTTGAAAAAGAAATGAGGAAAATTTTATCTTCTCACCCTTCCAATTCCTAGAAAATTTCCTGCAGCAATTACAATTCTACATTTGTGGTGCGATTTTTGGGACTCGGAGAAAATCCCCTTAACTCCATCAAATCGTCACCCAACCCGCCACCAAATCCATAAAAAAAAATTCTCAAAAAATTTGTTAATTTTCATTAGTAAAAAGAAATACGTTGGCATTTGAATATCGAGGAAGCAACAGTTGTCGCTGTCATTAACTACTTTTAATAGTTGTCAATAACTATGTATTTTTAAAATTAGTTAATCATCCCTAATTCTGAAATAAATTTAGAGAACAAATTGAAAGTTTGAGAATCCTTATAATATATGTGTGGGAACGATTAGTTAGATAATTTATAATTATAGTAATTTAAAGATATAATAAGCGTTTTAGTTGACCAAAAAAGTAAATAATAATATAAAGGCTACATGAGCTAAAGAAATGTCAAAAGACTCGACATTGCATGGTATTGTGCAATACAATCGACACTGCTAATTTTAAATTAAACATTAAATATACATAATTTAATTCAAAAGAAATTATTTACTTATTACCAATAAATATTAACTTTCATTAATAAAATTTAAATTGTAAAGGTCATTTCAATTCAAAGATCTAAAAGAAACAAGAAATTTACCAACTTAACGGCGCCAGGTGTTGTCCTCGTTATTTGACCATGGTTCAAAAATATGACTCATTGTTCCCGGGTCTTTAATTCAAAATGGGCCCCGAACCGTCGCGAATAGTCCAATATTCAGCTATAATGCGGCGGCGTTCAATACAGTGTACGTTCAGATGTCTAATTTAATCTTACAAGTTGGGCGATCTACTAAAAGGATTCCAAATTATTGGGGTGGGGGGGGGGAGTGGTCGACCGAAACAAAACCGCAAATCAATCACAAACAGTAATAAAACATATTTATTATCGTTATAACGTCAAAAGAAAACTCAGACGTTTGGCGCCTATAGATTGCGCATTACTACATTTTTATGGCCTTGGGTTTAAGTCAAAGAGGAAATTACAAAAAGTAAAAAAAAAAAAGAGAAATTTAGATAATAAACAAAGAAGAGCAGGTGCTGGGCCAATAAATTTAAAACTATTATAGAAAATATGGGAGAAGGTTTCGCTTTAGACAAAAGTGGCAACTTATATTGATGTATTTTAAGGCTTACGAATTATGTGGTCTTTGCCCCATAGCATGTTTTACAACATCTTATTTATATGCATCTGTACACCGTTTATATGCATCTGTACACCGCATTATGAGCATCTTGTACACAGTATGACGATCTTTTCCCTTTTGTAATCTTTATTTTTATTTCAAATTAATCCTAACATGACGTCATCGGGTTTCTGTCTCAATACTCCATGCTCACAGAGGGGGTACAGAATACCCCCCCCCATTAAAATATATATATATATATATATATATATATATATATATATATATATATATATATATATATATATATATATATAAATTTTTTTTCTTTGGCTTACAATGTGAGGGGTTTGAACCTCCTGCACTCCCTCCCACTTACTTACGTGCCTGTGGTAATGGAAGGAAGTTGAGGTTCAAAATATTTCCTTTGTTCGGCAATGCAGTAAAACCACTGACTTGTAATTTAGTTTTAAAAAGTGCAGGGGCAACATCCGAAAAAAGTGCGGGGGCAACCGCCCCCCCTTGCCCCCCCGAATCGCCGCCACTGTATGGAGTGATGGACTAAGGAGGGTGCAAAATTTCAGTGGGAAAAGACAAAAATTAGAAGATTTATTCGAAAAATTTTAGTCTACATTAGGATGTTTTTAGATTGATATTTTTTAATTTAATTGTACATTACATTTGAGTAAATTGATAATATTGAGGTTCGCAACATTATCCGTGTATTTTTTTAAGACGGCTATATATTGCTTGGATTTTGTTTAGAAAAATGCATTTTTGACACTTTATAATATAGTAATTTCTCCCAAATTTTGAAAAAAAAAAATTTGGCGTCTTCTTGAAACTAATAAAAAAAAATTACATGCGAAGTTAGAAAATTCCTGTATTTAAAATAAAATACAGCAAAAACAAAAATTAGCATAAAAATTCGTCGAAGTTGTGAAATTAAAGGTTTTAAACAGGATAATCTTTAAAATATGTAGTTCTGAAGATTTTTGTTCCAAATTCCTTTATAAAACCTACAAAAAACCTTCAATTTTCCAACTTTGATGAAGGCTTTATGCTGATTTTCTTAAACAAATTTGTCAAATCATCCATAAAAGAACTATATATATTTATGTTGTTACTCGACAAATAAAACTAGCATAAAACTTAATCAATTTGTAAAATTGAAGGTTTTATAAAGGAATTTGAAAAAAAAAACACTTTTTTTATAGTTTTTAATTTTTTCATGAATTGAATCTTTAAAAATTCTGCATTTCCCTTTAATAATTTCAATATTTTATAATAAAAGGTGTTTTAAAGGCTTTATTTCATGTTGTATAAGGAATTTTTAACAAAAACCTTCATTAAATGCAGTTATTTTTAAATTGTAACAGCACTTAAAACTGGAGTTTTCAGCATAAAACCTTCAAGTTCGCGACTTCAAATTTGTATGGTGATTGTTTTTGCTTCACCTTCAATTATGAAGCAAAATAATTTTCGTTTGTACACAAACATCCCTTGAACCGCTGTAATACAATTCCCATGACGATCTTTTATAATATAATTTGATGTTTTAAAAGAAATTATTAATTACAATTATCTGCCTGATATTTTAATATAAGTACTAATTATGGTAATGTTTTAATCATTCTTAGAGAAAACCAAACAATGAAAAATATTTGTTAATTTATATTTAAATATAGAATTTTACGCCGAATAAAACAGAAAATATTTATTTTTTAATTGTATAAACACTTTAATTGTATAAATATACAATTAAAACTAAGTAATTTTAATTAAAAAAAATTTCATTGAACTTGTATACACATTTTTCTTAACCTTTAAAATAAGCAGAAAACCCTAAAAAATAACTAAAATGTCCTTAAAATAAACAAAAACAGTAATAAATATATAACTTTATTTTTAAATTATAATGTTAATCAGTATAATTAGTTTCAAGTAATCCTTAAATGAAGTATTAACGATTAACGCATTGGTCGATCCCGAACAAACATGCTAAACCCATGTTAAACGCTGACCCGCGAACGACGATTCTGCCTTCAGCTTTTCCGAGAAGCCGGTTTGTTTACAAATACGCCCTTCCCCTATTCTGTTCTTGTATCAGTAATTTGTTGCCATTAAAAATATTTTATTAAGTCATAAAAATTATATGGCCAAAGGTGAGGCGTAGCAATAGCATCAAATGGGCGCGGGTTCGGTGCCAGCATGTGTATAGCGGTATGGTAATCGAAATGTTGTCATAATAGTTCTTATTAAGCACCAAAAAATATTTACCGTGTATAGGGGATCTGTGTACACTAAACTTGTTATGGAAGGTTGTGTGGGGTGCTAGCTGAGGTATTGTTCTCATCGTCTGACCATGGTTCAATATTACCAGGCATTGTTCTCGAGTCGTCATAAATTTATATTTCTGAAATTTCATATACTCGTAATTTTTTAACTTAAATATACTTAAAGGAACACGATTAGTAAAACGCATGGGAACGTGTGTTTGTTGTGATTGTCGAAACCTTTTTTTTTTTCAGCCAATCAGAGAGCGATTGGTGCAAACTGTTACTTACATGTTCGTAAAAAACAGTACACAAACAAACATGGCTCCAACCCAAGGATAGTGAAGACTATGTATAGAAGGTGCGCTCGTTTTTCGCTTTTTGAAAGTGGGCAAGGAAAGGCAACTAAATGACGTCATTTTAGCTCCGCCTTACTTTTGACGTCATGTTAGCTCCGCCTTACTATCGGTTTTTGATCATTCTCATTGGCTGTGTGTTTCTATGTAAGATTGCGTATTTCATTAATTTTTTTTTTCGAGTTAATAAATTTTTTTTTATTTATTTAATTCTATTAATTACATACAGAACTCCGCTTTTTTTGTTTATTTTTATTTTTGTTTTATTCTTTTGATCAATCGACGATCATACGTTTTTAATACTTATATAGCTATTTTGAACTTAATTACATTTTATTTTTAATAACTTTATTTAAATCTACTCATGATTTTTCTTTAAATTCAGATTTTGATCACGTAATTCCGTTTCACTATAATTAGATTACCTTTATGTTCACTCTTCAATTTGGGAGATTCTGGTGTTTTTGTTGGGGTTGACCGTCCTTGTTTTGTCATGGTGTGTTTGGGGATTTTGGGGTGAGTGGTAGATGTTGGGGGGGTGAATGTTGAATGGCGGGTGAGTGGTTACTGTTAAATTTATAGTTAGTTTAATTTCGATTTTTATACTTAGATCTCAGCTTAGATAAGTGGGTTATAGTCCGTCAATGGACCCAGGTACCCAGGGATAAAATATTTCGCAGTAGTAGTTAATAAAAAAGCTACCGATTCAATTTTTTTTCACAAAAAAATAGGAAATGTCGTAATTTTTTATTTTGTATATTTTTTATTTGAGAAAACCGCATTATATTGCTTATTGAATATAATTTAAATATAAAACTTGTTTTCTCAAATATTTCGAATATGGGTTATTCAAACAGGAACTATTGTTAATGATTTAATGGAATGCACGGAATTTAAGCACACGAGCAATTTGATTTGTTTAATATGGAGTTTTAAATGCGTATTATTTTTTATTATAGTTATTATAATATAAAGTTATAATGCGTATTATTTTTTATTATAGTTATTATAATATAAAGTTATTTTGATTATGTACGTTGTGGGCTATAAAAAATCAGCTTTCTACAACAAATATTACTTTCGAAAAAGTAGCTAAACACTTGCAATTTTAAAAGAATTAGAGCATTCGAAAGTTTAGGGAATTGTAAAAAGTCAAGACAGAATTATTTTATATATTTTTAAAGTTAATTTAAAAGAAGCTTTTATACTTTTCCCGGCAAAAAAAATTATCTGATACTTAACTTAAATCAATAAAACATACATTTTAATCAAGGACAGTGAAGACTATTTATTATATATATTAAAAAAAATTATCGAATTTAACAACGTAATCATAGTACAAAATTTAATCTTCATATGTCATTACAGTATTCTATATTTCTTGAAATATCGCAAACGATTTTGTTGAAATATTGTGCTTGAAACATTGCAAACGATATTTTTATGAAGTTTAATCTGAAATATTTTCGATTTATTTGCTGAAATAATAAAAGTAGTAAACAACATTTCGGAACATTCAAATTTTTTTACACCTGATTCAATAATATTTAAATTTTTAAAATTATACTTATCAATTAAATGTTGAAATTATTATGTTGTAAATTATCTAAATTGCAAACGATAGTTTATCAAACACGTAGCATTCATTCATAAAAACTTTATGTTCTTGACTTTGTCTTTCACATTGTTATGGTTTAAATGTGCACTTTATAAATTTAAACAAAGTGCAACAAAATTTTCGATATGGATTATTATCAGAGGGGTAAGTGAGAAAATATTTATATAATTGTTCAAATTATTCTATCGAATTTAAAGAAATTAAAGCTCTTAGAACATAAGACTAATTTTTAAATATGTCTTTTGCCAGTTTTAGGGAAACCGAAAGTTTTTGTTATAGGATTTTTTTTAATCCTTCACTGATTTTTATATCAATGTACAGATACATGCAAATTAAAACTTCCAGTCGTAAATGTAATTTTCTCAAGTAAATGTTTATTTTTAATAAGAATAATTTAATTGTTTACAGAATCATCAGAAATCGAAATAATGATAAGAAAACATTTGCATACAAGATTTCTTTTCGATGTTATTGTAATTATATATATGTAAAAAATTGCAAATATTTATTTACACTAATCGTTTGTTAAAAAATATTTGAAGTTTAAATGTAACTTCAAATAATTTATCCAACCGGCGATAGCTTCGGTTGTAAAAATTTAGGTGAACATATCGGATTAATTATTATAGCATATGCATTTTAAAATAATTAATTCTTTATAATTTGCAAAGGATCTGTCTGTAAATTGACGGATGAGAATCAAAGAAAAGTCTGGGATGATGGAAAAATGCAATAGCTGGCAGCACCATCAACCAACGCACGCGCATCTAGTTCAGCCTTGCCATTGGTTCAAACGAGAGCATTAGACACGCCCACAGTAGGCGAGGAAGGCGTCACTATGACGTCAAATAGTTGCTCTCTCCGCCTTCCGTCAGGCAGAGCGAGTACGAGCACACCGGTCTTCACTATCCTTGGCTCCAACCATAGTGTTTTCTGGTAATTTAATAAAACGAAATTTATTGTATTTACATCAACAGCTCGCTGCTGTATTACGAAATAGTAGTGTGGTTGTTAAATTCGTATGTTTGATCAATATACTTTTCTACTTCTGTTCCTTCAGCGAAACTTTTATAAGGATAATATGTGTAACACCAGGATTCATAATACCACCAAACTTTTGAGTGTGGACTGCTTTTACGCACTGTTATTTAGAAACTAGATTATGGTTGTTATTAGCGGATGTAATAACTATTGGACTATGTGGTAAACTCTTAGAACCTTTGTGGGGAGCTATGGAAATGTTGACTTTCTTTGCATTAGTGAATACGTCGGTTGCATTTCTGTCAGTTATGTTTTATATCGTTATTTTCACGATAACTTCTGATCCGCGTTACTTATTTTCTGTTCAAATCCATGGCTTGGCTGGGTATTTGGCTGCTGTGTCAGTAGCTGTCAAACAAATAATGCCCGATCATATATTGTTATCCCTTCCCTGTGGTAAGATAAGAAACAGGAATGTGCCCGTCATCGTTCTGGTGTTAAGTATTTTACTGTGGCCCTTGGGCATTGTTAGAAGCACCTATCCAGTTATGTTTACATCTGGTTTGTTAACTTCCTGGATCTATTTAACATTTTATCAACATCATAGTAATGGAACTGTCGGTGACATGGCCGAAGGCTTCACGTTTGCTAGGTAAGTATAACAGTGCAGTGTTTTAGGTTTACAATGCAAAATATGAAGTAGATCTGTTTTACTGCATCGAGGAATTGTGATACCTTTAAAACAAGCTCTTGAAGGTTTTCGAGATACTGGAGACCTTCATTACAACATACCCATAATAACAACTACAAAAAGTACTGATTATTTTATTAATTGATATGTAATGTTTTTAAAAATGCTTTAATGGTTAATACGCAGTACAGTAGAAAGTCCGGACATCTAACATCTAAAATGATCTAATATCCAGACCTTTTTAAATTTCTTGGACAAAAATTCAAACTTACTTTTTTTTAAATTTAAACTGTGTGAAGTTGCCTCTCACTTTAGTACCCAAAATGGACAACTCGGAATGTAATTTTTTATTTTTTTCTACATTATCGTAATCGATACTTTTCCCGTAATGAAAGGGCTGGAGAGTGAGGTCGGTGAGAATTACCATGTGGGCGTGCATCCATTTAAGACGCAAAGTCACCTCGCTCCTTGGCACACAAAATAAACAAACCCTATCTGTTTTGTGTGCCAAGTTAAAGTTGTGCATTTAAAAGTTAAGAAGTTCAGTAATTTTCCGTGACAAATCGACCTTGAGGGAGAGATTAGATTTACCAGGTGAACTTGCAACCATTTAAACCTTGAAAAGTTATCTTAGTTTTTTGGTACACAAAATGGACAAGCCCATGTGTGGAATGTTAAGAAATGTCAATTCTGTTACAATAATGTTACGTAGTGAAACATTACTGATTTAGCGATTTTCTGTGCTTTCTGCGTCCAGAAAAATACCGGCAATTTTTTTTAAATTTAGCGATTTCTTTGAATAGTTTTGATATTTATGATAAAGAAAAGTGAAATTTGATCTGTGAAATTTCAATTCCAAGTCAGAATCCGAACTTTCTTTTGCACAGAGAGTATGGAATATTAATGGATATCGTAATAAAATCTGGAATTACCAAAGTCCCGACGTATTGGTCTATGTGGATAAATGACCTATGTGTCAACCAAGGACAGGTGTTATCTTGTTATATGATGTTGATTTCAAAAGGTAGGTACTATATTCATAAATTAGACATGTCCTCTTTAAAAAATGCCTGGAATGAAGTTATATCTATATTTTTTACACGGAACCTGTAGAGATGTGCACACCATCATTATCAATTAACTTATTGTCTTTTTTAGACCATTAAAAAATGTCATCGCTTGATGAAATTTATTCCCGTTTGTCAATTATATGTTCGCAGAACATAAGTGGAACAGTGTGAGATAGACAGAACTATATTCAATAATAAACACGCTTTGAAAAACCTACGAACACATTTTTACTTTTCTTGAGTTACAATAATAATAGATATAACGTTGCCACATACTAGAACTAAATACAGAAAATAAACAGTCGTTGCCAACTTCATCCAACATCCCCTCTCAACGACTATATGTACAATACACTACTACATATAAGGAAATACATAAATATACAATGTTTACAAAAAACCAATCAAGGAAACTATTTTACGGGTTTTAACAGCCTCGAGCGGTTTTGTTAAAATGTCCGCAATCATACTTTCTGTAGGGCAATAAACCACTTGTACGAGTCCTTTTTCTTTTAAGTCTCTAATAAAATGAAATCGAGTGTCAATATGTTTTGTTCGATTAGATGCTCGTTCATTCTCCAGTAGTTTAATGCAGCTTTGATTGTCCTCAAACATCATGAATGATTCCGGAATTTCAACTTGAAAGTCCTTTAAAAGTCTCATCAACCATACTCCTTCTCTGAAAGCCTCTGACAAAGATACGTATTCCGCTTCAGTTGTTGAGAGCGAAACACATTGTTGCTTTCTACTGGCCCAGCTGATACTCCCATTGAAAATCTTGAAAATGTATCCGCTGTTCGACTTACGATCTGTTTTGTCGCTGGCCCAATTAGCATCCGCGTATCCGATAAGTTGATTAGCATTTTCACCAGCAGCATCACTAGAATCACCAAGTTTCAGATGGTATTCCTTAGTGCCTTTGAGGTAACGAATAACGCGTTTTACCTCTATCCAATCTGCTTCAGAAGGTTTGCTTACCTTTCTACTCAATATGGATATTGCTACAGATATGTCGGGTCTTGTGCAATTTGATATGTAGAGCAGGGCACCAATTGCACTTCTATATTGAGTGTTATCTTTTAATTGAGCGTCAACTTCGTTCCGTTTTTCATATCCAGGATCCAATGGTATTTTCGACGTTTTTGAATCCTGTAAACCAAATCTTTCGATAATGCGATTCACATAGGATTTCTGATGGATTGAGAATGTTCCATCTAAATTTCTATCTACTGCGATCCCTAAATAAAATTGCAAGTCCCCTAAATTTGATATATCAAATTTCTTTTCCAGATTTCTGCTAACTTTAGAGATCAGATCTTCTTCCCTGCAGGCCAAAATAATGTCATCAACATATGCCATTAAATAGATCCAATTTCCTTCTTCTTGTTTTGAATATAAGCATTGATCGGCTTCAGATCTAGAAAAACCTTCTTCAGTCAAATGCTCGTGCAGTTTCTTGTTCCACGCTCGAGCAGATTGCTTTAAGCCGTAAATACTCTTATGAAGTTTGCACACTAAGTGTTCCTTCCCTCTTTCTGCAAACCCCTCAGGTTGTTTCAGGAATAAGGCCTCTTCAATATCTCCATTCAAGAAAGCAGTTTTGATATCTAAATGCTTTACTTGCATTTCATATTTTCCAGCAACAGCAAGAAGTGTTCTGAATGTAGTCTGCTTAGCTACAGGTGCGAAAACTTCATCGTAGTCTTCTCCATATTTTTGAGAAAAACCTCTTGCAACATATCTTGCCTTATAACGACAAACATTTCCATGTTCATCAAGCTTCTTTTTAAAAACCCATTTTCCTCCTATGGCTTGACGTCCATCGGGTAATTCTGCTAAATCCCAAACTTTATTCAAGTTGAGAGAATGCATTTCTTCTTGCATGGCTTTTATCCACTCTTCTCTTTCAAGACTATTCACTGCTTCTCTATAGTTCGCCGGTTCACCTGCAGGCATAGCAAGGTTGCAGGTCTCTATTAGTCTCTTTGGTGGAACGCCTTTTGTTTCTCTAGACGATACTCGAACAGTCTGAATCTTCTCTCGAGTCCCCTCTGCTTCACTCGAAGTATCATCAGTTGTATCCATATCAATTTGATATTTATCTTCATGAGAATTTACTTCATTTTTATTTACTCTACTTGACATTCCCTTATGCGACGTTTCAACAAACTTCACATCTCTACTGATATAGATTTTATTTGTTGTTCTGTCAAGCAATCGGAAAGCTTTTGAACCTTCTGCATATCCTACAAAAGTTAATTCTCGAGCTTTACTGTCAAGTTTTCTTCTTTCTTCATCCGGCACATGCATGAAAGCCTTGCAACCAAAAACTCTAATGTGCTTCAAATTAGGTTTTTCACCATACCACTTCTCAAAAGGTGTTCCCACAATTGCTTTTGTTGGCAAACGGTTCTGTAAGTAGTTTGCGGTTACTACAGCTTCTCCCCAATATTGGTTTGGTAGTACCGCATCAATGAGCATGCAACGGACCATTTCCATCAAAGATCTGTTTTTACGCTCAGCACAACCGTTTTGTTGCGGTGATCGTGGAGCTGTCATTTGATGTTCAATACCTTGGCTTCTGAAGAAAGAACGCAGACTTTCATTAAGATATTCTCCTCCTCTATCACTCCTGATGATCTTCGGCTTGTAACCAAATTTATTGAAGCAAATTTGTACAAAATCCTTGATCTTCTCACTTGTTTCACACTTTTTAGCAAGTAAGTAAACGTAACAGTAACGACTGTAATCATCAATGAGAGTCAGAATATACTTTTTGCCTCCGGGCGTTAAAGTCTGTAATGGTCCACAAAGATCACTGTGAACTAAATCCCCAACAGATTTCGTGTTTGTCTCTGAAACTCTTGGAAAAGGGGATCGTGCCAACTTTCCTTTTGCACATGTCTCACAAAACATAATTTCACTGCAATCATCAATACGAACTCCAGTTGCGAGTAATTTCTTTTCTAGCATTCTAATCGATTCTGGATTTCTGTGGCCAAATCTACGGTGCCAGTTATGCAAGCAATGTTCATTTACTGTGAATCCCGTGAATAAAGCATCTTGTTTGCACTCCAATTCATACAGATTGTTTTTCGTTTTGGCAATTCCGATGACTTTGTCACCTTTCATTATGTCACACCCATTTTCATTAAAACTCACTGAAAGTCCATTCTTAATTAATGCACGTACTGAAAGTAAATTTCCATTTAGATTTGGAACATATCTAACACCAGTAACTAAAACTTTGTGCGATTGTCCAGAACTGGTTTCACAATTCAGCCATAAATTTCCGATGCCTTTGGTACTAAGAGTTTCTCCTTTTGCAACTCTTATAATCTCAGATTTACTCATATCGATATTCTCCAAATACAAATCGGAATTTGTCATATGACAAGTAGCTCCTGAATCTATATACCATTTACTTTTCTCAGAAAACTGTGTCTGAAAGCAATAATGCTCCATTTGCATATTAACTTCAGATTCCAAATCACTCACTGTCGTCTGTGTAGTAATTTTAGCAACTTGCTGCTTTTCCTTCTGAAATGCCTTAAACTTATAACAATTTGCTTTAAAATGTCCTGGCAGTTTACAAAAATGACAAATAGCTTTTGTTTTATTCTTGTAAGAAGATTTATCATTTTTAACTTTCAAAACAGTTTCCCCGGGTTCTGTTACTGAATAGAGACTTTCACTCTCTTTCCGTCGCCCGTATTCGCCAAGAATTTTCTCGCGTACCATTGCGATATTTAAATCAGTTTCTGCGCGACATTCCAAAGCAGTAATCAATGTACCATAAGTATTAGGTAAATTAGCAAGCATCATACCCATTGTAAAACGTTCTGTTAATGGTTCGCCAACAGCAACCAGCTTATCAGAAATACTTTGAACTGCGTGAATCAATTCTTCGACATTTCCATTTTCAGCTAACTTCATACTTGCGAGTTTTCTGTACATGTGTACAGCACTTGATAAAGTCGCTTTTTCGTGGTGCTCCTTTAGTTTTTGCCACACAAGTCTAGCTGAAATTGCCGTTCGAATCAAAATATGTTGATTTTTCTCCACTAGCAATCCAATAGTTCCGATAGCTTTGCTATCTGCTGTTTTCCAATCTTTATGCGCTTTTTCATCTGAAATTAATGGCGCTTCTTCAGTAACAGCAAACCACGTATTTTCTCTTCTAAGAATCAGTTCTGCTTCGTATTTCCATGATTGATAATTGTCGTTATTCAACTTATCAATGCCTACTCTCACAAGATCCGCCATTTTGAACAAAATTAATTCAGTTTCTTTACCTACGTCTTTCGTTTGACGAATAAAAAGAATACCACTAAATAAAATTATACTAGGCAACATACGCTGGGCCCATAACCTGTTCGCAGAACATAAGTGGAACAGTGTGAGATAGACAGAACTATATTCAATAATAAACACGCTTTGAAAAACCTACGAACACATTTTTACTTTTCTTGAGTTACAATAATAATAGATATAACGTTGCCACATACTAGAACTAAATACAGAAAATAAACAGTCGTTGCCAACTTCATCCAACATTATATACTATAAATTTTTATTCAAGTGGATTTTGTAAGAAGTCTCATTGCTTTCTACCAGACAACGAAAGGCTTGGATGATCTTAGTAGTGCATGTATAGGAAATAGCTCTGATGTATTATTTTTACTGACACTTTCTAAAATGAGTATGTGACAGATTGGCGCTTTTTTTTGTATGCTGATCTTAAGTTGTTTCTTAACTAACATTCTCAATATCTTTATTTAGAGCTCTTGGAATTTGCCCTGTTTAAAACTTGTATATATCTATATATGTAATTCTCTTACGCTATGATAAAAAAAATCGCTATATTTGTCTCTGTGGAATGGCAACATCAAAGTTTGTTTACAAAAATTATTGCTTCCGTATTTGTATTTTGACGATTAACCACTTCAACTCATTGTTGAATAATTATTTTGATGTCATCTTAAATGAAGAATACAGCTTACAATGATGTCAGCTTAAATTAGGAAGAATATAAGCCTTATTACATTTTAGAATAAAGTTTTGTAAAAGATAACCAAACTGCAAATGAACGAAAAATTGGCGTGGCGCCATTTGTTGGTAGTTTTCCCATAAGCTCCCTCTGTCACAACTCAGTAAATTAAACAATTCTGGTATGTAAGATTATGGTAAGCTCACCGTCAATTATATCTAAAACAAAATACCATTAATGTTAGAAATTGAGCTAAAATGCATGAAAATAATGTGGAAAATAATAAATAATGGTAGCATGTTTTCCATTTTTTTTTTAAACATTTGAATTTATATGTTTTTGTATTGATTTACATGGCAAAAAAATTTATTGAAGCCAAGAGGAATTGTAATTTAAATTTTCAGTTTCAACTTTTAAAGTTTTTAGTATTGATTTATATAATTAAGTAAATTATTGTTACTAGGGCACATTGTTATTGTGTCCTATCTTGCAACAAGCAAAGCGAGAATGGGTTTCAAAGCTATCCTCCGTGTGTTGGCGGAGCCTCCTAGTTTGTAACTAAAATCTTTTCCCATTGAGATTTTTGTAATTTCATTTTTATTCAGCATTTTATCTTTAAATAAAATACCCCACAATACCCTTTTTCAATCTTTATTGAGAAAATTAACATTGTTTGTGATTGGAACTTGTAGAAATGTTGGAAGAGAGTTCTATATGTCTGAAACAATAGGATACAAATACTGTTCTATGTTATATAATATATTTTGCACGTTTATATTATGATTATGGAAATAAACTTATAATTTATAAAAAATTATGAGCTTCGCTCTACCACACACACATGATCAACTATAATCCAAACTAAACACAATAACTTCATTTATAAAGTTAATCTTTAAAAATATTTATTTTTTATGTACAGCTTTAAAAATATTTTTCAGAAGACAAAATCCAAGATTAACCAAATTTGAATGTGTGTCCGATGTACTATTTTTTTATAAAAGTATGTATAAGAAGTTTAAAAAATATTACCATTGGTAAAATAAATATATCATGGGTCTACGAATTTAGGAATAAAAACATAAGAGTTTTGTATTTAATTAAATTTTGTAGCAACTGTTAGTATGTAATTGAAAACTTATTTGAATAATGTATACAGATATTTAATATTATCATAACACTTTTTTTCGGTTTTTCAGCTTCTTTCCAAATGTTATCCAGCCTCCATTGATAGTGCTTTCAAATACAATTTTTGGATTTTTTGTATACATTAAGTTATGTAAAAGGCCACTTCGCAAGTATAACATAGCCTCTTCAACATCAGTCACTCTGAGTATTCCTGGAACTGAGCCTCATGATGCTGAAAGGAGGCGGTAATACTATATTTTTAATAATTTTTTGAGGCTGACACATGATTTATTCTTTTATAAACACTTCTTTCTAAACAAATCTAGGGTTTGGTGGAAAACTAATTAATTTTCTTCTTTTTGTTTTGATGTGTATGCATAGGACTACGACAATCTGTTGTAAAAAAAATATAATAATTCCAAATTCTAAGTGTGATTCAGGGTGTCCACAAACAGGGAAAACCGGGAAATATCAGGGAATTTGACCATTCTGGAAATATCAGGGATTTTGGGATTTTTTTTAAAAAAATCAGGGAATTGGTCAAAAAAAATATTTTTAACTTGATTTCTGGCTGTGAAACATCGTTGATTTGTTACAAATATTCAAATACTTTTTAAATGCAATCAAAAACAGGGAAATTGCATATGAGACTTTTAAAAGTGTGTAAAAGTTTCCTGATGTTTCTAAAATTTGACAAAACAATTGGCTATTTTATAACTAGGTACTTGCCTGTCCACTCAATTTATTTTAAAAATAGATCTTTCAAATGTTTAAAACTTGGTAAGTTCCTAGTGAAATTCAAATTTCTTTTGAACATCCTTAAAATGATTTTTTTTCTGTTAAACTTGACAAAACTGTTGTTGCCTCTATTATTTTTTGGGTACATTTTAGATCTTATGAAATATATTTTGTGTACTAAGCTGTATATCTTAAGATATTGGATTATATTTAATAAATTAGTTTTATTATTAGGGATAGGGATGCATTGGGTTTCTACTTTTTGAGTATATTGGATTTCTTTTTTAATATTGAGGTTACTTTAGTTTTTGATCTTAAAATACAATCACTAATAATCTAAGAGATATATTAGACTTTTATGATTTTTAAGTAGCATTTCGAATTATTGATATTTAGTAAATGCTCTGTAATTTTGAATTTGGGGTACATTAAATTTTTATGCATTGATTTTTGGATGTTAAACTTTGGTTGCACTTTTTTGGGAGTTTGAAAATCAAGCGAAATGGCTAGTAAACTTATATATTAAAAATAAATATATTTTTGGGAAATAATAAAATAATGTCAAAGCATATCTTGCATAATTATAAGGAATAATAATAATTTTTTTAAATATTGCCTTAAAAAAAAGTACGGCTTGCAGGGAAATTCAAAATGCTTTCCCTGTGGACACCCTGGTGATTGCACTACTACAAAAGCAAGACACTGTTAAATGTTTAGTTTAGCACAGTTTTCAATAGATCCATATATAAAAACTATTAACTTGAAACAGCAGAAAATGACTTAATGAGTTTTTCTACCAAGTCCACCAAATCATCTTGATTGGTGGATTTTTTGAGTAATTAATGCATAGGAGAAGAGGTGATTATAGCATGTTGTATATTTTTTTGGCAAAGATTTCATTGTCTTCTATTCTTGATCACTGACAAAGCATTGTTTACATTGCTAAGCTATTGCCATAAAAATGTTAATACATTTGCTGTAAGAGACTGCTTTAAGATTGCCTGTAAAAAAAATTTAATTTATAAAAAAAAAGTTCAAACAGCTCAACATATGGACAGTGAAATGTTCAATAAAAAATCTCCCTTATATTTTTAATGAGCCTGTTTCAATGTATAATCTTACTAAAAATATAGTTAAGTTTTTAATTGAATCAGCATTTGTAAAAAGGGAATATGTTTTATTTTAAGTTTATGTAACATATCCCATTTTTGCAAATGCTGATTCAATTGGACATTTTCCAGCCAGTTTGAAGGGACCCTTTGTCATTCAGTTAGACAGTTTCAGGTTAGATATGCAAAATTTTATTGAATTAACATAGAATATAAGTTACACAAATGGGCTACTGGCTGGGCTCCCACATGAGTTGAACAGAATAACTCACTTGAGCTTTCTGTATCCCTATTTATACGTATATAGCATCTCCACAAGGTAGTTATTTGCTGCTTACATAAACGCCTTCGACAATTTGGTTATGGTATCTAGTACTCGAATACATCGGCATGTCAAAGTAGCAAAAATAAAGTATTTTAATATAAAGCAACTATTATGTATATAGTTTATGATAACCTTCTTCACTTATTGTTTCTGGCCTGTGTACTGGCATTTACTAAATTAAACAAATCAAACTAAAATGTGCAAAGAATATAATAATGTTTTTTAAGGTTTTTAGAAAAAAATTCTTCCGTAGAACATATGGTCAAAGTATTGTGCTGATTATTTGTGTTTGAAACTTGCTACTGTCCATTTTTTAAATATATATTTAAACTCATTTTTTGTTGATCATGAGCTAATTATGGCACGGGCATGCTAGTAGATTTAAATTGTTTAAAATTTAAATCTTTTTATAAACTGTGTATACCTCTTTGGGAATGAAAAATGTTTTATATTTTGGACAAACAAATTAATATCATAATCAAACTTTCAGATTAATAAATTTGAATTTTTTTATATACCTTAAAATAATAAATTTTCTTTAAATAACTTCAGACTTTTATTTTTAGTTTAATTATAAGTAAAAGTGTTAATTTTGTCCTTATTCTGGTTAATTGATTGTTAAATAAACAGGCTTTTACTGACTTCAGAAAATTTTCGTACAGTTGAGAATTTTCTTACTAACAGCTGATTTTTAAATAATAAATAATTTTGAATATTTAAAGTACAGTGGGATACGTTTTCGGGAAAAAGGAGTATTTTCGTTTGGGGTATTGAACTTACAGGTAAGGGTTTTCTTTGCACCATTTACAATCCCAGTAGTCGGATCCCCTTCAATATTTCAGTACCTGTCTAGTACGTTATTAGTAGTAGCCTAGTTCTAGTAGTCTAATAAAAAAACTGTATAACCAAAATTAGTTTGCAGCAGGTAAAAACTACCGGTTTTCTGGATTATTGTCCTGTCACACTAATCGGGACGATGGGATAAGAAGAGAAATAAAGAGAGCTAACCAAAGAAGAAGGTTATTTAAACTCAAGAACCTGCTGTTCCTGTTAATTTTGAAGAACAGAAAAATAAACAAGCAAGTGATTTTTACTCCCTTCTAAGGATTGACAGGAGTGAAAAAGGTTATATTAGAAAAGATTTCAGAATGTTTTCTAATTGTTTTTCATTTCAAATGTTTTTGGAGGACAAATTCAAAAATTCATTTACATTTAAAACAGCAAATATTAGCCACTCTAACAGTTCTTAGATCTGTCACTGTGTAAATGCAAATTATATTCAGCAGGAGGAGGGGTGGGGGGAAGGGGGTTGTATGTTTAATCAATCTAATCAAATCAACATACTTGCATAACTCATATCAATAAATTATAAATGTGGTTTTCAAACAGTTGGGTACACAAGGGTAAATAAAAGAGGGTGTAAAATATTTAGAGAGGCTCATTAGTTAATGTATGTATACATTAACTAATGAACATTAATAATGTATTAGCCATAATCAGCATTAATAATGTGCCAGCTATGATGAGCATTGTATTTATTAGCTATAATGAACATTAATAATATATGCACTATAAGTATATACTAGACAGACACAGTATGACATTAAAGAAAGCACACAGGTAAAATGTTTTTTTTTAAATACTTTATGATAGTATGCATTAGTTAATTTTTTCTATAAATTTAACTTAGTTAACTTTTTTAAGAAGTTTATATGCTTAAAAGCATTTATTCTTACTAGTTGTAGAAAGCTAAGTGTTAGCAATATAAGCTGGCAGTTAAATCTCCTTTGCTCATTTCTCCTGAAGCGTTGTCCAGGATTCATATTGGTTAACTAAATAAAATAATTCAAATAAACACTTTAGAAAAATTAAATTTAATATATGTACATTGGAAATAAAGGAATATTATATTTTACATTCAATTTTGACAGTAAAACCCTTTCAGCGGTGGAGGTATTAGTAAGTTTTAAAATGCAAGTTTAGTTTCTTTTGGAACAAATGCATATAAGACTTTTTTGGTGATTTTAAATTTTTTCAACCATTCGAAATATCCTAAAAGTTCAAATAATGCCAAGAATGAAATTCCTGCTATTTTAGCTCTAAAAACATGCATTAATATTAAATTTTTTGCACAATACACAAGGAGATAGGTTGGTTATTGTATGAGGTTTAATAGCACAAGGGCCAAATATGGCCAAGCTCCGCCAATGGCAAGGACATAATAAAATAAAAAAACAAAATGCACGAAAATATTGTTTTCATACGGGTGCTTGCTTTAGAACGGATTATAATTTTTTTTTAAAGTAGTTGAGTATTTTTGTGTACACATATAAAATCTATCTGCCATTTTTTTTTGTATATAAAAATGAGGGAAAATTAAAACATTGTAGATAGCGCCACAAATTTTATGAATATTAAAATTTTTATCTTTTAAAAAGATTAGAAAGATTTTAAAAAAGGTTAAAAGAATAGCTACTACTAACATAACAGAAACAAATGTATGTATGGAAGTTGCCTAAGTTGTTAATGGCAAGAATAATTGAACAAGACCAAGCAATGTCCTGATTTTCCCACAATTCTTTCCAGGATTTATACTCTGCCTCATTCGTACAAAAAGAAAGAGTTCTATTACTGTGTGATATGGTAAGACAATAGCTAAAATTAATTTAAAAAAAGTTAAATTTATTGAATACACTTAATCACAGATGAGGGTTGGATCCAAAAAGCCCAAAGCTACAACTTTTAGTAGATAAAGCATTTTTTTTTAATTACATAAAAAAATTCTGAAGAAATTTTGTACTTCAGAAAAAAACTACTATTACCTTTATAATAATTTTTTTTCTTAAATTATGTTAAATGTAATCAAGAAAGATATTTTGGTATATCATTCATATACAGTCAAACCTCGTTAAGACGAACTTCATGGGACCATTAAAAAAATTAGTAATTAACAGTATATTATTGTACGAATTTAAGGAAAAAAGCTATATTTTAATAATAGAAAGTTTTCTTACCTTACTGTGGTTTCTTGGTTACATGAAACTCTTTAATCTGAACTGTACAATATTTTTTACACTAAAATTAATTATATTTTTACACAGTACTGATATTAGAAAACTTTTTGTCTGTTATCGCTGTTTGTTTTTCGTGACATTTCTTAAAAAAGTATTTAATGTAGTCTAAATCATTTAATTGAGCACACACATTTTTGCGTCCTATCAAACACCAATGAAGTTCCAAAGCAGAAGTAGAGAGAGCAGAATTAAATTTTTTTCAGAAAATACTGAATTCGAGGTATGCATACCCCACGGACATAGATAAGGGGTTCAAGGCTTTTATTACACTTACATTAATTATATATTTACATAGTACTAATATTAGAATACTTTTTGTGTAATTAAAAAATATGATCTATTATCGCTGTTTGTTTTTCGTTCTTTTTGTGAAATTTCTTAAAAAAGTCTTTAATGTAGTCTAAATTATTTGGTAAAAATTTACTGTACAGTCACCCTTGGCGACTTTTTCAAAATCTTGCCAAAAGTCGCCATTTTGGCGACTTTTTGCACGAGCGAGATCTAAAGAAAACAACTGTTGTCCAATAGGGTTGCTGCAATTCCTTGTCGGGTCGGAGTTGCCATTTAAATAAAATTATCGCCAAATGTGGAAAAAATCGCGCCAAGGGTGACCGTACAGTAAATCTGACCCAATTATTTAATTGAGCAAACACATTTTTGAGTCTTATCAAACACCAATTAAGTTACAAAGCAGAAATAGAGTAAGCAGAGTTAAAGATTTTCCCCCCAGTTTTATATAGACATAATTACACACACGAAAAAAAGTTATGGGACTCTATAAGAGATCCAATTGACAGCTCTTTGCAAGCATTTAAATAAAATACTGAATTCGAGATAGGCATACCCCACGGACATAGATAAGGCTCAATACACACCGATTCCTGAGGCATTGCTTTTATACAGCATTTTCTACCAACTTTGGCCCACTCAGTCAGACTTCCTTTGAGATAAGAACCCCCAATTGACCTGTCATAAGAATTAACATTTGAAGACTTAATTGGTCTTAACATTTTTGTTCATCCCCCAATCTAATAAATCCTGTTCAGGAATTTAGAAATCGGACGGTTGTTTTTGCCTTGGCCCTAAAGGTGTCATTACTTTATGTTTTGGAGACAAATCCCTCTCCTTTCCAGTCCAAGACCATTCAGCAAGGTCGAAAAAGTATCTTTAAACAAAGAAATATGCACGGATTAATATTTCTATAATGACACAAATACAATTGTAATTCTTTTTTCCAACTTTTTTTTCTCGATCTTACCAATACTGTAATTTTTATTTTCCTTTTTTCATAAGTTCAAATACTGTAATTTTCATTTTCGGCACTTTAATCAGGGTACCATTTAATTGAAAGTCAAATCTTTGTCAAATAAATTACAAAAATATGAAGTTGCAAAAGCAACAAACATGCAATTGCTTTTTTTTTTGGTTTCCTGAATTGTTCATTATTTTCTAAACTTTCAAGAAAGGAAAACTGTTGAAATTTGTTATTTATAAAGGGCATATTTGGGTTGCTGATAGAAGAAATTTCTAAAGATTTTTTAAATAAATCATTTACGAAAAAGAAAACTCTAACGATAATTTTAAGTGGTAAAACATTCCATTTTGAAAAGAACATTGTTGAATTTTCATAAGATATAATGTAATATTTAGCTTAAAAGAAATTTTTGAAGTTCGAGCGGTTCGAATCAAAACAAAAATATAAACAAGAAAATTGAAAAAAGGTGAGTTACTTTTCTCCTGCTTATAAAAATAAAATACAAATTAAAATGATACATATTCTTGTTGGTTTCTGTTTTAAATTTACGTCGCACTAGAACTACACAATAGGATATTGGCAAATTTTCGGGATTTAACCCGTAGGAAAAACCAGGAAACATTACTTCATAATTTTAAACAACAGATAGGTTCGCACCCCACGTATCTGCATAGGCGTTAAGATTTTTAGACGATGGCAGATTTTACATACACTAATCACCGAGGCCTCAGTGGCCGAGCGGTAAAAGGCGTCAGCTTGGAATACGAAGGTTCCTGGTTCGATGCCAGGCGATGGACTTGGCAAAGAAAAGTAAAAAGTAGTAATCTTGTGATCGGAGAGTTGCCAGCTTCGCTACAAATATTAGAAAAGTCGTCCAGAACATCCGCAAAAATTAACGGCGTGTATACGGGACTGGTGCACGATAGATCTGATCGGTACTTTTAACCAGTAAGATCGCTACTTTTTTACTTTTCTTTGTCAAGTCCATCGCACGGATTCGAACTAGCAATCCTCTGATGCTGAAAGGCATTCAACTCTTGCTGGAAGGTAGATAGCAATTTTCCCAAATGAAGGAAATGGCGTATGCCAGTTCAGATTATTATCTGACAATGGTTCTCATAATTTCAGGGTATTCCCCGGTCTTTCCTTCGGGATTTTCCGAACCGTATTGCCAATTGTCCATTCGGTAGCTCTAGTGCGACGTTAAGTCAACCAACCGCTTATGAGTTCGTTACTATCTAACCGTTCGGCTATCCACCAGCTTTTAAAAATCAGAGTGTTCCGACCGTGTTTGACCCTCATCGTAGTATGTTCCATGGTATGGGGGCAGGTGCACGTTAATTCTGTCATAGTCTAAATGTCCTTACATTGTTTGTGGTGTGGAAGTTTAGAGAGTGAAGTTCCAGCTCAGGGGTTGGCCTCGTCGTCTGACCGTGGTTTTAAGTAAATTTTTTTTAACACAATTAAAGTATTATTTTTTTTTAAACATTCAAGCACCTTTAGTATGTGAATTAATAGTTTTTTCCTTTCCAGGGACTGATATAAAAAAAATTTAGTACTACGTAATCACAGCATTACAATAACCCCCCCCCCCCCCCCTCCTTATAAAAAAAAATACAAAGTTTAAAAACATCGTTAAGTACGCACTTTCCGAATTCCAATAGAAAGTTATTTTTGTGCAATTAATGTTAAGTTAAATTATAATTGAGGCCCCTAAACAAATACCTTTATGTTCCGGACCTGTATGCCTAATACAAATTTAAATTGTAAAATTAGCTTCAGTTAAAACACCCAATTTTTACATGAATAAATACGTCTTAATGATGTCCTATAAAATGTTTAGATTACATTTCTATATTAAAATGAGGTAGTTTTACTAAAAAATCCCAAAATGTTAATAAATTTTTCATGATCCCAAGCAATACAAACAGCCGCCTGAAACGTTAAATTATAGAGGGCGAAAATTTTTTTTTTGAAAAGTGAAAGAACTTAAATGGTTTTATTGGGAATTTTGTAATGTACATTTGACCTTTTTCTAGATTTATTTTTTTAATTAAATTGTTTATTCATTAAAATACATTTAAATAAATTAATTTATTTACCTATTTCATTATTTGTATACGTATATTATTTTATCGATGGTATGTAGCTTGGATTTTATTTTCTTACCTGAAATATGGTATTTTACTTAACACTGCAGTCTAGATTCCCTATTTTTTTAAAAAAGCAATAGCCAATACACTTTAACCATCCAATTTCAAACTATTTATTAAATACTATTTATGCTGTCTGGTTCAAAAAGTACAGTAAATATTTCATTATTCTATTCAAGCGTAGAAAACATAACTTCTATAAGTTCTCAATCTCTATACATTTTAATTCAACCTTTAATAACTAATAAAAAAACACTTACCTTTTAGTAAATAAACTCCAATTTGCTGGTCGTATATTTGTACTTGAGTAACTCGAAATTTACCAGACGTTCGGACGAGACAGAATTTCAGAGACGGAGTCTGATTTGAGATCCGGGAATATAAGCGTGGGAAAGTTTTTCGTGCAGACGCAGTTGCAGACAGATCCTTTACATGCCGATTCCGGGAAAATAACCATGTACACCGGTTACTTTGTAGATGTTTTTTTACATGAAAAAATTCAGTGAAAATAATTCTTTTGAATGTAATATCAATACATGATTTCAATGGCGGCGATCGCATGTCAAGAGGGAGAGGGGGCAAATGCTCCTATTTTTATTACAAGTTCTGTAGAAATGTATTTAAATTTTTAAAGAGTAGGGTGGCACTTGCCTATAGGCAGCTTAGGCACATTGTAAAAAATATACTTAAAAATGAGTACCTGAACCTACTCGTATTTTTTAGTACATTTGCATTATAAATGAGCGATGACGTACTCATATGTAAGTAACCATACCTTCTCAAAAATGAGAAGTGTGATTTAATACTGCTAATGTCAACTTCTGTTCAATTCATCTTAACAAAGCGACATGTCAAACTTAAAATAGTTGTTCAGAAGATGATTTTATCATATACATCCGTTACTTTGCAGATTTTTTTACATGAAAAAATTCAGTGAAAATAAATCTTTTGAATGCAATACCAATACATAATTTCAATGACGGTAATCGCATGTCAAGTGGGGCAAATGCTAATTTTTTTTACAAGTTCTGTAGAAATTTATCTAAATTTTAAAAAATTAGGGTGGCACTTGCCCAGGGGCAGCTTAGGCGCACTGTAAAAAATATACTTAAAAATGAGTACCTGAACTTACTCGGTTTTTTTAGTACAATTGCATTACAAATGAGCGATGACGTACTTATATTTGAGTAACCATAGTTTCTCAAAAATGAGCAATGTGATTTAATACTGCTAATCTCAGCTTCTGTTCAATCCATCTTAACAAAGCGACCTGACAAACTAAAATAGTGTTCAGAAGATGGGGTTTCCACATTATTTTATGTGGATTGCATAAATGGAAACTGGGTTATTACTACTCAATTATCTTACTTTTCATTCTTTTGGCACACCTTCTTAATATTTATTCTGTTTATAACTTCTTCAAGTCGCCGTGGTAGTTTAACAGATAAGGTAGTGGACTGCAGTGCCTAAGGAACTGGGTTCGATTTCCGGTAAGTCATGGACGTAACTGTCGATATTTATTGAAAAAGAATTACGAAAGCAGCCTATGTAGACCAGCGTTTACTCTTTTTATTCATGTTTACTCGTTCTACTCGCTTAGTGTATGCACTTTCTGAGTACATGCCTTTTTTAAAAATGAAACTTATGTATTCGGAGCTATGATAAGCATCCAATGTACTCAAAAATGAGTACATTTTCTTATTTTTGAGTACCTATTTTTAACAGTGCGCAAAATGGCCGCTTGGGGCATGAAATAAAGGTGGGCGTCAATTTTTCATGAAAAGAGAAAATGTAGATGAATTTAGTAGTAAATTTGTAATCTACATTTGATATTTTAGATTTATTCCATTTATATCAATTAACATATTAGTGATTCATTTACTAAATAATTTTTATATATATATTATTTGATAGAGGATTTTATTTTCTTGCCTGAAAAAAAAATTTGACACTTTATTCCTTTCCCGTATTTAGCGGACAAATTTTGGAATTTGGTATCTTAGGAAAATAACTAGATTTTTAAGTTGACAAAATTAGTTAATATTAAAAAATGACAGATATGGCTAAAATCCTTTTAGCTTGTGTCACAAAAATTCTTTGAACCTTCCTTACATTTTCCCTCCTTAATCACAAGTATCGGGGGCGTAGAAATTAAAAAAATTTAATAGGAGGAAGCGCAACTAGTTCCATACCTAGAATATATACCAATATAAAAAAACGCCCATTAGCAGTTATTCTAATTAGCCATTAGTTGTTAATTGACCGAGCGATAGCGTGCTATTTTAACTTGACATATCATCTGTCTGTAAATTTGTTTGTTACGTAGCCACGACCAATCACATTGTTCGATTTTCTTCAAATTTGGCAGGAATTTTCCTTTAAGTCATTAAAATCAATCGACGTATGTTTAATAAAAAAAATTTTCGTGAGGTCTATTGTTCCCAGAACTACTAGTTAACAATTATCCATATTTTTAAATTTAATATTTGCATTAATTTCTTTAAAAATTAACAATTTTGTTAATATTAAATTAACAATTAGGATTTAAATATTTTTAACAAATTATCAGAACATTTTTTCCATTTAAGATCCTTTTTGTGATATTGGTTGAAAATTTTGACTTGAATGCGGATTGACAAATTGGACGATGAGTTTTTACAAATTTTTTTTTATGAAAACTATTATTTTTCAGTACTCTCAGTATTACAATTCTACAATCAAATGTATTTAAAAAATAAATAAAATAAATATTATTTATACTGACATTTCAAAAAAATAAACAAGCTAAAAAAATATTTATTAAAATAATAGAAAAACATATAATAAATAAAAAATATTTAAATTGTATTAAAAATTATACCAAAAATTGGCAAATTAAATAAAATTTGCTAAATTGATTAAAAAATAAAAACTTTAAATATATACCTAAATTTGTAAATAATCCATTAATTTTTAAAATTTTGTTATTTTCTTCATTAAGTTTGATGAACACACATACTGACCCGAGACAAAAATATTCGTATGCCGCGTGTATGCCTTTCGTATGCCAGCCGATTTTTCGTATGCCAGATGTATGCCACATATGCCATCGAACTGATGACGGCGGAGATGGTATGCCCGGTGTATGCAAACGGCATATGCTTCCAATTAAGATCCAGAGACAATAATATTAATATGCCGCGTGTATGCCTTTCGTATGCCAGCCGATTGTTAGTATGCGAGAAATATGCCTGTTATGCCATTGAAATGATGACTTTGGAGGTGATGCCCGGTGTATGCGAACGGCATATGCTTCCTATTTCGATCCAGAGACAAAAATATTAATATGCCGCGTGTATGCCTTTCGTATGCCAGCCGATTGTTCATATGCGAGATGTATGCCACATATGCCATCGAACTGATGACGGCGGAGATGGTATGCCCGGTGCATGCGAACGGCATATGCTTCCTATTAAGATCCAGAGACAATAATATTAATATGCCGCGTGTATGCCTTTCGTATGCCAGCCGATTGTTAGTATGCGAGAAATATGCCTGTTATGCCATTGAAATGATGACTTTGGAGGTGATGCCCGGAGTATGCGAACGGCATATGCTTCCTATTTCGATCCAGAGACAAAAATATTAATATGCCGCGTGTATGCCTTTCGTATGCCAGCCGATTGTTCATATGCGAGATGTATGCCACATATGCCATCGAACTGATGACGGCGGAGATGGTATGCCCGGTGCATGCGAACGGCATGTGCTTCCTATTAAGATCCAGAGACAATAATATTAATATGCCGCGTGTATGCCTTTCGTATGCCAGCCGATTGTTAGTATGCGAGAAATATGCCTGTTATGCCATTGAAATGATGACTTTGGAGGTGATGCCCGATGTATGCGAACGGCATATGCTTCTTATTTCGATCCAATTTATTGCGACATTAAGGTTTACAACTATATAATAGTGTGAGTTCATTTTTAAGTATCTCCAGTTACATTATACTTCTTTGAAACCATTGCATTATAGTAATACAGCGATTCTCAACCTGTGGGGCGCGCCCCCCTAGGGGGGCGCGAGCACACTATAGGGGGGGCGCAAGAATATCCAAGAGAAAATATTATTTAAAAAAAATCCCCATCGGTATGAAGTCTTAAAAAAAATTAATATAAAAATAATGCTTTTTCCCCCAATTAATAAAAATTTCCAAAACAAAAAAAAAGTATAGAAAAAATACAAACGTTTTTTTTTTATTTAAAAGTGTGTGTATGTGTGTGTGGGGGGGGGGGGGGTCTCGTATTATCTTTTCCCAACAGGCAGACAGCCAGGCACGTCGCGTCCCCCCCCCCAATAATTTGAAAACCCTAAAAGTTGGGAATTTCAGGATTTGAAAATACCCGAGTTGGGAATTTCGGGGTTTGAAAATACCCGAGTTGGGAAAATGTGTGTTTGAAGAAAATTAATAACAACAAATGAAAGCGAAAACACCAAGGTTATCAAGCAAATGCTTGCCAACCCCTCTTCTTTTTGTTTTTACAGATATTCTTCTTTTCCAAGCACTTTGTTGCTTTTTCTCAGTGCACACTTTATGCATCCTGTCGGGGATTGCAATGATTGGTCATTACGTCACATATGCAATTATTTTTTTTATGAATCCCTAGGAATTGAATATTTCTACTACGCTTTTTCTTCCAGATCTTTTTTTTTTTGTTAAGTAACAACTGGCGTCTTTATGTCGAGACTTTCAGTCAAATACATCGAGAAGAAAATTTATTGGAATACATGTGATGTTCTATGATTAATGAAGAGAACTGAATTATTTTTTTTATTACGAATTTGGTTTCGGTTTATTTGAGGAAAAGTTATCATCCTGAACGACGGTTCTATACTCTTCTTCGTACATCTACAAAGGTATTCCAGTTAACAAAATATAAGCAGTCCTGAGTTCAAGTTGATCACGCTCTTGACTAAGAGATATTTAGAGTTTTGCTCCTGTACATCCGCTGAGAGGCCTTTTATTTGTTTAGTATTTCTGAAAGTTATGGTGCTTTGTTTTGCCTTTTAAAGCCAAAATGAAACATGTATCAGATGATTGAGTTAAATTATTTTCTAGAAGAAAGCTAAAGCAAAAACAATCCAGTTTAGTTGCTTTTTTTCTTTTAAAAAAAAGCGATGGAAAAGACAACCCAACTAATCAATCAGGAAAGGTGAGATTATTCCATATTTGTTTTTAAAAGACTCCATTCCTATTGTCAGTTGCATACTAATTTAGAAGAATTATAACATTTGTACTGCTTTTACTTTAAAATTCAATTGCTAAAATACAAATGACTTATATTTTGTGCAAACATATGCAATTTTTTTTAATGTATGTGAAAAACAATGGCAGATTTGTAAGTATGAAAATTAATTGGGCTCGAATGACAAGTAAATTCAAGAATAATAATCAATAGTTAATGTGAATAAAATATAGTATAAAATAATCTTTTTTTTCAAAATAAAAATCGGCTTTAAACAAAGCTCTAAAACGTTTTTTTAAAAATAATTATTAATTTAAGGAACAAAAGTGGAATATTTTTTTAAATATTTAAGTATTAATTTCATGGTCATTATCACTTTTTGAAATTGGCTCTAAAATTTAGGTGTGGTTTTTTTTTGTGAATTGGCACGAATTTTTTAAAGAGTGGTAAAAAGTACAAAATTAATTCTAAATGATTATTTTTTTTCCACTAGTCCCTAAATTAAAATTTTTGTACTCTGTATTTCTTAAAGTATATATATTTTTTAAAATCTCTTTTTAGTTTAGATTCTCTTTAAGAGGGGACTTCGTCCCCTCCCCCTTCTATTATTCAATATATATATATATATATATATATATATATATGAAATGACCCATAGGGTGGTCATCCCATTATGTTGGTTTGCAGTCGTAAATTAAAGCATTGTAAGGCCGAGTAGAACAAATAACAGTTTATTTACAAAGAGCTCAGGACACGTCTTCACGGGACAAAACACAGAATCGAAGTCTTCTCACATAGGGATGATTACATGACATGAAGAGGGAAAAAGGGAATTATCATCGTCTCGGACCACAGTCGTTATTCGGGCATGGCTAATCATTTAGGGGAAACGGGTGCAATTGAACTTAGAAATCCCTGAGTGATGGGGAATTAGAAAATATGTGCGTGGGTAGAAACTCCTTGAAGAGTCAGCATAAATCATGAGAACGGAGTGATTTGTTATAGGCAAAGGAGAGTTTTATGACCAAGAGGGAAAATGCGCAAATTACACTTAAGTATTTTAAGGGATAGATGTTACGGAATATTAAGAGGGGTTTGACAAAGGAATTCGGGATTTAAAAGAGGGGTGGTTACAGAAATATTCTTTCATATATATGTATATATATATATGTATATATATATATGTGTATGTATATATATATATATATGTGTATATATATATATATGTATATGTATATACAGACAACTCTCGTTATCTAGAACTTGAAGGTTAAGTGTATAAAAATTCGAGATATCGAATATTCGAAAATCCTATAAAAAAGCTGTTTTGGTAAAAATAAACACAAGTATACTTACCTATTTCATTTTAAATTTCTATCCAAAATAGTTTGGTGGGTATTTCTATTTTTTCGGAATCAATTATATTTTCCAAATTCACGATTGCTTGAAATGTCTGTGACGTTTTCATTTCCGGCGTCGATTCAATGAATGCACGCATATATTTTATGGAAGATAGAGCCTCTTACAAAGTTATCATTGGAGAAGATTCGCATTCTTCTTTTGAGAGCGATCAATAGCTATAGAGATTGCATTGCATTTTTGTTTTGTCGCCATTATTCACAGAGACAAATCGACACCACACAAAAGCCTAAACAAAAGTGAGAAGGGGTCGAGTTCGAGTGTCGTCTTCATATTTTTAGTGAGTTGCTTTCTGGATGGTCGGTATAATGTTGCAAGAAAGTGACTCACTTTACCGAAAATGATAGCTGGCTTGAGGGACGATAAATCATTAATATTTTTTGTTGGACTGACTGTCTTAAAGAGCAGGGGATACAACTCAGGGAATCCAGTCTGGCGACATTCAAACAAAGGGGTGAGGCACAGGTAGGATTCCATTGTTGTGTATCCCCTTTCAGTAACGCACAATAAGAAAGAGAACTGCGATAAGAAGAACGTGTCAATTACATATGTGCTAAAGGTTCTTCAAAATCCGTAGTTTTAAAAGGAAAACAAAATTTTGAGTTCCGAGGAAACTTCGAGTTATCGAAAATAACGACGAAAAACTTCGAATTAAAGAGATAAAATTTCATTAAATAAGTAATGAAGGTGCAGGGAAATTGATTTTTTTCGAGATATCGAAAAATTCGAGTTATCGCGAGTCTACTGTATATGTGTATATATACACGTGTAAAGTAATCTGACGACCAACCCCCCCCCCCCCCCCTTATAAATATCCTGCGTACGCCACTGGCTCGAGATGACATCGGTCGTGTGGATTCCCTTCCACAAACATTACTTATTTTTTTCTCTTTTGTTTAGTCATGATTTTGTTTTATTTCTTTTATTATTCGAAAAAATGTATTCCCAGTTTCTAAATTTAGCTCACCCCGTCTAGATTAACTTTCATTAACGAATTTTTCTACTTTCATATTCTTTTAACGTTATCTCCCTGTTTGGCTTTCATTTAAAATATAATATTTAAATTTTCCCCGCTTTCATTCGCTTCATCTGTTTACCGCCCGCTTGGCAAAATGCCAGATGTGGTTTCTCGCCAACGTTGGCTTGTTTTTACTCTTGTTTTGGCAGTTAGTTAAAAATAATTTGAAAACAGAATCCAAAGTACTCAATATACATTATTGATGTATACATTTTATTGTAAGCGGGGGAAGCGGGAGAGAGGGGGGGGGGGGCGCGATGAAAATTTTTATTGCAAACTGGGCCGCGAATACTGAAAGGTTGAGAATCGCTGTAGTAATAGATTGAGGACGATAAAAATCACAGTGGATTTGAAATGGGAATAAAAAATGGTTTTGTGCGTGTGTGTTTTTTTAATTTAATAGTGTGTGCCCACTGACCCTTAACGTACATTTTTTTACTATAAAGGAATAGTGAAAAAATGAAAATCAGAAAAAAGTGGAGCTACCTAGTTCTTCCACCTATCCCTTCAAATAATGTATGATGCAAAAAAAATTATGATATTTTTAAATTAGAAAACGTTATACTGATAAAATTGCAAATGCTAATTTGAACAGGTTTCTGAAGCAAATTGATTTTTAATTTTGAACTATAACATATAGGTATTTTATTTATATGACATACCTAATGTGAAAATAACGCAGCATTCAATAATAGAAAAGAATCAACTGTTTCATTCGAATTAAAATATAAATGAACATTGAAACATTTTGTGAAATAACTGTTATATGTTTGTTATTTTTTAGTAGATTTTGAAATTGCCTTTTTAATCTGTTTTTATCTAAAATTTAAATCATATATCACAATACAATTAAACAATTTCTTTGAGATTCCTTTCCACATGATTTCTACATTTTTATTTAATTATTAAGGTTATATAGCTTGGATTTTATTTTCTTATCTTGACACTAGATATTAAAAAATATTACCCATGTTGTAAAATCGCCTTAAAAACTATTTCTGCATATTGGGGCGCTCATATTCGCCTGTATCACAATTGTAAACATCTAATTAATGTTAAGATTTATTGAATGTTTACAACTATATAATTGAATGTATAAGTTAAGTCCAAGGTCTTTCGGCAATTGAAGTCTTTCTTCAGACGGGGCCCCATTGCTCACATATGGAACCATTAACGTCATACATCCCACAGTGAAGAAAGGAGCAAGCTTAACATGAATAATAAATTCGGGTGAGTCCTTAGTAAATTCCCAGGACGGGAATGAATTTATTATGGAAGGTACTGGGGGAATCAAGGTATGAGTTACCAATTGGCACATTAGGCCCGGTTAGTATTTATTTGATAGTGTTTTTCATGTCAGAATCATTAAACTTTCTTTAGGATATTAGTCATTATTTTGCAATTGATAGATATCAGTTTCTTGACATGAAACATTTTATTTATACTACGAAAAATATTCCCCCCCAAAAAATTTATTATTCATGTTAAGCACAGGAGCAGGTTTCAAATTTTAAGGGGAGTATAAATCTTGTGAATATTACATGACGACTTTTTTCCATGATGTTTAGATTGACTTGAAAAAATGTCATTGTTATTTTTATTTCATATTTGGTGGACAGTATAATGTTACTTTCTCTTTTTGGAAACAGTAATTACTTTAACTGTAATTATTTTTAAAAAAGTTTTTGTGGCATGAAATGTAATTAAACAAAATACTGCCTAAATAAAAGTTACTTATAAGATTTAAAAAAAAAATCTCAATATATGACATTATAATTTCATATGAATATACATAGTATAGTTTTGCATTCACTAAAGCAAAAGTTTGAGCTTCAAAAATCCTCTTCAAGAAATGTCATTTTTTAAAAAAAGAAAAATAATAGTCTCGAACTAAAAATCCTAATCCTGCATTTCCTAATTATATTCGTATAAAATTATAAAGTCATACATTGAGATTTTTTTTAAAAATATCATAAGCAACTTTTATTTAAGCAGTATTTTTTCTTATTACATTTCATGCCGCAATTTTTTTTTTAAAAATAATTATATTTAAAGTAATTACTTTTTCCAAAAAAAAAATAAAGTAGCATTTTACTCTCCACCAAATGTGAAATAAAAATAATGATATTTTTTTCAAAAGTTAATCTAAACATCGTGGGAAAAAGCCGTCATGTAACCTTCACAATTGATGCGATCCGCATACAGAGGTGATATGCCAGACGCATTAGCATACAGAGGTGATATGCCAGACGCATACGGTGGTGATATGCCAGCGGCATACATGTCGCATACCACCACCGTATGCCAGAGTAATATGGGATATTCTCACAGGGCATACGAGGCATACGTATGCGGCATACACCTTTATTTTGTCTCGGGGACATACATGTCAAACACGCATACCTCTTTCTAGCGCATACAAAAAAAATAGGCCACGTACAGAAGGCATTTTTACATGCATCATACTCATTTGCATCGTACATCCCTACGCTAAAACAAAATGTGTAAAAATTTCCGATGCAAGATGTTTTAACGCATGTGAATGCGTTACTACGAGCATTACTAATCTTACATATAAAGCTGAAACCAAAATGTGTCTGGATGTTTGTCAGTATAAAAAAGGCTCCATTCCATAACTACAAAACGTAAAGCTTTGAAATTTACAGAATGGTTAGTTCGAAAAATTAGAATTTTAACGTGACTACATTGTGATGCCTTTTACAAATAGATTGTGTATTCTCTCAATCCAAACATCTTAAGAACATTTCAATACACCGAGATTGATTCAGAAGTTTCATTAAAAATTATGCTTGAAGTTAATGCAAAACATTGTTAAAATTAGAATTATCTAACAAAATTGTTAATTCTAGTATTGGCTAGTTAATACTGGTATTAACGAAGGGACTATGATAAAAATAGCTCTAACTAGGGCCCAATTAAGACATTGAAGCCCGCCTTTAAATGGAGGCCCCATTGTTATCAAATAGATCCTGGAACATCAAATTGAACTTTTATATTGCATTAAAATTCTTGCACCTGAATGACATTAAATTGAAACATTATCATATAAAAAGATTTATTAATAAGTAATCCTAATATTCTGTATGTTTTTTTCCCCCAAATATTCGAACAAATTTAACACAAGTAGCATTTATTTGTACTAAAGTTTGTGAAACAATTTGTTAAGGTAAATTTAACAGAGTACTATATTAGGGATGTTGAATATTTATATATAATGTGTGATTTGGGGCCCCCTTCAAAAATGTATAGTGTAAGCCTGAGCTTCACGGGCCTATTCGGTAATCAGACCCTGGCTCTAACTAGGACATTTGGGTATTGACTGATTTCGGGTTTTCACGGTAACATTTGCAATTATCTCTGGAAGAGAGGAAATGTATATATTTTCTGTCATTTGCGTTATTTTATTAATTCCCGCTCGAAGAATGGGTATTTTTGATAGCTTCTACGTAAGCGACGCTGTTGATAATTAAACTTCGCATTAAAACTTCCTTATGGTAGTATCACCTAAGTATCTGTAACGTAAGTAAGAACAGTACGTGTAAAATCTCGAATTGTAAACCATTATCCTATAAAAGGCTATAATACGCGCATTGATCCTTCCTTGGAATGAGTCTTGCAGTTGTCTTTTCCGGTATAAGCCGACAATAAAGGCAAAACGCCTTTTACAGATATCTTTTGGGAGGTTGCGGAGAAACGAGAAGATAACGCGACTTAGGAATAAGGATACGCCGAATTATAACGCGTGGACAGGCGTGTTAAATGCATGGTTCGTGAATTTGATATTAAGAGCTCATTTGACTCTTCAATTATACAAACTTTAAAATGGATGTCACGAAAAATTAGTAAATTGTCATTTACCATATCTGTACACTAAGACAAAGATATATGACGTTGCTTTCTTTCATTAATAAAAAAATATTGTATCATTTTAATAAAATATTTTAAATTTTCATGTTTTCAATATAACGCTTTTTTACAGCAAGGCTTTAATATAAACATGAACTTAACACTTATATTGACATTTAATCCAATAATATTAGGTATGGTTTTTGAGTTTAAGTCAATACAGTGGTAATCATCTCAATTGAAACTGTATTAAATCGAAACGACTAGCGTTTTTATTATTTATGCAGTGTGATATTAATTTAGCTATTTATGGAGTGTTTATAATAACAATTATATTTTAAATGCAAATAAAATATTTACAATGTGAAAATAAAATGGAAGAGATGATTAAAATGATTCGAAGGGATGTCTTTTGTCTTGAATTTATCGAGTGTTTATAATAACATATTTTTAGGTTAAAATGTAAATAAAATGTTTATAATGTAAAAATAAAATGGAAAATTTGAAAAAAATCATTTATACAAAATTAATTTAAAATATACACAAGATCCAATATATTGTTGATAAGATTTGTGAACGATTGCTTAAAGATAATAACAGAACAAGTTTTTTTTTATTAATTTAAAAATGCAATATAGCAATTGTAAAATATTTAATTGAAATATTAAAATTTTCTACTTGTATTTAAACAAATAAATTTTACTTGTCAACAGTCAATTTTTAATTGTCTTTTAATTCTTCATTTCACACATTTCTTTCTTCTTGAAAAAATAGTTCATGCAAAATTCCTTAGACTTGAAAAAAAAAACATTTGACAACCTAATTTCTCTATAATACATGTAACACTAACTCAAACATGTATGTGTGATACACGTTTGAGGCTACATTACTTTGACTTTATATGAAGCGCAATCAATTTTAAAATAAAGCTGTTTCTACCATTCACACTGCCATATATATATATAGTAACAAGAAACTTATTACAAATAATTGCCAACATTTCAAATTTATTTGAATAGCAATTGCAGTTTTTAAGTAGATTCCCATGCCTGTATAAATATTATGCCAATATTTTTAATTTATTTAAATTACAGGTAAATTTTTATTATTATCTCATTGCAAACAAACATTAAAGTGTGTTAATGATTAAGAGATTTGAAATCTAGTATTGGGGTGGGAAAGATCTACCTTTATGATTTGAAAGAATCTAATAACGGGCCTAAAAATCGAATAAGCATGTTCTCATCTTTTTAAATTAATCATCCATCTTTAAAAGGCTAAGCCTGTTTTTTTTTTTTTTAAATATTGGTAGGGCTCAATACAAGTATGACTATGAAGTTTTTACTATTTCCTATAAAGGCATTTTAAACAACATGCTATCTAAAGCAGTCCATAAAAGACAATTCTATGAAATTAAAAAACAAAAAATTAAAATATTAGAAAAAAAAAACACCAAAATTTATATTTTTTATTTTATTATCAAAAGTAAAAATCCACCGGCAAAAGACATCAGAATAAATGCTGCCTCATCTTCTCAGTGAATTAAGCTGCCCCTCCAACTCTTCCAGCAACTTTTTACGTTCTTCTTGTATCTCTTTCACATTCTCAAGTTCTGCCTTTACTTTCGGCATTTCTTCTGCCACAGCGTCGAATTCCTAGAATGACAAAAAATACAATCTTTTCTTGATCAAGTTTTTTTTTTTAATTTAATTGCCTTTATTTTGCATTTAAGATTTGTGTTATTAGAATAAGAAATAAACTTAAAGGCTGTTCAAAAACTTGATTAATCATAACTTTTCCATAATCAAGTAAAAGTCAGTTAAGTGTGAGTAAAACTTATGCACTGTGGGTGCCATAATTATATTGGCTGTTAGTATTAACAATATTGTGGATTGATTTGACATACCTTTACCGTCTGTGATACAGTGTGTTGGAAAAGTATCCAAACGCCAGACCCGTTTTAAAAATCCTATTAAATAAAATATTTTATGGAAATAAAATACCAAAGGTTTGAATTTTAAAATAATGTAATGATGATTGAAATTTTTTATAACAAATCTCCAATTAATGCTGTACTTTTTCATGGGATATTGTTAACATAATGGTGAAAATGTGTTGGTTTTTCATTTGGTGAATTTCATTCCTAAATTGTTGGTTTTCATGTCTCAAATGTTGGTGTCTCCAATGTTGGTTTTCATGTCTCAAATGTTGGTGTCTCCAATGTTGGTTTTCATGTCTCAAATGTTGGTGTCTCCAATGTTGGTTTTCATGTCTCAAATGTTGGTGTCTCCAATGTTGGTTTTCATGTCTCCAATGTTGGTTTTCATGTCTCCAATGTTGGTTAAAAAGAAAAATAGTTCATTTTTAATAAAATTCGCAAAAATTAAATTTAAAAATCGAAACTAAATTTGAAGAATGAGTTAAAATGTGCAATCTTTGAATTTTTATTAGAAAAAATGCAATTGTTTCTGAAATACTGTATGAAGCTGTTTCAGTTACAAATATTCGAATGTAATCCCGAACTCTTTGGAAAGGAGAAATTGAACAAGCAACTGAAACAGTTTACGGCAATATTAAGATTTTTCATAATAATGTTTATGAAGCTAAATGAATAGTTTGCAATTCTTCATCAAAATTAAGTGGAACTCAAGAGATACAGTTTGATTAACTTTAATTATTAAAATGACATTGATAAATTTGAGAACCAAGTTGGTTTCTTCAAACAATTTTTTTTTCCTAACTCAGGTTGTTTTATAAAAACGCAAGATTGAATAAAAAGTCAGAAACGAAATTGAAATAATTCCTGACAAGTTTTAATGTTTATATATATAGCCATAATTAATGGAATTTTTTTTATGGCATAATTTCGATTTTAAATTATCGTTTTCAATTTGAAGTTGTCTAAGTTCATGTTTTAATTGTCGGTGTTTACGTTCTAAACGTTGATATTTATTTTTATACATTCGATTTTCACCTTTCACACATGCGATTACAAATTTAAAATGTTCATTTTCTTTTAACGTTTGCTCATTTTTTTTTCTTAAACGTTCGTTTTCAATTTCTAATTCTTTATTTGCTTGATTTTTTTCTAAAAATGAATTGATATGTTCCAGCTGATAGGTCACCCATTCATCAAAAGATTGATTTAGAAATTCAGTCGCATTTGTATCTAGAATATAATCATTTAAAAGATACAAAAACGGTAATGTATTTGAATTTTCGTCGGACATTTAATCTGTTCATATGAAAATTTTCTATACACATAATAAAAATTTCTATTACTTTTATAAAAAAAAAAAAAAAAAAAAAAAAAAAAAAAAAAAAAAAAAAATTGTCAAATTTGCATAAAATTTAAATTTTATGCAAATTTGACAAAATTTAAATTTTATGCAAATTTGACAAAATTTAAATGTTATGCAAATTTGACAAAATTTTAATTTTATGCAAATTTGACAAAATTTAAATTTTATGCAAATTTGACAAAATTTAAATTTTATGCAAATTTGCATAAAATTTAAATTTTATGCTAATATAATATAATAATATATATTTTATAATTTTTTTTTTTTTTTTTTTTTATAAAAGTTACAGAAATTTTGATATTGGTTATAGAAATTTTTTATAGGAACAGATTAAATGTCCAACGAAAATGAAATCTTTTAAAATTTCAAATGAAATCTTTTAAAATTTCAAATGAAATCTTTTAAAATTTCAAATGAAATCTTTTAAAATTTCAAATGAAATCTTTTAAAATTTCAAATGAAATCTTTTAAAATTTCAAATGAAATCTTTTAAAATTTCAAATGAAATCTTTTAAAATTTCAAATGAAATCTTTTAAAATTTCAAATGAAATCTTTTAAAATTTCAAATGAAATCTTTTAAAATTTCAAATGAAATCTTTTAAAATTTCAAATGAAATCTTTTAAAATTTCAAATGAAATCTTTTAAAATTTCAAATGAAATCTTTTAAAATTTCAAATGAAATCTTTTAAAATTTCAAATGAAATCTTTTAAAATTTCAAATGAAATCTTTTAAAATTTCAAATGAAATCTTTTAAAATTTCAAATGAAATCTTTTAAAATTTCAAATGAAATCTTTTAAAATTTCAAATGAAATCTTTTAAAATTTCAAATGAAATCTTTTAAAATTTCAAATGAAATCTTTTAAAATTTCAAATGAAATCTTTTAAAATTCTAGACATTTTGCATAAACTTTTCAATTCAGCCAGAATTCTCCATTTTTGTGTGAAAATACTTTTTCAATTGAAATTCTTTCGTTATATAAAAAAAATGAAAAAAAACTAACAATTTTTCCTTTAAGAAGTTTATTCCCTTTCATGTCGTGCCCGAGAAAATATCTTTGATAAATGGCTCGACACTTTATGTGTGGGTAGGTTGAAAATGAAGTGTGGGTTTTCAAACAGGCACACCTATTTTGTGACCTGTTTTACATAATAAAGAGTTCCTTCAGTGGTTCACACAAACAACTTTGAAAATGAATAAAAAAATGTCGCTAAATAAATTAAAAATATCACTATTAAGAAATCAGTTCATTATTTAAATTCAACTTTGGAATTCTTTCATCATAAAAAAACTAACAATCTTTCCTTTAAGAAGTTTATCCCCTTTCATGTCGTATCTTTGACAAATGGTTCGACTTAGGTTGAAAATGAAGTGTGGGTTTTCAAACAGGCACACCTATTTTGTGACCTGTTTTACATAAAAAAGAGTTCCTTCACAGGCACACCTATTTTGTGACCTGTTTTACATAAAAAAGAGTTCCTTCACAGGCACACCTATTTTGTGACCTGTTTTACATAAAAAAGAGTTCCTGTTCACACAAACAACTTTTACTCAGTGTAGAACGAAATTGAATTCTTATGAAACACTTTATTTTATACCTGAAATTATTTGCATTGTTTTATTTACCATTCGCGATGTTCTAATAAAATTTCAAAGATTGTATATATATAAAATTAATAAATCAAAATAATTATATGCAATTCAACATAGAGAAAATAATCGCGACACTTTAAAATAATTATTGTAAAGAAACAAGAAAAATGCCAATTGAATTCATTTTAATTATTAAATTACAATAGGTGCCCTACATATGGGACATTTAGCATGATGAGTATGCCATGTTATAATACAGTGCCGATGATAAAAATGGTGACAAGGTAAAATGGTGGCGACTGTTGTTGAAGACAAATAGAGCAAACCTCTGATTTTAGTGGTATTCTTTTCCTTTTTGACAAAAATTGTAATTTTATGCATTATGTAAAATATTATAAAAAATCTTAATATTACCGTAAACTGTTTCAGTTGCTTGTTCAATTTCTCCTTTCCAAAGAATTCGCGATTACATTCGAATATTTGTTTCACATAAACTGAAACAGCAGTATTTCTGAAACCATTGCACTTTTTTTAATAAAAATTCAAAGATTGCAAATTTTAACTCATTTTTCAAATTTAGTTTCGATTTTTAAATTTAATTTTTACGAATTTTATTAAAAATGAACCATTTTTCTTTTTAACCAACTTTTAAAACCAACATTGGAGACACCAACAATTTAGGAATGAAATTTACCAATTAAAAAAATGAATTCTGATTATTTCTAAAAATTATATCTGATTTATATGTCAGTTTTTGAATGAAATGATTATTTCATTTTTAACATTAAATAAATTTTATCTGACACATTTTTTTCGAAAAAAGTGCCTTAACAGAAAACAATCATTATTGTAAAAAATATTTATTAATCTCCATGAGAAAATGAAATTCAATTGAATCCTAAAAAATAATAAGACACACAAAAAAAGAGAAACAAGACAATTGAATTCATTTTAATTATTAGATAATAATAGGAGCCCTACACATTGGGCATTCTGGATGGTGAGTATACCAAGGGATGATACAATGCCGATGAAAAAAACGATTGCAGGGTAAGATGGTGGCGACTGTTGTAAGTTGTTGAAGACAAATAGAGCAGGCCTCTGAGTTTGGTGGAATTCTTTTCCGTTTGAAGAAATCCATGTAATTTTTCCATTCTCGTTCTTGATTTTGTATTTCTACATGGATTTCCTTAAACAGTTCTATTGGTGGAGTGGCCGAGAAAGTGACAAAGGTTGAATGAAACAGCATAATGATATGTACTTGGAAAATTTGATTGATGATTAAATGTGCAGATGCAGCTTTTGAAGTATAGATATAGCGAGTTCTGTTGACTTGAAGCATGATTGAGGAGAAGTGAGGTAGGTTCAGGCTGTGTGCTATTTATATAGACGTGGACGAAACCTGTTCGAGAAGAGGGGATTGACTTTTAGGAATTAATTTTTTTTTAATAAATATTATTATTTTTAAACGGGAAATTTCAAAAATAGCACCGCAATCTTTAAAGATTTAGTTTTTTTATATAAAAAGTTTGCAGTGTTGGTTTTATTCTCTTGTTCAATTTTTAAATAATTGTTTTTCTTTTTGATAATTCTTCTCTTGTTTGTCATTAAATTTTTCACGTCCTTTTTTATAATGAATTACTTCTAAAAAATTTAAATTTTATGCAAATTTGACAAAATTTAAATTTTTATGCAAATTTGACAAAATTTAAATTTTATGCAAATTTGACAATTTAAATTTTATGCAAATTTGACAAAATTTAAATTTTATGCAAATTTGACAAAATTTAAATTTTATGCAAATTTGACAAAATTTAAATTTTATGCAAATTTGACAAAATTTAAATTTTATGCAAATTTGACAAAATTTAAATTTTATGCAAATTTGACAAAATTTAAATTTTATGCAAATTTCGCATTCGGCAAAATCACCGACAATTCAAACGTTGAATTCAGCAGGTTACGATTTCCCGATAACGTAACCATTCATCCAGGTCAACAAGTTTGCATTGATACAGGAATTGTATTTGAAATGGATAATTTGCCAAGATTGCTTCAAAATCGAGACGTGAATTTAAAATAATTGTTGATGCAGGAATTATTGATCCAGAGATAGCATTAAAGTTTTATTGAGAAATAATATAATATGTTTTGCCAAGCACGATCCTATTGCGCAAGTACTTTTTATTCCTGTCATGAAGTATTTCATCCAACACGGAGCGAGGTTTTGGCACATTGCCAACCGAAAGTGATGTATAAAAGGATGAATAAACGATACTGTATTCATTTCGTCATGAATGTTATATGCAAAATTATCGAGCAGTGCTTTCAGCTCTTGAAATCTTATTTAATCAATGACTCATTACTTCATCCTCAAGCGTTGATGCTACATAGAATCTTAAACTCGAAAAGAGTAATGATAAACTTGGATGCCTTGTTTTTTTCGCAATCCATCTTGTCTCCACATCGCAAGCTTCGAAAGATCATAGCAAAGAAATATCGTGACGATGTTAAAACTGTGGTATCGTGGAGAAGAGTAGAGCCATCAGCAGAGCCAGCAGCAAAGCCAAAGGATATTCTGATGGATTATGCAGGTATGTTCTTGGCGAATGAACATTCGGCTGGCGTATTGTATTTTATAGGACTGGCCTATATAATGCAAGAAATGAACAGTGATGTCAATGTAGTGCCTGATGTTTGTGACCTGTTCGAAGAACATTTGATTGTTGACAATTTATCATTTATACATTTGATAACTACGGAATATGCAAAAACTGAAGTAATGTCATAATTTTGAAAAGTTCTATGCAAATAAATGTATTTTTGTGTTTTAACTTTGCATTCTAGTAAATTACAATGCATTTTAAGTATTCTTTGTAAATCATAGATTGAACTTTATAATGAATGAAATCTAATACTATTAAACGAGCAATGTTTGTTTGTTTCTCCAAATTCGCTCTAACGATTTTCACGAAAATTGACCAATTTTCGCGGTAAAAATTCGATTGGTTGAAAAATTTCATTTAGAGGGTGAAATAAGTAGATTAAAAGTTTCATTTAACGCTTTCCATTGCAAATTATTCATCGCGTATGAGTTAATAGATTATATGCCAATAGTGTTATTTAATTCTTCATATGTTATTTTAATTTAAAACGTGCAAAATGATGTATTTTCATTATAGTTTTTATTTTAAAATAAAGTATTTTTTTCTCATAAATAAACGAAGGAAACATCAGTAAATTAAAATTGAAAAATCGTTTTTAAATAAACAAAATACATTCTTCTAATCATGTGACTATTTCGTCTAGTAAATGCTATACATTTTCTAATAAATATTTAAAAAGAACTTGAACAAAATCGTTTGAATTTAAAATAATCAAAGTTTAAATAAATTTGGTCCTGCGATTTTTTACTGTTTCTGCACGTGATGTCATAAGTGGAATTCACAAGAGAAATTTTTAAAATTCCATATAAAAAATATCGTTTGGATAAACAAGTAGATTTTTTTATTCCATGTAAAATGGATTATGTAAATAGAATATGGAATTTTCAAAACAAAAATTAGAAGTAATTGCGTTTGTTTTGTTAATGAAATCAATTGAATAAGTTTTTATTAAATTAATGTTGTTTATAAAATATATATTTATTTACATTTAAAATTTAACTTTGTTATAAATTTTTATTTGATAAATTTTATTTTAGCAATTGTTAATAAATATTTTTTTTAGTGCTAATGGATATAAATAAAAGAAGTTTTATTAAATTAATTTTAAGCAAAAGGTAAAAATATAATTTTATACATTTAATAAACTATTTTCTTCTATTATTTATAGCTTTTATTTTACCAATTGTTCATAAATACACTTATTTCTGATAACAAGAAAAATTCTGAGTTTTCAAGATATGTTTTGGAAATTGTGAAAAAAGAAAGTGTTTCCAAAAGTTAACATTTGTTTACCATGGACACCTTGCTGTGTGGAAATTACATGACGCCATAAGTGACTTCACGCACATTTTTTATTGGTTTGTGATTCACCAATCACAAAGCTAATTGACCATGCGTTTTTGTTATTCCGTTAAAATTTTAATCTCGGGTCCATGTAGTGTCTATAAAAATGGTTTAGTATTTATTAATTCCACTTTCTAATTAATTAAGGAAAACGTTAAATTGTTTTAAATGATATTTTTTTTCTCTGTATACCAGCAAATTTGTCATATAAAGTTCTTAATATAAAAGCAACATTTCTATGATACAATTTAATAATGAACTGTTTCTCGAATTACGTAAGTAAGTTTAGTTTAGAGAGTGATTGAAAATAAGTAATGAGATTTTGCAACTGAAAAGGAGTTTAAATTTTTCATTAACAAACTTAAAATTATTTGTAAATAGAAATTTCACATCATTTACTATAAACGTATTTTAAAATTTATTTATTTTGTTATTTAAAGGTGTGTCCAAATAACCTGCCTAATTAAATATGAAATTATTGTCGAATTGCATTAGATAGTAATAATAAAATACTGAATAATGTTCTCGTATTACGTTAATATGTTTAGTTTAAAGCAGATAATTAAATGAGTAACGAGACAATATAACAAAGGAAAAGGAGTTTTTAATTAAAACGTACATAGTAACGCTTGAAAAAAAAAAAGTTTTCACATACAAACAGAGAAATTAATTTCAGCAAATTTAAAAATAAATATTACATTTTAATTATTTTTATCATGAAATAAGTATTTTGTTAATAAAAATGTGTTCAAAGTAACTATATTGTTTTCAAGACCCAGACTGCAAGCTCATATTTTATATTCTGTAACCTTTTCTTAGGAACAAAATTATGAACTATTTCTAACAACTGTCGCAAACGTGTCATTTTCAAACATTAGGCTAAATAAAATAATATATGTGTATTGAAAAGTCGAAAACGGCAGCTTTATTATTAAAAAAATAGATTAATATTAGTTTATTCGCTATTATATTAAAAAAAACTCTTATATTTAATTTTATAGAAGGTTCGATGCCGTTATAATGAAATATACCGGTTCAAATTATATTATTTTACACTGAATTAAATATAAAACTTTATTTTCGTCACTACGATTAATTCCGAATTACACATAAAATTATTTGAAATAAGTAAATATCTTTATTATTGATTACACGTTTAATATAAAACATTGTTCGTTCCTGATTATTGCAGGTTGAAGAAAAAAAAATACCGAAATAATTTTGCAGTAGCAAAAAATAATTTGATCTCCATTATCCTAATCTTGCATAGTATTTAAAAGTCCATTCAGTTACTCAAGAGTTAGACTGAAGCAAACATCATTTCAAAAGGTTACTAAAATACTGAACAACAAAATGTTGTCCCGTTTTATCATGCAAATGAAATGTTTGTACTACAATTGTGTGTTCGCGCTAATAACATTAATTTAAGTTACTTTTGCAGAATTTATACGGTAACCTTGACGCGTTTAACCAGTTTTATGAGCATATTTCTAAGAACTTAAGGATATTTCGATAAAAATACGTTAGACGATAAAAAAAAAAATAGCACGAATATCGAACCGTTGATATGGACATTTCGATTCATTAAAACTATTATTAAGTAAAAAATATGAAAGCGAGCTGGGCTCGGTCCCCTGGTACTAAAGATTAACATCGCAAGGTTTCATGGTAATGAGATATACATCTTTGAATCGATAGATTTCTGCAGTAATTTGCGGATCACCAGTATTTTTAACTATAATGAAAGGTCAAAAATAAAAGAGTGAATATTTGTTTCATGAAACAAATATTCACTCTTTTATTTTTGGAAAAGACTATACTTGAAACTGTTTACGGACTTTTATGAGCTAATATTTACATTTTATTTTCATATAAAAAAATGGAGAAGTGTAAGGTTATGTTGCTCCAACTCAACATTTACAACGTGATTGTAATCAATCATTTTTGAGAAGTTCTGTTTGAAAAAATATATCCATGTATTTAAAATAATAATTTCAAAAGAAAAACAATGCCATTTTAAATTATAATATGGGGCAAATACAAGATAAAATGGTAGCGACTGTTTGAAGAAATCCATCGTCAATGGATGACGAAAGTGGTAAATTTCATTGCGTGTAGACGAAACCAGTTCTTCGTTGGGAAATTTTCAAATAAACTTTTTTTAAATTTCATAATAATATTATTCAATCACTTCATATTTACAATTCCAAATCTGTAATGACACATGTTTGAAAAAAAAATATCCCCATCATTTTTTTGGGAAACACAACATTGTTTTTTTTATTTACATGAATCAAATGTATTCCAAACCATGCTTTGCTTCATGTAAGTTTTCGGCAGCTCTAAAGGCCAAGAGTCCAGCATGCTGTTTGGGGCCCATTAGATAACAATGGTTTTTAAGCACACCTGCCCCAAGAAAGTGAACCGTCCCTTCATGCATGACTGTTTCCAGGTAATGGTAAGTTGCCATATCCAGGCATCCCACGTGTACCACCGCTCCTTCTTCCTTCTGCAGGTGAATCTCATAGAAATCATGACTTAGGTAGTAGGCCATGTCATTCATGTGCACAATGTCGGTATGTTTTATCCCGTCGTGGTTGTCAAAAGGATTGTTGGGCAGATTTAAATTTTTCAAAACATCTGCATATCCAAAGCGTAGGGAACTAGGGCTCGGCTCCACAGCCATCTGTATATTGGTCGATTCAATTGAATTGAAAACGATGCGGCGAGGGACGAAAGTCTCCTCGTGCCACATAAATTGGGCTACAGCAATAAAATCGAGTTGATCCATTACTAAAAAAAGTGGCAAGTTGTCTGGCGCTTATATACGCTAGACGAGCGCCAAATATAACGCCAAATCATTGGTTTGAAACAAATAATTTCCCACATCATTTTTTCCAATGTTGGACCACCATTTTAAATATAATTTTCCGTATATTATTAATAATTTGAATATAAAGTTTTAATTTAAACGTATTTTTGCGACCTTGTAATCAACATTTTTTATAAGAAATAGGGGTATAAAGTTAATTTCAATTTGTCTACATTTTTAATTCAACATGTGGCGACATTTTTAATTCAATATGTGGCGACATTTTTTTATTTTAATGTATATCAGAAGTATTAAAAATGGCAGCGGTTTTTTTATATAATCTGTTTTAATTCTCCAAATTTGATATACACCATGGGAAATTCGAGAAAATAAATATGTTCCACTGAGCAAGTGAACTTCTTATTTGGACAATTAATATTTAAATTTTCTCCCCGAGTCTGTATTTTAATCACAGTAAAATATCAAAATTGCCTCTGAAGACATTCTGTAAATGAATTAAAACTCATTGGGAAAGGTCATTTGGTTCAATTCTGGTGTTTACAAATTAAAAGGTTTTTCAGAACTGGACGAGTGAAGGATTCGAAGCGATAGAAAAAAAATAGATTAAATGACTAGTATCTATAAATACCCCACTAATTCTCCAACTTCCCGTATACCTATGAAGAAGTTGTTACTTAAGCTATTTTTGTTCCGATTGAACGTACCCTTTTTTCGATGTTAGTTTGGATATCTACAGATCCTAGAGTGCTGAAATTTAGTACACATCTCAAATAAACCTTTTAAAATTTGTTTTCGTATTTATTTTTACAAATTTGTAAAACTTAACGACAAATGTTGACACAAATAAAAGTTTTTTAAATAATTATTATTAACAATTATATGAGTTCTTCCTCTTTAAATCTTTGGGATAAGGTTAAAATATGGATGGTAATCAACGGGAGTAACGTATCCACAAACTTCTCCATATTATCAATCTTTCCAGTTATGAAATTTCGTTACAAATTAGTTCCTTTAATACTGATGACAAATTCAGAACATTGTTTATTTCGCTTGGGTATTTCAGCTAGTAATAGATAAATTTAACGCATTTTTCTCAGAATTGATTTTTATTCAGCAACATTGCCAAAAATGAATAAAATTACCATATATTAAAAAAATGTTGCATGATGATTTCCTTATTTGCTGATAACACAGTCATTTTAGCACACTGACATTCACTCAAGACTTCAAAATCCTGGAAGATCCAAAAGTGCAGCTGTCAAGATCGAAAAAACGCCCCGATAAATTAGTAATGTTTGGCATTGAGATAACAGTACCTACAACTAGATTCTCATGGGAAAAGCATTACATCTCTGATAAATTCCGTAATATATTCATTAATAGGGAAAAAAATCCCCCCCTTTCAATATCCAACAAAGCCCTGCTGTACAAATCCATTTTACGCCTTGTAATCACATACCCTGTTTGCGCTACTTGAATAAAAAAATTTCAAAATAATATCTTAAGATATGAAATCTCAAAAGCACCCTGGTATGTTAGAGACGTCAAAGGGATTTAAACATCCCAAATCTTTATGAATACTAATTTCTTTAACTCACTCGAAAACGAATCGCCCGCTCAATATTAAAAACATTCAGAGCAACGTAAAACCACCCTGAAATCACTCTAAACACCCCTTTATTTTTCACTACTGGCCGCGCGGTTGATCTTTAGGTTAAATATCGCTAGGAGAATTAAATTCGGCTAGTTATTTTATTGTACATAAAATGCAAACTTTGTCTCTCGTCCAATCCCTATTTTTACTCTCACTTATTATTTTATAACTTGAGGATCCCCTTTTCTCACATTCACTCTTGAGGCATTAAAATTCTATTTTAACTTCCCTAATATTAAATAAACTTCATATTATTTTAATTATTTTTCAAATAGTCTTTTTAGTTTTCCGGTAACCTGGGAAAAAATAGGAAATTATTGTAACTTGTGCTTTCACTTTTTGAACATAGATGGCACCACTGAAGTTTAAATTTGTCATAAAAACTAAATCATTGATATCTTTTTAACTAGCTGTTTGCTAAATTTTAAAGAGAAATTTATTGACTTAAATCATTCTTAAATTAACTATTTCTTTTGTTAGACCTCATGTTCCACAACAGAAAACCATTTCGGGGTATCATATTCTTGTTCTTTTAAAAACCAAATATGTCTTCTTATACACATACTCTAAATTATTAAATAAATTCATGAATCTTTAAATTATAAAAATCTCAAACTTTCCAACGTTCCTATTAGTTGTCAGAGTTAGACTGGCCAAATCGTCAATAATTGGGTTTTTGAATCTCAAAACGTTTGGTAACCATTCCAAATGATAGATGGCACCACTAATAAATACTGCATGAAGCAGTTTCGGACAGTGAAACAATTTTTGGAAAAGAGAGATAACTGTTTGGATTTTATGAATATAATATTAGTAATAAGAATAGTGGACTGCAACAGTTTGATTCGTCTGCTTAATTATTAAAATGAAGTATTTTCACACCAAAAATGAAGAATTCTGGCTGAATCGAGAAGGAAAAATTAATGTAATATATATTTTTGGTTATGTAATTCAACTCAACATTTACAACGTCGCACATAGGGGACCCAAAAAATTGGCCAAAATTATTTTATTGTATTTTCTATTTTAAAATTACATATTAAAATAAAAAAAATTGAAATAATTCAAACAAGTTACAGCTGCAAAACAAGACATATCCAAACAAACCAAGAATGCTTAATTTTTAGTAGTACTTTCTAAATTTAAATAGTTTGTTTTATATATATATTATCCACTAATAATTATTAGATGAAAATAATAAAAAATATAATTTTTTTTAAAGTGGAGTATGTCAGGCATATTTACAAAAAAATAATAAACAACCTATATATTTCTAATTATGTATACAAAGTTATATTTTTTGCAAGAAATTTAAAAAAACATTGGGTTTCTTATAAATTTTTTATTTGATTTTTTTCATTTGTGATATCTGCTCTTTCATGTATAAATCTTATCGTGATGGGCCTGAATATCGATAGTGTAGGAATGCATTTTTGTTTTTTAAACCTGTTAATTAAAGAGGCGCAGACTGGAAGATATTCGCTCGGACTATTCTTAAATCTTTGTTTGAATTGGGATTGCATCACATCCCTATTTGTAAAAAAGTTCTAACGATTTTATTTCATCAACGTATTTAAAGCCTCTCACAAATATGTGATTAATCGTATGAAGCTTGAAGTTGTATTTCGGTACCAGTAAAATTTATTTGATACGTGTATTATAATCTAAGGTTTTTGTCTCTAACTTCATATCGTGATAACCCAGCTTCCACGAAAATTGTCAAAGCACGAAGGGGAAAAAGGTGGTGAAAATTTTTGTACTCCCGTGTAGAAGAATAGTTACTTATATTTTGTTATCTCCTTGAGTATTTTTAAACTTGGTTTTACAATTCAAGCAATCTTGCTGATAAAAATTTCTGTGGATATGTCAACAAAATGGCACTGTCAATAGGGGTCAGATAACCATTTAATGATGAACTTCCAGAAGAAAATGCTTGGTATAACTCTAAAATTGAAGTATGGCATTTTGCATTTTTTGACATTTGGAAATAACTTACAACATTTTCATTTGCATTAACTTACAACATTTTCATTTGCATTAACTTACAACATTTTCATTTCAACCACAACTTTCATTATATAGGGGATAATGTTCATAGATGATATTGTGAAGTTCCGTATTAATTGAAATATTAATTTTCTTCATTTAACAAATTTTAACAGTCCTGCCCAAATTTGAATTTTGCCTATTTAGCTCTTCAGCCTATTAATTTGGGCTTGCACAGGACATGTTTTAAAGCATCAAATAATTGTAAAAACCCACTTGGGGGACAATAATTGTAAAAACCCCAACCACAGAGGATGATATTGTTGCAACAGTCTGTAACGATTTATAAAAATGTGATACAATCCTGATGCAATCCTGTATTGTAAATAATGTATTTTATTGTATATAAAAAAAGTTTAACAATTCAGTCTCTGTTTTTGTAAATTAATCCAATTTTCTAATTAAATATTTTTGTGACGAAAAAAATTTAAAAATTAAATTATTTTTCGAAGATTTAAGGCATTTTTCATTCATTTTTTTGTATCGAATTTTTTAATTTAATAACTTAAAAAATAATTAATGAAAAAAACATTTTATTTTTTTAAATAAATTATTTCACAATAATTTATACATATTTGTTTGATTTTTAGTATAACAGCAAATGAATACATTTAAAGATTTCAGTATTGAAAATAATTTATTATAATTGACTCAAATATTTTTTTTACATAATATCCTACACATTATTTTAATTAAAAATGTCACAATGTAAAATTTCTGAAAACACACCTCAAGCAAATTTTTATTCTTTCTGATTATTATGAAACATCTGCAGATATAATTTGCTTGAGAAAAATTTTTAGTGACTGTAAAATTAAAGCACCCTCCTTAAATTACTATTATGCATATTTACAAGTTTGAGGGCAAAATCCGTATTACAAAATAACAGATTCATTTTCACAGTAAATTATTTTCTCGTCTGATAAAATTTGACAAAAAAAACACGCTTTTTGTTTACAAATGGGATTCTATTTGATGATATGTACAATTTCGTTGACATATGTTTAGAAGCAATAAATTGATATTATTTTGAAAATTTTAAATTATACAATTCAAATTAATATATCAAAAAATATAAGATAATACTCAAAATAATATATCAAAAAATATAATATACACAAAATAATATATCAAAAAATATAATATACTCAAAATAATATATCAAAAAATATAATATACTCAAAATAATATATCAAAAAATATTATATACTCAAAATAATATATCAAAAAATATAACATACTCAAAATAATATATCAAAAAATATAACATACTCAAAATAATATATCAAAAAATATAACATACTCAAAATGTAAGACAACAATTTCAAATTAATATATAAAAAATATACTCAAAATAATATAGGAAACCTACAAATTGGACAATGCGCAATATTTACGTGCCAAGCTATTATACATTTTCTATGATAAAAATGTCCACATTCCAAGAACGTGGCCACTGTTTTTAGAGTGTCTAGGCATATTGGACAAATTTCTGAATCAGGTTTAATCGATTTTCGTTTGAAAAACTCCATGTAATTAATCCAGCGACTCTCCTGATTTAATATTTCCTGTTGAATTTCATCAAATAATTCAACAGGTGGCGTGTCGGAAAATGTAACATGTATTTTGTTTTTAAAAATTATCATATTTATATGATAGATTTCATTTATAATTAAAAATGCCGAGGCCGATTTTGAACTATAAGAGTAATGTTGAAGATTTACTCGTAACATTCTGCATAGAAAAATGAGAAAGGATCTGTGGCTTATATATACACACTGGACGAATCCATTTTGTCTAGAGGGAGTTTTTTATGGAAAAATTCGCATATTTGAATCACGTAATAATCTGCTGTCCTATATTGAAATTTCCCGTTTGAAAATAACTACAAAGAAGGTCATTCGTCTACATCCTCATTTCTCCTTAATCAATCTGTTGTCCTATATTCAAATTTCCCGTTTAACAATAACTACAAAGAAGGTCATTCGTCTACATCCTCATTTCTCCTTAATCAATCTGTTGTCCTATATTCAAATTTCCCGTTTGAAAATAACTACAAAGGTCATTCGTTTACATCCTCATTTATTATTTTAAATATATGGATATATTTTTTCCATACATTAAATTACATATATATGATTTTTTTTCATTACATAAACTTTTCAAAAATGATTGACAGTGGGGTATTTGACCTCAAAAGCTGGCCAAAAGTCCATAATTTCCCCTTTGGTTTCAAAATCCGTGTCCTGTTTAAAATAATAAATATATTATTTTAAAGAAATGATTACCTAAATGGAATTTTTAAAAAAAATTCTCAAACAAAACTATTTTATTTTTACAAAAATATATAAAATTTCATGTACGTTTTTCTTTTTCCATTTTTAAATTTAACATGTCAAATAACTCCATAAATTTTTAAATGAATTTCATAGTTAAGATCAAAATATAGAAAAGTTAAATGTTTGTTTTCATTGAAATTTTTTTTTTTTTTTAAAAACGTTATCATTTTATGTTTTTTATAGTAATTTTTTATACTCGTAAAAATGATTGGAATTTAAGTTTTCCCTTTAAATTTCAGAATCCTAAGACTTCATTATATAACAGAATCCCCAGACTTCATTGATAATTGGTAAGTTCCTTTTTTTTAATAATTGAAAAATATTGGGCTTATTCAAAAATTGAAGTTTATTTTAGGAAAATTAACATTAATAATTATAAAAACAGGAACTTGCATAAATTAACAGGAACTTGCATAAAAGCAATTTTGCAATCGGTTATGGAAGCTTGTGGTGAATCCCTAGTTGGAAAAGTGTGGAAATCACAGTAAAAATTAAACAACCACCAGAAGGAGAAAAATCTTTGAAAATTTGTTAAATGAAGAAAATTAATATTTAAGGTGACAATTAATTAAATGATTACTAAGATCAAAATTTTTGACATAACCCTGCTTGCAGAATTTACAAAAAAAGTTATTGTGATTATTTCCATGTGGTCTAAACAAATTAATTTAATGAAAATAGTATTTGCAATTAGGGAAATTGCAAAAGAATGTTGTTTTTGTAGGATGGAAATGTTCCATGTGATTTTTAAATACTTTGCGTGATTCGAATTCCAATCCATAGCAAAAAATGCATGAATATGAATCCAAATCATGCACGTCTATTCTATGGAATATATACTGATTAAAATTAGGAAATTTTTTTTCGCAATACCTGCAAGTAAGCATTTCATCATAAATTTGATCCAAATCTTCAGAAGAAGAAGAATTTTCTTTTAAATTGTAATTTTTTAAAAAATTGTCACATTTATGTAAACGTAATTGGCATGGTTTGACTGTTATATCTTCATCTGATGATATTGTGATTTTCCTTTTTTTTGTTAAAATGCTAGGAGTTAAATTTTGAATTACCTCAACCTCAGATTGGTAAATTGTTTCAACAGTTACAGATCTTGTTACATCAGTTTTTTTTTGGTCCTTTTTTTTGTTTATTTGGTTCTTTTTTTTTCTTTCTTTGCACTTTCTTTTATTTTCCTTACCTTCTTTTCTTTCATTTTCTTTGCGGTTATTTCTTCAATTTCCGGTTCAATGTTTGTCATTGTTTCAATTGTTTCAATTTCCGGTTCATCCATTGTTTCAATTTCCGGTTCATTCATTGTTTCAATTTCCGGTTCATTCGTTATATAGACAGCATCAATTTCCGGTTCATCCATTTTTATTTCTTCAATTTCCGGTTCTTCCACGATATATACAAATTTTTCTTCATTCATATTATTGTCTATTTCAAACGGCGCTTTATCCGGATATTTGAAATAAATCCTCCTCGGCATAAGAATTTATATCTGTAAGGATATTAATATTTAAATTTTAATACTAAAAATCTTAACCTGGCATTTTAAAAAATTAATCTCAAAAAGAATTAAACAAAAGTGGATACATTCTAAAAAAATCCAATTAAAAGACAAAAATATGGGTAAGAGTTTGCTCGGAATTTTAAAAATATTTTTTTTTTGTAAAATTTTAAAATGGTGTACAGACTAAAAATATACGCGCAACGAATTTGTATAATAATTGAAGGAATTTGATTAAATGCGAGTTTTTTTATATGTGGTTGAAGCAAGATCATTTTGGATGCGAAACAAAATAAAAACTAATTGTAGCAAATCTTTGAGAAAGTGTTAAACAAATAAAAACTAAAGAGATCCACAAAAATATTTTTTCTTGTATAAAATCAAACCGAATTAATTTTTGCATACATACCTTCTATTTGTTTTAAAAATGAAACAATTTTTCATTGTAAAAAAATTTGTTAGATAATTTTTTGACAGTCGCTCTCATATTAAATGTATATTTTTTTTTTCAAAATATCTTTTTAGAAATATTGTTGCAACTTTACCGTAACTTGAATGACTAATACAAAACCATTCGCCCAATTGTATTACAAACTTGCATGATATAATCATTTGTAATGATTCAGTCTGAATGGAAATACTGAAGATAAAATTTTTTCAGACGTTTTATATTCGTTTAATCAAGATTTTTACTTATTTCGAATAATTTTATGTGACAAAGTTTTATATTTATACTAATATATTTTTTTAATGACTATTTTATTTAGCCTAATGTTTGCAAATGTTGTTAAGAATAATTCATCGTAGGTTACAGAATATATAGTTACTATTTTTTTTATTTACAAAATTCTTGATTACGGTAAAATTATTTTTAAAAAGGGAATTTATTTTAATAAATTTCCCTGTAAGTGTTTAAATTATTAGAAACTTTTTGTTATAAAGTCTCGTTCTGCTTGAAACTACGAGAACATTAATACTATCTAATGTAATTTAATATTAACAATAATTTCATATTTAATTGCAAGATTATTTCGAACAAAGTAACATTACAAATAATTTAAAAAAATTTAAACTTCTTCATTTTCAATCCCTCTCTAAATTAAACATAAATTCGAGAAACAGTTCATTATTAAATTGTACAAAATGTTATAGGAATGTACATTCAGAACTTTAGATTACAAATTTACAATTTTTCAGAAAAAAAATTGAAACAAGAATGTGGAACCAAACTATTTTACAGATCTCGAGATTCGGAATTACAAAAAAACGCATGGTGAACCACGTGGAATAAAAAATGCGCGACCAGTTTGAATTTTTTTTTTAACACTTTCACATTTTTCAAAACATATTTTCGGAATTTTTCTCTAAAATGAAAGCTATAAAACAAAATAGAATGTATAAAATTATATTTTTTACCCTTAATTTAATAAAACATATTTTAAAAATAGTTAAAATAAAACTATAAAAAATGTATAAACAATATTAATTTAATAAAACCAATTGATTTCATTTGAACAAAACAAACAAAATTGCTTCTAATTTTTGTTTATAAAAATATATTTAATAAAAAATGTATAAACAATATTAATTTAATAAAACCAATTGATTTCATTTGAACAAAACAAACGAAATTGTTTCTAATTTTTGTTTACAAAAATATATTTAATAAAAAATGTATAAACAATATTAATTTAATAAAACCAATTGATTTCATTTGAACAAAACAAACGAAATTGCTTCTAATTTTTGTTTACAAAAATATATTTAATAAAAAATGTATAAACAATATTAATTTAATAAAACCAATTGATTTCATTTGAACAAAACAAACGAAATTGCTTCAAATTTTTGTTTACAGAAATATATTTAATAAAAAATGTATAAACAATATTAATTTAATAAAACCAATTGATTTCATTTGAACAAAACAAACGAAATTGCTTCTAATTTTTGTTTACAGAAATATATTTAATAAAAAAAAATCTACGATATTTTCTTATATGAAAAAAATTAATCTTACCACTTATGACGTCACGTGCAGAAAGAGTAAAAATGGTTCAATCTTACAAACAATTTTGTTCAAGTTCTTTTTTATTAATGGTTAGTAGAAAACTTATAGCAGACGAAATAGTCACATGGTGTATTTTGTTTATTTAAAAATCATTTGCGTTTTTAAATTTACTGAAAAAAATACTTTTTAAAAAAAAAAAACTATAATAAATATATATTTGCATGCAGAAGCAAAAACATATGTTTAAGGTACCCGTTGACTGAAATTACCAAATTTTTTTATTTATGATTTCTGCACTTTTAAGTAATTTTTACTTTTAAAACAAGTTATAGTAATTTAAAGTTCACAAACATTAAACCGGAAATGAGGCAGAAACATCGTTTTTTTTAATTAGTTTTCCAATTGCAATATTTATTATTTTAATATTGCACCAGATATTTTCAATTATATTTTTGTATGGTAATAACTTTACTCTCTTCTTTACAAGCAGCGTTTTTTTTAATATAACCTGTTTCATTCTCCAAATTTTATTTTTCTCCAAATTTCATTTATATTAAAACACCATGAGAAATTCGAGAAACCAAAGTTGGACTAAATATTGAACTATTATAAGGTTTGTCAAAAATCTTATAATAAATTTTCGGTGTAAAAATTTAATTTTGAATAAAAAATTTTCAATGATTATTTACTAACAAATAATCTAGCATTAAATAAATTTTATCTGACACATTTTAAAAAAAGTGCTTCAAACGGACACCTTAAAAACAATGTCAAGTTCAATTCTTTGACCATAACAAATGTCAGAAGAATTATGACAACACGAGCATGGCAACTTACCTTGGGCATGTGTCATAAATTGTCGACAGAATTACAATTCACAACAAGATAAAATTTTAAGTTTTAAAAAGTTTACTCAGTATTAAATAAAAAGCAATTGAGATACAGTAATCTGTTTTTAACACCAAAATCAGTATTAAATAATGGAAAAAATATTAAGCAAATTCATGTAATTGTTTCCCATGAATTTAAATGCTAAATTTTATGTTACCTGGACAGTAGAATGGACAAGTTTAATTTGGGGGGGTTCAATTTTTATATCCCCCCCTGTCATAATGATGAATCATTATGATACTATGTACTGTATTCCCAGCGATTCCACGTATTCACATTCATATTCCGAACAATGCGTGCCTACCAAGGTCAACCAGCGAAAGCCGTACTGTGACGCATTCCTTTTCTCCCAGACACGCACTCCGAAAGCGATTGACGAAAGGTGGGATGGTAACGAGGAGTTTCTCTGTGCAAGCGAGCTTAGTTTTCCGAGTTTGGCAACGCGGTGAATAGCGTCCAACGACTTTTTAATTTGGCGTGAATGCGAGAGGAGGACTATTTGAATAGTTATCGTTTCGAAGTGAAAATGGCAAAAGAAAGCCATGCGGGATTCTACTATGTGATGTCGTCATAATCTTGCGTCCATCGTTGTCAGGGGTATGCTTCCATTAATTGTTCCAGTGTGTAAATTCTCATGTTAAATTTAATGTTAAGAGTTTCCAGAACTTGGTGAGTTCACATACTGTTGTACACCACTTACACATCCGGCCTTATTCTAAATTATGTGTGTTAATCTTAATGAGGATAAAAAAAAAACTGGATCTCTTCACCCTCCTCTCTCTAAAATCATCATATTTCATCATATGATCCACTTAATGCTAACCACAGCAACTAAGTAATTTAATTGTTACAACACCCCCCCCCCCTACATTTAACGAAATTATTTGGGTGTTCAAATAAGATTTCACTGCATTTCCACCCAAATAATTTCGTTAAATATAATAATTGGAAGAATGCATAGTTAATGTAAATTTGAAAATTAATATCTAACATTTTTAATAAATGAATAGAATTTTTGAATGTTTTAAGAGATAAACAACTTGTTTATCTCTCAAAACATTCAAAAATACTATGCAATTATTAAATATATCAGAAAGACAATGTAGACTACTTATTGAAAATAGTTAAGAAAAAGAAACAAAAACTTATAAATATGTACTTACTAAATTCTTATATTGAGGGGGGATGTTAGGCCTGATTTGGAGAATTCTGCAATTTAAAAAGGAAAACTTAAAAAAACTAACATTAATAAGCCAATTATTTTGCAGGTAATTTATTAAAAATAAAATCTGGAGATTATAATATAATAAATGAGTAAAGTTTCCCTCTACCACAACATGGGTGAAAAACGTACATTTTTTTATATAAAAAAACCTGTGATTTCGAAACAAGAATATTTTTTATAAAAAAAACTTCCGTGGCTCATCTAACTTTCTTTAAATGCCCTAATCTTTCAACACAAGTGGCAGAAAATAATATAACTTATTTGATTTAAGTTATAATAATGTTTGGAATTTTTAAAAAAAAATAAAAATATTAATCTAGTTTTTTTAAAAATATTTGAGACACAATTTTTCGACTATATGAAAGAATAAATTACAATTGAGTTATAAAATGTATATTAAATACCCATAAAAACATATAAATTTTGTTGGTTGAATCTGTATTTCAGAAAAAAAATTGTAGGGTGTGTCCTAAGAGTGAATTTTAAAATATTTTTTTACAAAATTAAAATTTTTATATAATATAGAAAAATAATTGAATTTATTATATTTTGCATTAATATAAATTTTGTGCATATATTGTGACAAATTCAAAATGGTTGATATGCAATGAAACTAAACTTGCTTACATTTGCATTATTTGTACCTAATACAAGTTACATTTTCTGAATATTTTGAGTATGAGTTTTTAAAAATACAGTTAATGTACAATTAAATTCCTTACTTTATAAAAATTTATCTTGATTTAATTATTGATTTAGAACCAAATAAAATATGTATTTTTCAAACATAGTGTAAGTCACAAAAAAAGAACAAAAGTTCTTCTATTTTTTTTTAATTGAGCCACAATTAAAAAAAATCAGTGATTTCCTCCTCTATACTAATCAGATTGCAGTTTTGATTTTTAAAAGAAGGAAAATTTTTTAGTGAATCAAATTAAAACTGTCATAGCGTAGAGTAAATCACAACTATATGCTATAGAACAACAACGATTATAAAATGCACAGTAACAATATTTAAAAAAAAATATGATCTTATTTTTAAATATTACTTTTCTTATTTAAACTGTAAATGGGGAAAAAGTTTTTCTTATTTAACCATTTGTAAATATATGCACATATTTCAAAGTTGGGAGAAAGATAAAAACAAATGGAATATTTCAAGCAGTTAAAGATAATTAATCTAGATAGCAAGATGTAAGAATGTGAAAATTACAAGGAATTTTTAAAGCAAAGAAGAGGGAATAGATAAAAAAAACACAGGTAATTTCCGCTTAAAATGAACCAAGCCCTTCTAATCCGAATTCAATAGATTCTCTTAAGAAGGCCTATCAAAACTGTAGCTCATTTTTTAAAGACATTGCAAGAGTAAAAAAAGTCCACCTTAAATGTCTTAGAGAAATGAACAAAAAAAAACGAGAAGATAATAATCGAGATGAACTTAAAAGAGGCAATAGGTTTCATCAGTGCCGTTACACAAACAATATATTTTTTTGGGGGGGTTGAAAAAAGAAATTTACGATCCTCAACCCTACTATTCGAAATAATGCTGAAAATTCCCAATTCCAACTTATCGACCTTGATTTTTTATATTTTTCAGGTAATATTAAACAGTACAAGCATTGATTTGTTGCACCAATATTTCAATGCATTGAGGTTTAATTTAAATATAATATGGGCAACAATTTGTTAATAGTATTAATTTTCCAAGCTTGGGGTTTTTAAAATCCTCAACTTTCAAGGTTTCCCCCCCCCCCCCCCTGTGCGATGGACCTGGTTTTCATTTGTAGGAAGAAGAAAAGTAAAATATTTTGCTTCATTTCTAAAGAAGGCTATAACAGTGGATTTTTGCAAAGGAATATTGGTAAGAAAAAGCAGGTGTTGCAAATGTTGTAATTGTTGAAAAAAATAAAAAAAATTGCCTGACTGAAACTTTGATTGTAAATTCTATTATAGTTTCTTACATTATAATTTGTCAAGTTATATTTTAATTTTATTATTTTATCAGTGCTTATTTTGAGGTGTAGTGTAAGTCACGTTTCAGTTGTAGAGATTAATTTAAATTAAAATAAACACATCTAGAAATACATTTTTTACCTAATTAAACTTCAAACTAGCATAACATAATTTTTTTTATATCAAAGCCTGAGGAAGAAAACGTAAATGATATCCAAAAAACCGTATCCTTTTTTGTAGTGTAAGTCACACTGTGACATTTTTATTTTTAAAAATTAAATAAAATGAAAAAAGTTTACATTGTCAAAAAATAGAATATATGTCTTTTAAGTTTTTTTTAAATCACAAATTGCTTTTTTTAATTAAGCTTACAATGTGGTATAAATTGTCAAATGTAGTCACGCGTGGAATTACCCTGTAGTTAAACTTTTTTATTTAAAATGTTAACTCCAAAAAAAAGATTGTGAATTTATCAACAAAATAATAAAAATTGTGTTACATTTAAAATTGGTGTTTAATACCCTTATAATACAGGCCATTTACAATTCTTAGCATATATGCAAAAATAAAGTTCACTATGTTTTTTTCAAACAAACAAATAATATAAAAAAAATAAACAATTCCAATATATATTAAAGTATTTCATTGTAACATACTATTTTTTTTAAATTTAAAGAAATGATTTCTAAAACTAAACAGAATTTCAATATTATCTAATTAAATTTTTAGACCAGTGCTTTTAGTATCAACTCTTTTATTATTATTACGAATAATTTTATCAATCAGTTTTTCTTCCAGGAATTTTTAAATAAGCACGTGTTTTAATTAATAAAATTCCATTACGAATTTTTTTTTTAATAAATTTTTATATTTTTTTTAGAAATTCCTAGAATTAAATTACACATACATGATTTTTTTTAAAAGAAACAGAGTTAAACACTTTAATTAAAAAATTATTAAAGTTAAAAATTTTAATAAGAATTAAAAATATATTTTTGTTTTTCATATTTTAAAAAATGTAACCAGAAAAAAACAAAACAAAATTCCATAAAAATATCAAAAATAAAACAATTAATAATTATTGAAAAATATTGGGACATTCAAAAAAGTTTTTTAATAAAGTAAAAAAATATATATAATTTATCAGAGTTTCAAAAATACTTTTAGAAATTAATAGATATAAACATTTAGAGCAAATTAAAGCCACCAACGAATAAATTTATAACTTGGCGATCATGTATTTACAATTCAGAACATGTAATTCTCGTCATTTAAAGTTAAAATATTACTTTTTTAATTATACGAAGCTTAGTTTTACTGTGAAACTCAGCTTCGTATAATTAAAAAAATATATCAAATAAATAAAATGGATTACATATATTTTAAAAAATTTGTTCTTAAAGTTCAATCTAAGATGTATTGAAATAAAACAAATTATATATAAACAAACTATTTTCCTTCAATTTTTGAATGTCCCAATATTATTAAAGATATTATTTAAAAATATACCATTTAAAAAAGAACTTGAAAAGGAACTTACCAATTGTCAATGAAGTCTGGGGATTCTGTGTTTAATGAAGTCTTGGGGGATTCTGTGTTTAATGAAGTCTTGGGGGATTCTGTGTTTAATGAAGTCTTGGGATTCTGCAATTTAAAGGGAAAACTTACATTCCAATTATTTTGACGAGTATAAAAAAATTACTATAAAAAACATAAATAATTTTAATAAAGTTTTTAAAAAAAAATAATTTTAATGAAAAAAACATTTAACTTTTCTATATTTTGATCTTAACTATGAAATTCATTTAAAAATTTATAGAGTTATTTGACATGTTAAATTTAAAAATGAAGAAAAACATACATGAAATTTTATATATTTTTGTAAAAATAAAATAGTTGAGAATTTTTTTTTTTAAATTTCAGAAATTATTTCTTTAAAATAATATATTTATTATTTTAAACAGGACACGGATTTTGAAACCAAAGGGGAAATTATTTTTTCACATTATATATTTTTTTTTTTTAAATATAGTGAACTTTTGTTATAAAAATGCTCCATCTGACAATATTTATGATGTGATTTGAAAAATGCTACTAACAAAGGTGTGCAAAGTTTCAAATATAGGTGAAAAAAATTTCCGGAATCACATATGTTTATGTAAATCTTTTCATATTAAAAAAATATTTTTGAATATTATTTTTTTTATGATCATTTTCAATCACAAATTTTTTCTACGAGCTCTGTTGTAGTAAACATTTATTCACTACCTTGAGAATTTCATGCATCTTAAAAATTCCTTTTAATGTAAGAATTTCTTATTTTTTTTAATAAATTTTTTTAGAGATTATAGAATTTATTTTCATGATTTTTTTTTTAAAAAAAAATCCATACAGAGAAATAATTTCTAAAAACTAAACAGAATTTCAAGCATATTTATAAAAATTAACAACTGAAAAACATTCAATGAATATTTTTCTGAGAGTTACTTAAAAATAAGCACTGATTTAAAAATTGTTAACACTTTAATAATAATGTAAGAATTAAAAAACTACAGACATTACTAGAAAAAATAGGAAATACAAGACAAAATTCCAAATAAATAAATTATGTTGTATATTAAAATCAGTAACACTGTTTGTAACATTTTGACAAGTATAAAAAATTACTCGTGTGCCGAAATTTTAATAATTATCAATTTTTAAAAAAGTTGAAAGAAAAACATATAATATGAAAAAAAAACAATTTCTGTTGATATTAATTTATCTTAAAGTTGTAATATACTATTTTTTTAAATGGTCATTTAAAGAAATAATTTCTAAAAACTAAACAGAATTTCAAGCATTAGTTGATATATGATACTAGCTATAAAAAATTGTATTTATCGGTAAATAAATTAATACAAATAATTTCAAAAACTTGAAATTTTACATACATATTTAAGAACACATAAATTGAAACAAAAATTATTAAAAAAAAATCTTTTCAGAAAGGGTTAAAAAAAATTGCTAAATTTTTGTCCGTTAAACTCATTAATGTATGCAGTGCATTTTTAAAATATTATTTTGAAATCCAAATAATTTCGAAATTATATAAAATTTAAAAATTCTTTAGATAATCTTCCCTAAAAGTTCCTAAAAACCTTCTCTCCAATTATCATATTATAGAGAGCATCTAATTTACCGTAAAAGAACTGAGTGGATTTTTTTGTATGAAAAAATAAAACGAATTTTATGCTACAATTCAATGTTTTCGTTTGAAATTATGTTATTTTAAAATAAAATTGCACCTAATATTCGAAATTTGCATTCGTTAATAAAATCTCATAATTTCCTTGATGTTTAAAAAAAATAGGCGAGACGTTTTTTGAAGGAAGATTCTCTTGTCATAAATGACAACACACGAGCTGGTTTTGCGACAAATCTATTAAAATATCTCAAATTTGTTAGTTTAAAAGATTAAGGGACAACTAGTATTTAAAATTTATCGTATTTGATAAAATTTTCTAGTTGTATAGATTTTAAAAAATTGCTACACACTTTTAGAAATTAATATATAGTAGCAAATAAAAGCACTTTATCCAACGAATAAACTGTTATAATAGTTTAACAAACGGTGCAGCAATTCACTATATATTAAAAAAAAAAAAAAAAAAAAAAAAAAAAAAAATACTTACACTTTTCAAATAAATAAAATGGACGCAAATTACACACATTTTGAAAGAATTGTTCGATTTAAAATAATTAACTCAAATTATATTATAAACACAGGGTACGAAAAAAAACCCTAACATATCTAAACAATAAGCCAATAATTTTGCGAGTTAAAAAAATAACATGAGAAACATAAAATTATAAAAATTTTAATTGGTTCGATTTAAAAAAAATACTATTTCTCTTCCTAAATATCTCAATAAAGTTAATTAAATAAATTTAGAGCGAAATTCGACTGCTAACAAAAAAAGTCACACATCTTCACAAACTGACCACGGGCCATATTGCTAGTAAAATAAAAAGCTACTTACGGAAAAATTCACTGTCAATTTCGTTCTACACAAGTAGAAAGAAGTGTATGTTCATATATGAAAACGCGCCACTTTTAAAGCGTAGAAAGGAACTCTTTTTTTATGTAAAACAGGTCACGAAATAGGTGTGTCTGTTTAAAAAACCCACTATTTGACCGTGATGTTCTTCCTACAGTTATCGCCCACATATAAAGCGATTCATTTTATACCTATAATTTTACCTTCAGCGAACCCACGGCGAAGTCATTTATCAAAGATAAATGACTTCGCCGTGGGTTCGCCGTAATTATCTCTTTCCTTGATGGAAAGATTGTTATTATGACGAAAGAATTCCAACTGAACTGATTTTAAAACAAATGCACTGTTGTTAAAATGTGAGTTTTTTTATAAAGATGAAATATAATTCCAGCGTTTGAATATTACACACTGTATTTCAAATAATGAACTGATACAAATGCACTATTGTTAAAATATGATTTTTTTATACAGATAACAGCAGGGTATTTTTTTTGTAGAATAGTCACTTATAAAACACACGGCATTTCGAGATGGAATGATTTAATTTAATTCAAGCATTTTGTTATCGCTCATATAACAAAAAAGGCTTTATATTTAAAAAGTCGATATTACCGTTAACAGCGTTGTTGCCTATTCAATTTCTTCTTTCCAAGAATGAAATAGTTCGGAATCACATTCGATTATTTCTTTCACCGCCCATAAAATGAAACTGCAGTATTTCTAGAATAAATCATGTAATATAATCCTTCTGGAAAATGAACTTTCAGCTGCTTGGTGATGTATTTATAAGTATTAAGTCGCATGAAATGAAATACATTATAGTAGCGGCTGGACTAATCCATTTTGTGAATCTATTTAACTTTTTATTTATGAGTTTAAAAAAAGTTAACTTGAAGTATTTCCTGTTATTTCATTTTTTTTTTGTTACAACTTGTATTTTTTGACAAATTTCATTGTCAATTTCTGAAAATCGCTACGTAAATTTTATTTTAAAATTCTTTTTAAGAAGATGGACTCAAAAATCTTACCCTGCCTTTTCATCATTACTATGTTTATAATTTCTTCCCGTCGCTCTGGTCGACATCAAGTATTGAGTTCGTGAAAGAACAAATTAATTAACGGGTCGGAATTTGTTTTGAGTGTTTGCAATTTTTTTAACCCGAAACAGTTAAAAATTCATATTTGTAAGAAATAATATATAAAGGCCAAAATTTCAGAAACTGCGTGTAATTTACCTCCGCCAGATTATTGAATAGCATTTTTGTTTATAATGTTTGCATTCGGTAAGTTTAAAAAAAGGGTTGAAAATTTCTTTGGGAAAAAAAGGGTCGGTCTATTCAAAAGCATTTGAAGAAAAAAACTTACATTTTCGTACATTAAAAAATAGTTTTGAACAAACCAATTTTTTAAAATTCTTTTTAAAAAATAATATGATTTATTAGGATTTATTTAAGCCAAACCGCATTAAAATTGGACAAAAATTAAACACACAGCGATGAAAACACATTAGTTACAATTGTAAAGAAATATATACAATTCTATCTTTAAACCTCTTTTTCTCAGTTTCACATTTTTTATGTCGATCCACATGATTACAAAAAAAAATTTCTTTCAATTCACTTTATATTTTTTATACATGTTCAACTATCAAATATGCATGCATTAAACCTAAAAAAAAAAGGTTTTTTACCACAATATTTTTCAATAAAAAATATTTTTATATAATTAAAAAGCAAATTTTCAAAAACTATAATTTTGATTTTTTTTTTAAAAAAATATTTTTCATTAAATATTTAATTTTTTTGGTTTGGAGTATAGAAGCATTATATAGCTTTACTTTTTAAAAATGAATTTGTTTCTAGTGTGTAATAAGTAATCTTGCGGACGGTGAACTCTATTTTAAAATTTTTTAGCTTGTATTATAAAATATTTTTTTTAAAAAACAACATAGATTAAATTTATAATAATATTTTAATAAAGCCAACATTCAATAGTTTAAGTTCCAAAAATTTTAATTATAAATATGCAAAACCTATTATTTTATTCAAGTTTGAAATAATTGTCAAATACCAGTTAAATTGACACTAATATTTTAAAATATACAATTTTCAAATGTTGAAAGGGATTGCATTTGAAATTACATGGACAAGGTTGAAAGCAATTCACCTCAATATGCCAGAAAAAAAAAACAGCATTTAAAAAAAATGGTCACGAAGTTATCACAGATAAAATCTGTAAAGGAACGAAGGCTCTTGCAAATCACCACTTTTTGTCTATTGAAGCGTTAAATGTTTGTTTTTATAAAGTTGGGATACAGGATATTTTTTTGTAGATTTTTTAATACAAGTCTGATGTTTGAATACTTTCGGAACACACTGTACATATTATTTCAATAGTAAAAGATCCCTTTAGCGGGAATTACACGTGATGAATCTTAACATGTAGGTTAGGGCGGGTCGAAATTTTTTTTTCCGATATCGTTATTCTAATAATGCGGAAAGGGTGACCAGTGTGGTCAATAAACAGGCTGTAAAATATTTTTTTGATCGGATAATATCTTCTGCCTCCTCATCACACTTGAAATTTGGGTAAAAAATGGCTTTTTTCGCTTATTATAGGAAAAATAATATTTTTCGAAATAGTTATCCTAATAGCACGGAAAGGGTGTCTAATATGATCAATAAACACGATGTAAAATATTTTTTTGATCCGATAATATCTTCTGACTCCACATCGCACTTGAATTATCGCTATTTTTGTTAAAAAGTGCACTTTTTCATGTGATAAAAATACGAATACTATTTAATAGATGCACTTACACAAATACACTTACAGATGACTAGTTTACAGATGTTTGAATTTGTTCTTATGGTCAAATTCATTGGCAGATCCAGTGAGGAAGGACACAAGGGCCTGTGCCACCCCCCCTCCAGACAGGCCCATTTCTTTTTTTCCTTATGTAATCGTGGAAGATTTCGATTTATGCAACAGATGTTGTGTGATTATTTCAAAGGAGAGGGAGATCACTGCGCGATATATTGATTTAGTGGTTGTTGTCCAAAGGTTGTTAATGCTTGACTTTCTGATTTTGCAGGCAAAAACTGTGCTAAATTTTTTACCTACATTAAATCTTCCACGATTACAGAAAGAAAAAAAATACTTACAGATGACTAGATTACAGATATTTGAATTCAACCTCGTGGTCAAATTCATTGGGGATCCAGTGAGGGAGGACAGGGGCCCGTGCACCCCTCCCCCCAGACAGGTCCACTTCTCTTTTTCCTTATGTAATCGTGGAAGATTTAAATGTAGGTAAAAAACTTAGCACGGTTTTTGTCTACAAAATCAGAAAGTCAAGCATAACAACCTTTGGGCAACAACCACTAAATCAATATGGTGTGCAGTGATCACCCTCTCCTTTGAAATGATCACGCATCTTTACATAAATCATATCACTGATTGTGATCAGAACGTTGTTCTAATGAATTTGTCTCAATTGTCAAATAAACCTTAGAATATGCCTATGTTACTAACTTAACATAACGTTCAACTGCCTGTACGTGAGATGGGAAGTGAACTATAAGTCCCATTTCGAGTTAGTTTTATCTCCCACAATGGACCAAAATATGTCAGTGGATATATCATGGAGCATTGGAAGAGAAACCTAGGACACTATCGCATTCGCGCTGTATGACACAGCGAACAGAGTACTACGATTATGTCAGTTCTCCACACACATAGTTAAGTTTGTTATGAGAGTTTACTCGTCAACATGGATCGACATAAAGTCTACACGTTCCTAAAACATGGTTATAAGCCTGTTTGGATAGCTATCTCTAGATCAAAATAAATTAGTCAAAACTAAAAAAATTTGTTGATGCAGCAATTTATCGCCACCCATACTCCGCGCATCTTAAGAACCTTTTGCTGATAGTTCTGATGGACAGGAAATCGTACATTAGAGAGCTTGTTGTTGGGCTCATAATTAAGGTAAGAGTGTCACCTTCCAAAGCTGATGTAGAGAGGGGTGTGCATTCATTTCTCACAGAAAAGCTGAACTTTGAAACTGATAACTGTACTGAAATGATTGACTGGTCATCTACCACTTTTACTCCTCGTCCAATGCTCCGTTCACCGACATATTCTGGTTCATTCGGAGAGATAAAAACAACCCGAAATGGGACTTCCCATCTCACACACAGATAGTTACAGTTAGTAACAGTAACAGAAGCATCTGCTAAGGTTTATGTGGGGCTGACAATAGAGATGAATTCATTAGAACAACGTTCTTATCAAATTCAGTGATATAAGTTGTGTAAAGATTTTTTGTAATTATTTCAAAGGAGTTGGAGATCACTGCACGATATATTGATTTAGTGGTTGTTGTACAAAGGTTGTTAATGCTTGACTACCTGATTTTGTAGACAAAAACTGTAAAATAAAAAAAGTTTTTTACCTACGTTATATCTGCCACGATTACATAAGGAAAAAAGAAGTGGGCCTGTCCGAATAGGGGGGGGGGGGGCACGGGCCCCTGTCCCCCCCCCCCCCACACTGTATCCGCCAATGAATTCGACCATAAGAATGAATTCAAACATCTGTAATCTAGTCATCTGTAAGTGTGTGTAAATGCATCTATTAAATAGTATTCAAACCGTATTTTTATCACATGAAAAAGTGCACTTTTTAACAAAAATAGTGGTAATATAAGGGCGATGTGGAGGCAGAAGATATTATCTGATCGAAAAAATATTTTACATGGTGTTTATTGACCACACTTGTCACCCTTTTCGCACTATTAGAATAACGATATCGAAAAAAATGTTTTTTCGACCCGCCCTAATGTAGGTATAAAAAAAGGGAATTTCCCATAGCAGTGTCAAATTGCACTTTTGTCTAATGAATATTGATGTTTTTTAAAATGAGTTAAAAATTATTCTTTTCTAACCAGTTTTTAAATGACCTATTGCTAGTGCTGCCATCTATGATGAGAACTCTTAAACCTTTTTGCTAATAAGAATTAAAAAAAATATACTTACAATGGATAAAGGGGTTGTTTATGCGAGAATTCTCGCCACGGGCATGCCAGTACAGTCATATTTTAGTTAATGAACTGAAACTGTTTATATTACACTCGCATTGGAAATGGAGTTGGTTTCCAATAAAAGTCTTAACTTCTTTTAGATTTAATGGTGGGTCATTCCACGTCAACTCAACCAGGGTCCGACACCCATAGTCTCATATTTTGATGAAACTTGGCATGTTTGTTCCTTTAACGGTCATATTCACAATCGCAGATAATCCACGGTTTCGTGAGGTAAACCTAAGATTATTGATGAAACCTATTCACAAGATCGGTTTTCGCCAAATCGGCGGAATATCTACAGGAAACTAAACCTCAGTTTATACTACCAATATTGGCAGTTTAAACCATGGTTTTAGTTCTAAACAAAATGGCCGCCTATTCGATCGCTCTGTTAGGCTTAAAATTTTTTGTTAAAAATCTATTTAAAGACAAATATTTCCCAAATAAGTACTTAAGTCGGAACTTTTTATGCGTTGAACACTAAAAATTGCCCATACGAACTAATTCAGTGCACTTTTCATTAAAATCGATGCGACATAAATGTTGTCGCTACGAGATACGCGGATGGACAGATCTGTTCTTCGAGTACCTATTTATCGCGGGTTTTGCGGTGTAGTGGTTCTCTCTCTCTCGTTTGTTTAATAAATGTCGAAGTACTATAAACCGAATCACAAACATTTCTCTAGTATGAGACTGGAAAGAAGGAGGGATAATAGGAACATTAAAATAATAACATTAAAATTGGTGCAACAAACAATTACATTTTAGTTTCGAATTCTACTTTTTGTCTTGCTTGCAACAAAATAAATACCTAGATTTATCAGTTAAAATGTGTATTAGAAGGACCAAAAGGTAGTAATGAGGTGCTAAAACCACAAATTTACCTATTTTTAAAGCCAATTATCTAGAATTTTAGCAAGGTGGGGCAGTTTTCAGTTTTGGTGCAACAAGCGATTCGTCAGTTTTCGAATTCTAATTTTTGTCTTGCTTGCAAATTTCTAGATTTATCAATTAAAATCAGTTTCAGAAGGAAGTATTGAGCGGCCAAAACCACAGGTTACAAGTTAAAGCTAGGATTTTAGCAAGGGGGCAGTTTTCGGTTTTGGTGCGCAACAATCAATATTACATCGTCAGTTTTCGAATTCTAATTTTTTCCCTGCATCAACCCAATTACATTGATTTATCAATTAAAATCAGTTTTATAAGAACCAACAGGTAGTTATGAGGTGCTAAAATCATAAGTTTACTTATTTTTAAAGCCAATTATCTAGGATTTTAGCAAGAGCAGTTTTCGGTTTTGGTGCGCAACAAGCAATATTACATCGTCAGTTTTCGAATTCTAATTTTTTCCCTGCATCAACCCAATTACATTGATTTATCAATTAAAATCAGTTTTAGAATGACCAAAAGGTCAGGTACTAAAATCATAAGTTTACTTATTTTTAAGGCCAATTATGTAGGATTTTAGCAAGGTGGAGCAGTTTTCGGATTTGGTGCAACAAGCAATATTACATCGTCAGTTTTCGAATTCCAATCTTTTCCCTGCATCAACCCAATTACATTGATTTATCAATTAAAATCAGTCAGACGGATGAAAAGGCAGTCATTATAGAGGCTAGACAATAAAGAAGTTTATCTATTTTTAAAGCCATCGAGATGGTAAAAAGCCACCAATAATACTATGATTTTAGCAAAGAATTTTATTTTAGAATGGGACATTAATTCTGAACTTTCATTAGTAATTCATGTGCTTGTATTTAAATGTATATGTGCTTGTATTCATGTATTATTTATGTAAATATTTTTTCATAAATTCGTCGATTCACATTTTTCGTTCGCTTTCCAAAACAGAAATCTCTGAATGTAAACAATTGACACGTGTGCATTGTCGACCAATGAAAGAAGTCGTTATATTTTTCGAAGGCACAACCTCGGAGTAACCACGGTGTACAAATTCCCCAGTCGAGCGGAGGCTGTGAATAAGGTTCCGATGAAATCCCCCGATTTCCTGCAATCCTCGGTTTTCGTAATCCACGGTTAATCGCTGGATTTTTCAGAACTTGTGAATAACCCTCTTATTCACAAGTTCTGACAAATCCGGCGATTAACCGGGTGGTATAAATCGAGATTTAGTTTCCTGTAGATATTCCGCCGATTTGCCGAAAACCGGTCTTGTGAATAGGGTTTCATCAATAATCTTAGGTTTACCTCCCGATTCGCATGTAAACCGTGGGTTATCTGCGATTGTGAATATAACCGTAAGAGGGTTATAGATTTAAGTAAGAATATAAAATATATTTGCTCTATCTCAAGCGGTTCAGGTTTTACAGTCTGTTAAAGTTTTTGGAATTTTGAGGTTTTTGTCGATTGGGTAGAGAAAACGTAATTTGTTCTTTTATATAAAATAAATTTTATCTTCCTTGTTTACCAACCAATGTTGATGAATTTTTTTATGAATATACATCAATATGTAAGGAATCCAGAAAAAAATAAATTAAACTAGCAAGTGTATATACATGGTCAGAAAAAAATCCGAAAGTTTTATTTTTAGATATTTTTAAATAAAATAGTGAGTTCTACGCTAAGTGGAATATCTTCAAAAGGGAAAAGGATAATCAAAACCTATTTTTAGTATTCTTGTTCTAAAAGACTTGCTCTACCACATGAAAAAATAAAATGAATGGGTATTTCACTCTATTATTTTTTTGCACTTCAAAGATAGAAATCACTTGACTTGTTCATTTTCTTGAAATCGTTAAATTAAAATTACAATTTTAGTAAAATTATATTAAAATTGGACATGATACATGAAATTGGTTGTTGCTTAAGAGGAAGTGCTAGTCCAGGTTGCCGAAAATCGCCCGTAATGTTATCTCTATGGGACACTATATGCCTTCTACTGACTTTAATTTTTAGGTAATTAACTCGCGGTTTCTTGCATATTGAAGTCCAAGAGGTTCTCTAAATCGTTATTATCATAATTTTTTCTGTAGTTCATTATTTATTTGTTTAAATTAAAGAAAGATAGTGCTGCAATTTAAACTAATTTTAAAAATGTCTAAAATATTATATTAAAAAAAACAAAACAATAAACCCATTTTGAAAACATTTTTTTATAAATTGCTGCAAAATCTATCTTAAAAAGTTAATTTGGACTCAAGTTAGGAGCAATTTAATTGTAAGATGTCGAGAAAGTTTTTTGAAGTATTTAACCATTGTACCCATTCATTTTATTTTTTCATGTGGTAGAGCAAGTCTTTTAGAACAAGAATACTAAAAAAAGGTTTTGATTATCCTTTTCCCTTTTGAAGATATTCCACTTAGCGTAGAACTCACTATTTTATTTAAAAATATCTATAAATAAAACTTTCGGATTTTTTTCTGACCATGTATATACACTTGCTAGTTTAATTTATTTTTTTCTGGATTCCTTACATATTGATGTATATTCATAAAAAAATTCATTAACATTGGTTGGTAAACAAGGGAGATACAATTTATTTTCTATGAAAGAACAAATTACGTTTCCTCAACCCAATCGGCAAAAACCGGAAAATTCCCAAAACTTTAACATGCTGTAAAACATGAACCGCTTGAGATAGAGCAAAAATATTTTATATTCTTACTTAAATCTATAAAAGGAACAAACATGCCAAGTTTCATCAAAATCTGTGACTATGGGTGTCAAAACCTTTTTTTTTTGGTTGATTTGACATGGAATGACCCTGGCTATAGGGCAAAATCAAAGTAATGGACGTACCTTTTGCAAGAATAATAAAAATGTTAAAATTATTTTACTCCTCAGTTATTAATTGTAGGTAAAAATTTTGGTATGTTTAAAAAGAGCACAAAATTGCCTTTCATAGTGATAAAAATTTTCATTCTCATGTGAAAATTAATTTGAGAAATATACATTTTTGAGCATGGTAACGGACGTACTAATTTTGGACACGAGTTTCACAAGCATGCTAATTGAGGCTCAATTCCTCTGAATTGATAAATCTCTTTGACATATATATATATTTTTCAATGATTTGAATGTACTAAGTTACAAAAACAATCACAACATTTCGAAAAAAATAATTTTATGATGGTAAAAAAAATTATTTTGTGTCGGTAACGGACGTACCAGCAATGGTAACGGACGTACCTTTTCTAAACTTTTATTGAAAATTCATGTTATTTTCATATTTTTGTAAAGAATATCAGTAATACACAAAAGTTAATTATAGGCAAGACTATTTTATGTATTAGAAGAATTAATTTAACAAGATAATTACATTAATGGCATAATAATAACATTAGTACAGGTAAAATAGGTTTTTCATTGACAATTGGTGTGCATACACAAAAATTTGGGAATAAACTTGTTAAGGCACTAGAAATGAAGATTCAATGAGTCCCCAAATAATAAGGTTGACTTACCATATTTAGGGAGGGGAGTAAAGGGGGTTAATTTTTAAAAAACTCAAATGCTGCTTAGTGTCTACGAGATCCTGAAATTAATGCTAGCGATATATTGATTTGTTCAACATAGGGCTACGAAATTGGTTTAGGGTACTTCAGGAATTAAAAATATATACCAAATTGATCTTTAAACATGTATACACTCAATCAGAGGACTGGAGAAGACCTTATTCAACTATTTAAATTTATTAAATCAGGTGATGTTGAGGACATAATATTTAATATAGCCAATGGGACTAGAGGTCATGTGTACAAGTTACACAAAATCAAGAAAGTAGAAAGCATTATTCTTACAATAACATAAATTGAATAGTTTGCCTGAAGGTGGTTAATTTATCAGGAGTAGCTGGTTTTAAAAGACAAACAGATAGACATTGGGAAATTGTTCCGATACGATAGTCTGTACTTCATTGGCAGTATTTGTATACACTTACATACAAATCATTTTGATATTTTTAAAAGGAATTCAAACCATAATTAATTAACCCATCCACACCCACAATCATTAAAAAAACTTTTAAAGAGCCCAAAAAGTTATATTCTGGTGTTCTGTAATTCAAGTATATGCAAGATATTCATAATATTCAGAGATTAAGAATTATATAATACTCAAATATGATTAAAAACATTTTGGTATTTTCAACACCCAGCATGCTTTAAAAGGTGACACTAGCCGATTGATTGAAGTAAATGAAAAAATTCATTTTCTGAAAACTGCATTAATAAGCAATAATGTGTTTTTTAAAGATAAACTATTCAACTAAAATTATACTCTTTCCATGTTGTTATTAAACAGATATCATAAAATTGTCACATATAGTTTTTTTAGTAAAATTGTTACACACAGTTCTGCGTATTATTTATAATAAGATTTAAAAAAAAATACTATTTTTAAAAATAATTAGTAGTTTTAAATTTTGTAATAGAATATGTAATGAACTGATAAAAGGTATAAGTTTATTGGTTTTATCGAGAAAAAATTGACTGTTAAAATGCATGGTTTTTGGTAACGGACGTCATTTTTATCATCATAATATTCTTTTTCTTGAAATGTTGTGATTGTTTTTTTAACTTAGTACATTCAAATCATTGAAAAAATTATATATTTGGCAAAGAGAGTAATCAATTCAGAGTAATTGAGCCTCAATTAGCATGCTTGTGTAACTCGTGTCCAAAATTAGAACGTCCGTTACCATACTCAAAAATGTATATTTCTCAAATCAGTTTTCCATGAGAATGGAAATTTTTGTCACTGTAAAAGGCAATTTTGTGCTCTTTTTAAACATATCAAAATGTTTGCCTACAATTAATAAATGAGGAGTAAAACAATTTAAACATATTTGTTATTCTTTTAAAAAGTATGTGCGTTATTTTGATTTTGCTCTATCTTTAAAAATAATTAGTTTTAAATTTTGTAATAGAATATATGATGAACTTCTAAAAATATAAGTTTATTTCAATCAGAAAATAATATAAACACTTTTAAATTGGTTTTATCAAGAAAAAATTGACTTTATGAAAATGCATGGTTTTTGGTAACGGACGTACTGGTACGTCCGTTACCATGATTTACCCAATTATTTTTTTTATATAAAATTTCTTTTTAAGTATAATGTTACTTAAGTCAAATAAAAAGTAAACCTAAAGTTTCAAGTTTTTCAGTTCAAAAATAAAGTTGCAGCATCAATATAAGCCAAAAATAGTAACGGACGTACCAATAAGAGCTAGAAAAAAAAGTCACTAGCATTTTTAACCATACCAAACAAGTTACAAAAAATCTTAATATCAAAGTTAGAACCCCTAACTATTATGTAAACAAAACATGCTAAAAGAAGAATATTGTTTGATATTATCCCTTTCACTTTTATAGTCCAATCGGTATCAGATATGCACTGCATGCTTCTAAGTGAGTGAGAAGAGTCTAAACATGGACTTGTGAACCAAAAACTACTTATATTATATAAGCATGGAATACATATTTAAAATCTGCAAACTGTAACCTTTAAAATGAGGTATCATTTATGTATCTACTGTGATTTTGAAATTTTGAGAAAAAGTTTACTTTGATGTGATTTTGCCCTATATCTTACAAAGTACCCAGGATAAAAATAGAATTATTATTGCATAGTACATCAATTAGAATTTTCAGATGTGTAAGTAGAATAGGTTTTGAGATAGAGAGATATAACGAAATTGTGAAGATCCGTGAAACAAATTAAAATACACAATACTCTACTTAATGATCTGAAAATGTAGATATGTAACACACTCTGGAAATTTTAAATTAATTTTTGCAACTACAATTTCAAAATCTGATTTTATAATTAAGGTTATTGAAATATATTAAATACAGCAGAACTCAAATTATCCGGATTGCTTTGAGAAAAAAAAAATCAGCAAAATCCACATTAAAATTTTTTTTATCAGAGAAAAAAAATTTGATAGTGATATGTTCAAGCAATGATACATTTTAATTCATCTTTATTTCTTTAATAACCTTTTTTTCCCATGAATTATCCAAATATTTGATTATCTGGATGGGGCATCGTACGAATTGATCTGGATAATTGGAGTTCTACTGTATGTACTTATCGATGGCTAAAAGCACAATCGTTGTATGTCCACTTTTGTAAACTTTTAGAAAATGCAAAAGGAAGATTTCGAACTTGGGACTTTTTCATCGAACATTACACATACACCCTCAAATAATTAATTTGAAAGGGACCTACAATTTTTGTGCAGGAGGAAAGATTAATGCTTCCACCTTTAAATTGATATACCAATATCTCATATGCGACAGTGGCGGCCGGTGGTCGAAAATGTTAGTGCAGCCGAAATCATGCGAATCCCCCCCCCCCCCACCTTATTTTCTACAACCCATACATAAACGAAAATTCTTTATTATTTACTACTTAAATCAAAGTTTCCTTTCAATTTTTACGAAATGATAACATGCAAAAAAATATAGAAAACACTTACTTATTTTTTTTTAAATTAAAGCAATCCTCCTTTCTTTCCAACATGCGAATCGGTCAATTTTAATATTAACTTAAATAACAAAACAGCAGGACCATGTCTTGAAACAGCACACAGTAAATTTATCACGAAAACCATTTCCGTTTGGAGATATTCTCATAAGTTATCGTTTCACCCACCCATCCCAGTGTTTCACAGACGAGCCAATCAGCATATCGAATCTTAAGTGCAGCTAAAACAAGAAAATTCATTTCGGCTGTACCTTCTCACAAATACGGTGCATTAGCATGAGGAGGAATCTCCATACTATGTAGAGGTTGCCATGACAATGATGCAGGGCCATTCCATGGATTTTGAAACCAAGGGGTAAATTATTTTTTTTCACATTATCAAGATTATGGCACATTTTTTTTGAAAAACATATGATCTTTCTTGTAGTGAACTTTATTTTTGTTAAAAAAAATTAGATCTCATCGTAAATTGCATATTTTAAGATATATGCCAAGAATTGTAGATGGCCTGTATTATAATGCATATTTCTTTAAGGCTTCTACAATTCCTTCACTTTTAATATAGATACCAAACAAACTCTAATTTTCAATTACTAATATGTTTTTAGTAATAATATATAAAAAAATAACAAAATTATCTCTATTTTTTAATCTTTGAACAATTACAGCTTAACAAGTTTTTGGGGTGTCACATACATGACCATTAACAGATGTTATTTAGTTTTTTATCATTAAATTTATAGAAAAATTCTGAAACTTTATTTACAAAATATAATTATACTATTTGACAAAATTATATTAAAATTAAAAAAAAATTATATTTAAATAATAATTTTCAATGGTCAGGTATGTGACATTGTGATTAGGCATGACTTCAAGCAGTCATGTATGTGACATGAAATCAGGAAATGCAAAGCAGCTGTTTTAAATTAATCTCAATAACTTGAACCAGATGGCAGTGTTTCTTGTTACTCCTCTAACTGTAACACCTGCTGTTTGTTTTAAAGCAAGGGTTCAGAGCACATTGTGTTTAAAGTATGCAGCAAGTGAGTTTTTATAAAACATCATTGCCTAATTTTGTTATTTGAAGCATAAAATATGGATGATGAACAAAGAGCAACGAATAATGCTAAACAGAAGAGGTATTATGAGAAAAAAATGAAATTATCCTAATTTTAAAGAGAAAGAAAGACTGAGGCAAAAAAAAGTTAAGAGATGCAAAAGCAACAATTATGACAAAAAAAAGAGAAAAAGAAACAAATGGAAGCTGTTAGAGAAAGGCAAAGGAAATGCAAAGCAGTCAAGAAGATAAATAATTCTATTACATTTTCAAGTTTGAATTCTTCTACTGTGACTACCCCAAAAGATTCTCCTTACAAAATTCCCCAAACACTTGGCAAAGCAGTAAAAAAAACTTGGAATGCCTTACCAACCTCACCTCGAAAGTGAATGGTTGTTGTGAGCAATTTAGTGAAAAAGGTGGGTTTGAAACAACAAAAGGAAAGCGAGTCCAATGTTAGTGATGAAAATCAAAACAAAGAACTTGTGGTAGAATTTTTATGTCAAACAAATATAGTCTATACTGCTCCAGGAATGCATGACGAAATGCCAATTTGGGAAAATGGTATTAAAAAACGTGTTCGTAAACTTTATCTTACAATGTATATGAAAGAAGCACATGCTTTGTTTAAAGAAGAAAATCCGAGCATTAATATTGGATATTCGAAGTTTTGCAGTTTAAGGCCAAAAAATGTTCTTCTTGTTAAAGACACTCCTAGAGATCAGTGTAAATGCTTAGTCATGAGAATTTTATTCTGTTGTTAAAGGGATTGAATATTGACTACAACAATGATTTTTGGAAAGAAATACTCTGCAATTCAGACTCGGAATCAGAGTATTGGGAAACAAAATGTGATAAGTGTAATGCTGGAGAATTGCTTTTAGGTTTTATTGGTAAAAACGGATTAAATAATGACTCTAGTGTTCAGTGGCATCAATGGGTTAAATCAGAAAATAAGCGTTTCTTTAAAGAAACCAATGAAGGTTGCGTAGATGAATTGACTGATAACATTTTAGCAAACTTTGAAAGTTTCAAACAACATGTAAAAATTAAACGGATCCAAGCTGCTGCCTTTCAATCTGATATAAAACAAAGCAACACTGTTGTATTGCAAGTAGACTTTGCTATGAGTTATTCATGTGAGTGGCAAAGCGAAATACAGTCTGCACTTTGGAGCAGGAAAAATGTAACTTTGTTTACATCTGCATTATTTGAAAACAATCAAAAACCAGATTGCTACCTTATTGCAGTGGCGGCTCGCCCACTACAGCAAGTACAGACGGGCTGCACCTAAATTTATCAAAAACTAAAATCAGATATTTTGCTAATTTTCTTAAATGAAGATTAGAATTGAAAATGAAATTTCTACGGTAGTAAACAAAATCTCTGATAAATAGCAAACCTTTTTGTCGTAATGATTCAGAAGGGAAAAAAACTTCAGTCAATCAGAATTGCAGCTAAAAAGCGAAGTCAGAAATCGGCTGCATCGTTGCCATGACAACCTTACATGGTATGACTTCCCCTTCACGCTAAAATGAGGCTGTGACGTCACAAACCCAGCTCAAAAGGATTTTTTCAACTCGAGCTGTAGTTGGGAATTCTGTGAATTGATTGGCTTATGTGTATGAATCGGTAGGATGTGTGGGGAGGGGACCGAGTATTTTACTAGCATCTCCAGACCGCTTTGCCTGATAGAGGAAAAGCCCCTTGGCTCGATAATTATTTCAGCTTTGGCGGAATTGATAAGTTTGCTGTTTCGCAACCCTGTGGAAGGAATGGCTGTTGACGGAGTGAATGGGAGCGATTCGACAAGCAAATGGATTTCTGAATTTATTTTTTAACAAACAGATGTTTTATATGACATTCTTAAAAAAAAATCTTTAGATATAAATTATTGTCTTTAGCAAGTCAAGGTAACTCAGAACATTATAAGACAAAACCATAATAAGAACACGTTCAAACGTATTTTTGAAATTGCGAATTCGAAAACAGAAATTTCGGCTGCACTAACATTTTCGACCACGGGCCGCCACTGCCTTATTGTAAGTGATACTAAAGATAAATCTAAACTGTCTGTGTCTGCTTTCATTTTAAAGCTTCTTGAAACTATTAAATTTCAGGCAACTAAACCAAAATTGATCATTTGGAGTGATGGCCCGTACAGCGATTTTAAAAACAAATTTATTTGTTATTTTCTTTTTATCTTATCCAAAATACAAAAACGCTTTTCTGGTTTTGAATGGAAATATTCAGCAACTTCCCATGGAAAGGGAGTTGTTGATGGTATAGGTGGTACCACTAAGTCCCGAGTATATGCAGAAGTGAAGGCAAAAAGAGCAATAGTACAGAATGCAATCGACTTTACAACAGTTGCATCAAAAGTTTTACCAAACATTTCTGTTATTTCTATGTTGCAGAATGACATAAATAAAACACAGATTGATTGGAATTTAGCCAAGGATGTTCCCGGAATTAAAAAAGCACATATCGTTAAATGTTCTGACGAGCACATTTGTTTGTTTACCAGCCAGCAAAATGTGGATACTCCTATACAAGAGTTATGCTATTGTGAAAATATAGAACAATGTTCCAAAAGTACCCAAGCACATGCAGAAGATCACATTTCATCCATAAATATTTCACTTGGCATGTTTGTTCTAGTAAAAGTGTTTGGGAAAAGGTCATGGAAGCCCTATGTTGCACAAGTATCTGCTTTAGACGAAACGGATATTAATGTGGTTTTCTTAAAGCAAGTGTCTTTACTTAATTTCATTTATCAAGAAAATGATACAGGACTTATTCAACGTGATGATATAATTAAAGTGTTGTCAACACCCATACTTAACAGTCGCAATATTGTAATATTTCCAAATTCAGTTATGTAAAATTGAACGATGTCACATACATGACCTGCAATATTTTATTTTGTTAGAAATTGAAAAATTCAAAATTATTTGAAATAATTATTAGTTTGTCTTTGTCAATCCTTTTCCTAATGTCAATTTTTTTAAAAATGTATTTCATGCATATAATTCACTGAATTTACAAAAATAAGTTAGTGTTGTCAAAACACACTTCTGTTTTTTGTCACATACATGACTAACTAAAAATAATGTAAAAATACTATCAAAATTTAAATATAAATATGGTTTTCATTACTATTTACAATAAATCCTTTTTAAACTGTTAACAAAATAGATTTTTTGTCTTTTCGCTACATTTGTACAAACATTTGTCAGATATTTATACATGTCTTATAGAGTGATTGTCACATACATGACCGTGGAATCAGCCTGCAGCAGATTTCGAATTTTGCTTTTTGGCTGCAGTTTTGATTGAATGGAGTTTTTCCCCCTCCTGAATTGTACATTACGGTAACAAGCTTGCTATTTATCGGAGATTTTGTTTATTACTGTAGACATTTCATTTTCGATTCTAATCTTCATTTAAGAAAATTAGTAAAATATCTGATTTTAATCTTAAAATACTGAATTTAGGTGCAGCCCGGCTGTACTTGCTGTAGTGGACGAGCCGCCACCAATATGCGACAAAAATGGACATACAATAATTGTGCTTTAGCCATCTATATGGACAACTTTTTGTGTGTTTAGAGTTTTTGTTAGAAACCTTTAGCCATTCAATATTTACATTTAATGTCTATATCTCACAAAATTACTTGCTGTTTAACTATAAGGTGTATACAATATTAGCTATGAATTTATGATCTCTAGATAGTACAGATTTTGAGATAGAGCTATAACAAAAATATAATTTTTTTTCTTTGAAACCCTCTAGGCACTATTTATTTGAACTAAATTAATATATACAGTCATACTCTATGTAATGAAATGAAAACATAGATATGCCATAAGCCTTGGAAATTAATTGACAAATTGAAAGCTCTGTAATTGAAATGGAAGTAAATTGAAATTAAAAAAAATAAATTGTAACCACTATTTTACAAAAATAAAAGTTAAAAAAAAAATGTTTTTCTGCATTGGGCCATGGAACTGCATTATATGTATAAACACATCCCAAGCAGTTTTGACAACAATTAAAAGCTTATTTTAAGCTAGTATGTCCCAAAAAAGTTTGTGCTTCTTATTGGTTTCAATAGGAATTCACCAAACTTCACAAATGTTTGGCCCACAAAAAGGCTTTTTATCAGGCTTCCCTTTTATAGGGACCTTACCCAAGATCAAGCTAGTAGAAATTTACAGAATCCAATTATCACCTTTTGTAGATTGAGCTTCAAACGCACTTGGTGGTTGACAGGACTTGTACAATTTGAAAAAAGTAAAAAAAAAATCAATTGAAAATCATACAGGTTGGCAAATATGCAATTGGTTGGATTAACCTTGCACAATGGTGGTCTATTGGCGATGGCTAGGGATCATCCCAGAGGGAAGACCCCAAAACACTGCCTCGTTATTTTGAACCATGGGTCAGATGTTGAAAACAATACTAGAGCTCACACCTGATTCAGGCGTGAAGACTTTCAGATCACATCAGATTTAATGTGCATTAGTGTCCTATGAGCAGCAGATATTTTTTTAGCGGATACAAAAGGAACGAAACTGATACCCCCCCCCCCCCCCCCCTCATTATGAGTTTGTCACACTCACAAAGTCGAGATTTGAACCTGGAACCCTCCGATTATGAGCTGTACACTACAGAGCATATTTTAAGGAATTTCAACTGGTGGGGCAAATTAATTTTTTCAGGAAGTAGACCCCAGAAGTTAATGAAAACTTGGTATTTAAAATATCAATTTTAAACTAATTTAATAAACATAGTTTAAAATTATATGTTCTGTATTAAAAGTTATTAAAAAGTTTAATTTTTTTTTATCTAATTCAAGAAATTTTCTAACGATTCATAAAAGGATGTTTTATTTGCTGTCATAAGGCAAAATTTTATTTAAATATTATTAAATTTAATTCGTTAATTCAATTTAATAATTATTAATTATCAAAAGAATAAAGTCCATATACATCTAAATATGTACACTTAAGTAAACTTTAGACAAGTACCCGACCATATTACAAACAAAATGTTCATTAATACATTAATAAGTAGACATTACATTAATAAGTAGCATTTACTTCATAAGATGAACAATAATATTCTATATATTTGTATTCTGAAAATATTATGTTTTATAGCACAAAAATGTAGAAAAATAAGTAGTTTTAAGTTTTTAAAAAACTTTATCATATCAGTGTATTGTAATATACATTAGCTAAGGTTAGACATAATAATATCTTAAAACTTGTTGTCATTGGTGAAAAATGCTTTTACATACTGTCAGTCCTTGCAAGCACGTAGATTTTGCTAAGGAGGGAGGGGGGGGGGGGGGGGGGTCCAACAGTTGCTGCGATTGGGGGGGGGGGGGGGTAGTTTCTTCCCCAGCTTTGACATTTAGAGCAAATTTTAATTAAAATTTTAAATTAAAAAAAAATTGAACTATAAATGAAATTGTTTGTTTTCCCTTCAGTATGAGTATTTGAGTTTCCCCTTAAAATGCAAATCGTATGTTTTAAGGATTAAAACATTTCATTTTTCGTTGTTGTATTAACATAATCACAACAAAAATAGAAAATATTAATAAAAAAGTTATATAAATTTTTTCTGACAATAACGATCTCCCGTCTTTTTTTCTGGTAGAAATATATGAGTTTGGTGCACTTACTTTGCTCCCCAATATTCTTTCATTAGCAAATATTTTTAATATTTCGCTCGGCGCAGTTATTTTACATTTTGAGAACAGCGCAACTGTTTTGTCACTCTTACATCAACTGTTTTTCTGTCTCGCAAAAAGATCTTTCCGATATTTATTGTAACTAAATAAACTTGATTCGTCTAATTTAACAAAACAACAAAATATTTTACAATAAAAGTTCGTAAATATGACTTTATGCCTCAATGTCTAGTTTTAAGCTATTTACCTTTTACATTTTTAACAAATAAATATTTGAAATTATGTTTATTTTAGCTACTTAAAGTAATAAATTTTATAAATAGTTTTCAAATTAAAATTTTTCTGCTTTTAAAAAACATAAAGTGTTAGCAATATAAAAAATATATTTAATTTTTGACATGAGCCAGAGTTTATTGAGTACAAGAAAAGTTAAATTGGATAAATATAAATAATCAATTTAAATATTAGTAAAATGAAATAAATAATAAATTGTTGAATATATAAATATTCGATTCAATAAAACTATTAGAAATTTTTATTTTATGTAAAACGCATTTTCCTAGTATTTACACTAATTCGATGCATTGAAATTTCATTTATTATAAGTAATTTATATGTTGTTCAAGATTAAAATGATCTTAGACTTAGTTTCTATACATAAACATTCTTAGTGTTATTGACTTAACAATGTATAGAAAAACAAACATTTTAATTAGTCACTGCCAATTGATTAGTATAATTACAAAAGTCCATTTCATTAGGAAAGATATGGTATGGCGTTTAGAATACAAAAATATTTACTTACTTGCAAAACAGTAAAATATGCTGATAGAAAAAACCTCCTACATTTGTTTAAACTAAAAAAAATGCTTCCTAAATTTGCCGTCTGTACTCTGAAATAACTAGTCGTGAAATAGAGCTGTAAGCTGTTCTACCTCTTCATTCTCTTTGTCGATATACTCCCCTATGGACCTTAGAGCTCGGGACAATGCATTTGTTGTATAGGGTTCATTCCAAAACCTGTAAGAAAACTGTTGAAAAAGGTTTGTAAGCGATTCCATTGTCAAACCTACGACAACTCATTGTCCTCCTGTTCCTTTCAAACAGACCCCCCCCCCCAAAACACTCCAAGAGCAGTTTAAACACGTTTACGAATAAAGAAGGGATGATTAGTATAATTACAAAAGTCCATTTCATTAGGAAAGATATGGTATGGCGTTTAGAATACAAAAATATTTACTTACTTGCAAAACAGTAAAATATGCTGATAGAAAAAACCTCCTACATTTGTTTAAACTAAAAAAAATGCTTCCTAAATTTGCCGTCTGTACTCTGAAATAACTAGTCGTGAAATAGAGCTGTAAGCTGTTCTACCTCTTCATTCTCTTTGTCGATATACTCCCCTATGGACCTTAGAGCTCGGGACAATGCATTTGTTGTATAGGGTTCATTCCAAAACCTGTAGGAACTGCCTCCACAAGCATAGAACGACAATACCCTTGTCACAATGGAGAGAGCATCTATCAGCCAAAACGGCTATCCAAGGGTCAGTTAATTACAAACAGGTGAGGACGACAGGACCATGAGGACGAAGCGAAGTAGACTATATATTACAATCACTATAATTCCCAGAAAAGCCTTATTCTTTGACCCTTGACATGTGCTTGCTACAATTTCAATGCGCCTTTTCCGACAAAGTAGACAGTTTCTTTGTAAAAGTGGATATTTGACTAATGATACGCACAAGTCGTCTTCCAAAGAAAACTGTTGAAAAAGGTTTGTAAGCGATTCCATTGTCAAACCTACGACAACTCATTGTCCTCCTGTTCCTTTCAAAAAGACCCCCCCCCCCCCAAAAACACTCCAAGAGCAGTTTAAACACGTTTACGAATAAAGAAGGGGTGAAACTGTCCCCGCTTCCTTTCCAAAGCGGCTCTTTGTAGTAATACACTAATGAATTTAGGTGCAGCCCGGCTGTACTTGCTGTAGTGGACGATCCACCACTGGCGTGTTTTAGGGATAACTTGTTGAAATTGACAAGAACGATAGAGAGTAGTATATGGCACAAAAAAAAATCTTGACCTAAAGGGGGGGGGGGGGGGCGCCCCCTGGCTACGTCCTTGAATGAGGCAATTCTCAGTCCTGAACAAAAGGATTTTTGGGGATGGGTAAAAGGCAGTAGTAAAAGCTAGACGGGGGAGGGGTGTGAAAGATTTTCTCCCTTGCGGCGAAATAGGGCCTTTTCACTGGAAGAGACATCTGTCTCTGTCCATTCTTTCCTATGCTACAACTTCAAGTTTATGTTTTTACTATGGAAAATGGATTGAACAAAAAAAAAAGTCCGGTGGGGCAATTCTGTATGACTGGTGGGGCATTTCTACACACTGGTGGGGAAAAATCCCCACCAACTGTATGTTAAAATAGGCCCTGGTACACTAATTGCTGAGCCACTGAAATTGCGCAAGACAAAGTTTAAAATTAATTTAATGTATTTTAATAAGATTAATAGTTTCTGCCTAAATTACTAAAAAATATTGGTACAAATGTATTATCACGGGGCACCGAAATTTTTTAATTTAGAAATGCAAAGAAGTCGACAATATGACGATTAACATCCAACGACGATAGGTTGATGAGCATGATGCGAGTTTCTTCGATTTAAAATCGTGGCTCCGATGAAAAGTTCGATGATTAAACGCGATTGGTTGGATGAATGCACAGTAGGCTATAACAACGTTGTACAATGGGCTATTGCACGGACACATTTGAAAAGTAATTGACATTAATAAATTGTTTAAGTAACTTTGTTTTGGTTTAATTAAGGCAATATTTGAGCCTCACAATGGACTATTAAAGACGATCCAATGTTATTATGTAACGAATGTTTTATTGAATAAGAGCCGCATTAGGGCTGCGTAATGGGCTATTGGAAATGGTTCCGGATCTATCCCGAGATAATGTGGAATAATTTTAAAATGACTGAACTGTGGTTTCACCCCTCTCTGAACTTTTGCGTCACTTTGATAATTACTGGGATAATTTTATCGTCTGCGAACTTTGTTACTATACGAGCTCTCCTTTTGTTTTGTTATATTTTGCATGGCTTTTTTAATCCTGATGACGCTTTTTGAAAATTTCCGTTTGGTCTAAAGTAGCCTCTTTTTAGTTACTGGCGAATTGTTTCAACTAAATGAAATGTTCATTTATATGTATAATTTTTTCATTTTATATTCTATGTACAACTATAGTTTTATATTGGTAGTGTTCACATAGTTTTAAAAAAGGGCAGGGGGGATTTGTCAAAAACGGCAACTTTGTGTTAAGTAAAAGGGCACTTTCTGTTGACTGAAAGAGCACTTTCTTTACCTTTAACTGGATTTTTATCAGGAGGGCCAGAATTTTCTCTTTTATAAGAGCATCACAGTAGGTAACACAGGAGTAAAGAGCATCACAATTAGGGACGTTCATTTTTTTTTACAGGAGTCATTTTTCAATCCTTTCTTGGAAAATACCTTCCTTCAAAGTAAACAATTTTTGGATTGATGCATTGTGAATTCCGGCTCAACTGCTGTCCCATTTAAAGTGTAAAGAAAATTAATCCTTTACACATGTACAAACAGCCTACAATTATATTTTATCTCACCAACTGAATACCTATAGATCTCAGAAACGCCTCTTTACTTTAACTACGTTGTTCAGCAAATGTCACATGGTTTGAGGGTACGATTGGGATACCAAGGCAATTCCACAGACCTACGTTTTTGCGGAAAAATATTTTTTTTAATTACAGGGCGCAAAGAAGATACTGGAAAAAAGGCAGGGCACATTTTTTATTTCTAAAAAGGGCAGGGCGCTTCGGTACTTACTAAAAAAAGGGCAGGGCGCGGCGCCCTTTGAAAAATGCATAACAGGAACACTATATATTGGAATATTATGCCTTATATTGAGGTGTGTGCCCCAAACGACTGCCCGAAGGATTACCTGTAAGCACCATGATTGACTGCTCAGAGGGTGTCGTGGATGTAATCCTGAGTAGTCGGAGGCCGGAGACCACAATTGCCCGGGACCATAAATCGACGTCAGGAGTCTGACATTAGCGCGCGGTACGCGTCTGCCCTTAAGAGTGCTGCCGAAATGCCCTAAACGACTGCCTGTAAGTACCATGATCGACTGCTCAGAGGGGGTTGCGAATGTAATCCTGAGTAGCCGGAGTCCACAATTGTCCGGGACCATAAATCGACGTTAGTGCACGGAGCGTGCGTGTGCTTAAAACCGTATACGGTATCTGTGATGTCCACACAACTTAAAGCGACTAACAAACAGCGGATCTACTGATCGCGAGTTCAAATTGCAACATTCGCTCTTAAACATTAACTTAATGTCAGTTATTGGTATATTTTTGATATGTGTCGATCTAAAATGTGTTCTAAATAACGAGGCAGCATTGCCTGGTTTTTCCTTCTAAATAAACCTCGAACATTAACTTTCCATTCGGAATACCAACATCCGCCATCTAACCATGTTTGAAAAATACGAGACAGCTTTTCCGGGTAGATATACGCGAACCGTTTACAATTGCCCAAAGTGCCGTTCCAGTAATAAACATGATCATGATCTAGAACTGCACATTGGGCTATTTAATACAAATGTAAATAAAAGTATTACTCTTATCAAAGTTAACTGGCAACAATAAAAATTTATTTCGGGTTCGAAAGTTTGTTTATATTTTTAAAATGGCGATAGTTTGCTCTTATTACAATAATTTGTTACTAAAATATCAGAAACTACGAAAAAATAACATTCCGATGATAAATCAGTAAATTATAACATTTATAAATATAATATTTAGCATCGTTCCATTACCTACGACTGCATAATCGAGGGTTACCGTCCCGTTTGGCGGGATTAACAATTGCGTCACAGAATTGGGGACTTAATTTTGTTGAAAATTCGGTGCCTCGCGATAGTACATTAGTTCTAAATTTTAGATTTAGAATCCGTCGCCAAGCAAATGTTACCAATACCTGTTGCGGAAAACGTGCTTCGTTTTCAGCTCCATCTTCGGACATTTCTTCACTCGAATCCATTTCTAATACAGTAGTGCTAATATGATAAGCGTTTTACACAAACTTATCGTTTTTATGGATTTCGTGTTCGACCCATAGAAATGTATAAAGACCTAGAAGGAAGAAGGGTAGAGAAGCCGATGAAGCCTGCAAGGGCGAGAAAACGGGGTAGAGTTGGCGAGAAACGGGGAAGAACCGTGGAAGAACGGAGTATATGGCTGCCAGATTGATGACATTTATCGCTTGCTTTGGATTTTGCTTCAACTTTCACAACGCTTGACGTTGTTTTACAGAATAATTGCATTATATAGTATTTTAATTACAGCAATATTTTAGGCATTAAAACCATAAAATAACAAAAATTAGCGTTAAAAGTTAAAAAATTATGACCACACATGTGGTTGTATAAAACTTCTAAATATTAATATTTCCCTTTAAAAGCAACGCAAACAACATTTTTTCTCATAATCTACAATATTACCTTGTTTTATTGTAATTTACAGCACTATCAAAAATGCTATATTTAGAGCGCAATAATTTTTTTAAAAAAGCGATTTTACCATTGAAACTCCCATATACCGACCAATTGAGGGGAACAGTTGGCGACGGCCGCCATACCTTCAATTCCCCTATTGGCGAAACTGGCTTTCAGCCTTCCAGCAACCCTATTAGAGTTCAGTGGTTCGACCGCTTTTAGAAGATTTTTACACATCTTAGTAAAAGGTGACATGTGTGACGTCAAATGTGTACCATGCGCGCGCATATTCTCTAGAAAGTGTACTTTGCGTGCGCATGTTCCTCTCACCAAAAGAGCATTTTCGGAAATTCGGAAGCATTGGAATTATTTACCATTGGCGATAAAATTATTTCAAAACATCATATCTGACGAAGGTTTGGCTGTCATTCTCGTTGCTTTGTTAAAGAATATCACGTGTATTTGTTTCTGCGTAAGTGTTTATTTTGATATTGTTTTTTCATTGTTTAACTTATTATGGCTAAGAATGTTCATATAATGGATGGGAATAATTTAATTATGTTACGCGATTTAATCAGTAGGTCCAGGTTCTTATTTCTGCGGTATTCCCACGTTGCCCGATGGGAGGGGGTTCTTGGAAATTTACCAGATTGATTACTTAAAAGCTCATTTGAAAATACTGCGGATGCAGTTTTATTCGAATATCTTTTTTTCTTTTTCAGATTAAGTCAACCATTATGAAGGCAGTTCTTGTACAAAGATGAATACTCCAAATGAAAATAAACAATAGGGTTGGTGATGTTAACTCTTCTCTTGAGTAATTCCTTCTTTTAGCTTAATGTTTTACAGCTCGTGGTCTGTTCTTGGATCCTATCAGAATTCGGTTGTCCCACAAACTCCAGTAGGTGCAGTTTCTGGATTCCTTCCTTTGAGGTATGTTACTGAAGAAAAAGGTCCTTTTTGTTCTTTATCCATCGTCTAATCGGAAAACGATTAGCGCATTAATACAATTTCTATAAAGTTACCAAGTGTTACTAAAGGCTACCAACTTATTCGAAATCAAATCTGGTACCTTTTTCGAGCAGTTGATTATGGTGTATACAATTAATAAAAAATGTAATTCTTAGTATATGGTATGTACCCTCAATCCAGTATTGTGTGCACCAGTGATGGGATCTTTTAAGTTGGCACTGTTCCACCGTGAAGTGGCCGAATCCCCGCACTTCAAGCAGTAGCGAGACTACCAGCAATCCAAAATAATAAAAGTACCGGTCAAAACGAACTGCTTCAACACATTCAACAATGTGTGCTTCGTGCCTCCCAATTTCCACAAATATTTACTATTGAGGTAAACATCTGCAACAAACACATCCATAACTCAATCTAAAACACAACAACAATAGTCAAATGCCATACATTAAATGACCAAACAATTTCTAACCACACAAAAATAATTTTAGTGTTACAAAAATGTAAATTTTATCGTTCACCAATCCGAACTGTCGCCAGTATCCCATTATAGACAGCTCTTGTGTGACTTTATTTAACCAACCAGCCTTATCGAATCTGAGCCGGTTGTGCAGCACTAGTGCCACGTTACTTAACCAGTCAAGCATTTATTTTCCTCCGTTCTGACTTGACCACAATATCTAAGTTGGTACCAGATTTGATTCCGAGTCCGATAAGATACTAATAAATAAGATATTTTAATTGCTGATTAAAAAAGCTGCACATTTCTGAAAGTGATTAAAAAATTGTACATTTTATCCCAAATCCCGTTTTTACACCCTGCTTCTATTACGGCTATTCGGCTGACGATTGGCCGAATATCAAAAATATTCTGTCTATACAGATATTTGGTATATGGGCCAAATATTATTCCATCCCTATTTTTGTCATAAAAATCAAAAATTCTTGATTTTGTACACATTGCTAAGTTATTTACAAGCATTTTAATTTTTACAGTCTTAAATATTATTGTGAAAAACTTAGAAATTATTCATTGGTAACTAATGTTTTCAAACAAATTTAGATAACTTAATTCAATTTGCTTTAAAAAAGACGAGTATAATTTTGATTTGTATACTACTTTTAATTGCATTTGGCAAGCATGAAGAAACAAAACATTGCTTTGTAAATATTTTAATGTGAATCTCTGTGCTAAAAAAATTAAATGTTATTATTGCTTTGAATACTATAATTGATCTGTTCCTGTAAACTGTGTTGTCCTTTTTCTAATTTATTGTATAAATACTTATTATAATGTATATATGATTTAATTAAGCCTATGCCCAGAAAAGTCTTCTAGTTGGCAAGTCATCTTGTGGAAGCTTCTGACGACATAACTAAATGACACTTGCTTTTGAATCCATGTTTATTATATTACTGGTATCAATCACAAGTGTTTTTAAGTTCACAACTGAGAACCAAAGTTCCCAATGCAAGGTAAATGAGTACATGCTAACATGAAGAAATATATTAAGTAAATGTGTGTTGTAATACTATTTATACATATATATTGGTATAGTATAAATTTAAATGCTGGTTAATATAATTTTTTTGTGCATATTAAATTATGGGAAAGTGGATTATTTTTAAATATGTAACTGTAAAGTAAAACTGAAACTATGGCTGATTCAAATTACTCCATCTGTTCAAAAAATAACTTTAATTTTGGAGTATATAAATGCTACCATGTAGGGATGAGCTTAGTAGTTATTTTTAAATAACGACAGTTATTACGATATTATAATGAAATAACTAGTATATTTAACTGTTACTTGATATCTTGAGCGATATTAAATGACCCAACCTCAGAATTTGGCGGTTAAAAATATCAAATGCTAAATTTTTAAGAATTTTTTTTATGAGCTGATAGTGGCAAATCTTTTCATTAAAATAGTTTTAATGATCCAACACTTAATAATATTTCAATAAATTATTTCTATTATATAAACACATTAACTTTTCACAGCCATTTTTACATCACTAAATGCCCATTTCTTATTAATATTTCAAAGATAATAAAAAAATTAGATTTTATGATATTACATGCAAAAAATATTAAAAACAAATATTGTAAAACTTATAGATTTTATTAGAAACAAAAATTCTAGTTTTCTTTTTGCAAAATGCTAATACTGATTTTATAGCAATATATCATCATGTAATAAAATAAATGTCTTATTATTAAATATGATTTAAAAAAATACTTTACAGGTAATAAAATGGCGCATTCAAATTGGCAATCTCTATAAACACATAAAAAAATTCAGTACTATTCAATTTTTGTTAACATACACTTTAAATTTCCATCCAAATGTTGTTTTTAGTTAATATTGCGTAATATACCAGACCGTGATAAATAAGAAAATTAATATTATTTCAAATTTATGCCTTTACAATGCGACGAGGAGTACCAAAGAATCACCTCTAATTAAAAATCTTTCACCTGAATGCGAAACGCAAACTTAGTATATTTCTCCAAACAGAACCGCACCTAACCAAATAATTTCTATAATGTAAAGCGGATTCACACATTCATTCATCCCAACCATAAAAAAAACATCTTCTCTCCCCCCCCCCCCCCCCCCCCACACACACACATTAAATTAATTGAACCATCCTATCACGACCCTTCCCACAAAACAATAAACTTTCGCCGACTAGAACGCACAAAAAAATATAAAAAATACCCCGATTCAATAATCGTATGATAAACACAATATCGAAAACTTCCCAAAAATACTTTGAACCAACGAGTTCTGATATAATATATATATTTTTTTAATCGTAATCGCAAATATCAAGAGTATTTCTGAAATTATTTTGATCGTATTTTGGACACTTGCCAATAACGAAGTAAGTATTCTAATAATACAATATATTTTATTATTAAAATATAAAAATACCAACATTATCCTGAAATATTTTGGATCTCATTTTGGAAAAGTTCCAATAACTAAGTGACGTAAACATCTCAATTCAGTTATTTACGGATCATTCTGCGGTGAATTATATCATGATATTGTATCATAGAGTAAGTTTCGTTTCGACCAAGGCCATTGCATGGACTTTTTTTTTCTCAAGGCCATCTGTTTTGTTTTTGTTTGGCGGTGTAGATGTTTCTGGTTAAAATTAAACAGCGCATTTATTAATTGTTTAAAGTACGTATTTTTTCATTTTTTTTTTAAATTTTGATTTCGAAATACTGCTTTTTTTGAGCAAGTAAATAACTGTTATTTCTCATAAATAATATTTTTAATTATCAGAAATTGAAATAATGATATTGCGGCGGCCCAGATTGGTTCGGCGTCATCAGTGCGGGAGCCGTTGTTGTTAGGTTAGGCCTCGCGATGGTTGACTCCATTTGTTCAGAAGGTTTAATTTATGTTATTGGACAAATAGATGATTGCCATAGTATTTAGGAAACAACTTAGATTTAATGATGCAATTATGGAAGTTATGAATTTACATTTAAAGGTTAAATGGGTGATATTGCAATTACATTAGGAGCATGAGATATATGATGTTGTCACTATGGCTGGGGTTGCTGGGAATGTCTTTCTCTCCGTCAGTGCGTCGAAAGCGGCCGCTCCCCTGCGTGGGGCCTCTTTCGTTGGCAAACTCTCATTGGCTTGAGATATCAACACTGCCGAAGAATTGCATGCCTTTCTCGATTTCGTGGAACAGAAAGAAAGGTTGATGAACTCCAGTCCGCTGCAGTAGCCCCTATCCAGTGATTGTCTGTACAATCACGAAAAAAAATGAACAAAAATTGCAGGTGACTGGAGTTGCAGGTTATTGAAATGACAGAAGTGCAAAGAAATGGCTTATGAGTGAAATGAAGCATTTGTTATGAAGCATTTGTTACAAAAATATAGGCATTAAAAACACTGGTTTAAAATTTAAAGTATGCCATTAAAATTAAGATATGAATGCCATTAATAATTAAATTTGCCCTTCCGTAAAGGGCACATCTCCACAATTACTAAAAAGCAAGAACACATCGCAGCAGTGAAAGAAAAAAAAATCACAATAAAAAGCAGGCACTCGAAGAAACCACTATTGAAGACCACACTTGTTTACGACAAACAGCTGACGCAAAGAGGGAGTCTCACGTTCCCCCACTGAGTGGGTCCAGTGACGGGGAGAAAGAAAGCACTGCGTGGTGTCAGATTACACGGCTAATGGGGAAGCCGAAGAGGAGTGTGTCTCGAAATGCTGTTGTGGGGTTGAAGTCGCTCTTGATTTATGAGAACAGAGGGGAAGACCTGTCCGTCTGTAAGTTGCAGGAAGAAAGTAGGTCGCGAACTCTTCACTTTTTAGCCAAAGGAAAATATTCACGTTACGTTTGAAGGGGTGGATGCTGGAAAAACGATGTGGCGGTTGACATCGGGAGGTGTGTGATTGGAGTGCGCTGTGGGTGCTTGGAAGAAGGGATGCGTCTTGCTTTAGCGGAGGTGGTCTGGCCGACGGAGAAGGGTGGGATGTTGACGGATGGCGGTGTCGGGGAATCCGATGCTGGGTAGCAGTGCGGGATTCAAGCAGCGGGGGTTGCTGATCGCGCCGGCAGCCAGAGGTGGGGGTGGGGCGGAAGAAGGTGTTGTTTACCGTGTCGACAGATGCGCCCATTAGTCGTACGGGATTCCCAGTGGTGGTTGAAGTGATCCGGACTTTAGTGGTTGCCAGGGTGCGGGTTGAAGGGGGTAATCCAGAACGCTGTGTTGAGTGCGCTATCTCGGCAGTGGATCGCCAAAGACGTGTTGATGTGGGTTTGTTGTCTCGGCAGTGGGTCGCGGAGACGTGTTGAGGGTTGTGGTCTCGGCAGTGGGTCGCGGAGACGTATTGAGGGTTGTGGTCTCGGCAGTGGGTCGCGGAGACGTTTTGAGGATTGTGGTCTCGGCAGTGGGTCGCGGAGATGTGTTGGTGTGGGGTGCAGTCTCAGGCAGTGGGTCGCGGAGACGTGTTGTTGTGGCGCGCTGTCTCGGCAGTGGGTCGCCGGAGACGTGGTGGTGTTGCGGGATGCGGTCGCAGGCAGTGAGTCGCGGCGACCATCCCGTTGTCGGAGTGCAGAGCCGAGTCGATGACCGCATCAGCAGTGTGGCGCGAGCGGAATTCCAGGGACATCCGCAGGGTGTTGCAGGTGTCCGATGCGCAGGTTGCGATGCTGGTAATCAGTTGAAGGGCTTGCAGTTGTCCGAGGCAGGAGTGGCGCAGAGTGTAGGCGTCTGGATTACAGGTGGCAGGTGCGCGGTCACGTAGATGCGGTGACTACGCTGGCATATTGAGAGTCCGGTTGCCGGGATGTAGGTGCGTGATTCTATTGTCCGGTTCACCAGTGCGGCGGCCCAAGTTGTTTCGGGGTAGCAGTGGTGGCAGGTGCGCAGTCACGTAGATGCGGTGACTACGCTGGCATTTTGATAGTCCGGTTGACGGGATGGAGGTGCGTGATTTAATTGTCCGGGTCATCAGTGCGGCGGCCCAGATTGGTTCGGCGTCATCAGTGCGGGAGCCGTTGTTGTTAGGTTAGGCCTCGCGATGGTTGACTCCATTTGTTCAGAAGGTTTAATTTTAATGTTACGGACAAATAGATGATTGCCATAGTATTTAGGAAACAACTTAGATTTAATGATGCAATTATGGAAGTTATGAATTTACATTTAAAGGTTAAATGGGTGATATTGCAATTACATTAGGAGCATGAGATATATGATGTTGTCACTATGGCTGGGGTTGCTGGGAATGTCTTTCTCTCCGTCAGTGCGTCGAAAGCGGCCGCTCCCCTGCGTGGGGCCTCTTTCGTTGGCAAACTCTCATTGGCTTGAGATATCAACACTGCCGAAGAATTGCATGCCTTTCTCGATTTCGTGGAACAGAAAGAAAGGTTGATGAACTCCAGTCCGTTGCAATATTTTATACCTGTTATTAAAATATCTCTCATCACTACTACCATGTGACAAAAAGAATACTAAATAAATCCTTAACACAAAAATTTAATACAGAAGAGTGTAGGAAAAAAATTATGCAATAACAAATGATTCTTAATTGAAATATTCCACAGCTTAAAACTTTACTTAGCAAGTGGTCAGATTTTCATACATGTTTGTGCATAAAATAACATTTTGGAGAAAAAAAATTGTGTTTGTTCTGTATTTTAATGAAATATATATTTACCAATCATGTAATTCCGTTTCAGGATTTTGTTAATACAAGCTCATTACTCAGCCCCCAGGCATTCTTCTCGCCTCCATCTAATTAATGTTAACGTCAATAGTTTAATTCATTCCTCATTAAAGTTCTCCTATTACTAGGCTAAATTCAATGGAGGTGTAAAAACATTTGTGTCGACACACGCTGAGGTCCTTTCATATTTCCTTAATGATTTTATTTTAGGAAAGTTTTACATACCTAGAAACATGCATAGTACAGGCTTAGTTCGATCATTTAAATAGCAAATTATCGCCTATAGTATTGCCACTAGAAGAAAACAACTAAAAAAAATATGTATCACATATAATAAATTCTATGCAAGACCATAGCATTTCCTTGAATAGTGCATAAAAACTATGAATTGATGAGTGCATAAAAACTATGGATTGATGAGTGCATAAAACTGTGTCTGCTAAAACTGTTCACCAATCCCAGAGGCATCTTCAAAAAATGTGCTTTTGATTTTCTTCCACAATTGTAATGTATTGGCATAAGGTACAGAGGTGCTGGCACCTACAAAACAAAAAATGTCCATACTTATGCAATATCTTAATCTCCAGGTGTCAGGCAGCAATGCGGTCAAAAGCCTATTTTGTTTCTGACATGTAATTTGTTTTAAGACAATTAGAATGTATTTTTTATGTTTACTAATCAATTTTTTTTCCCTTTCAAAATAGTTTTCTCAAGTATATTCTTAACCCAGAAAATAAATGTAACAAAAAGATGCCTGTTTTATTGTAATTTGTTAATTATGAAATCATAATTTTTTTTCTGTTCTATATTTTGTTTTGAAAATAAAATAATAAAGAAACATCCTTTGTGGTTATTTTGTAATTATTACATTGCTTGATTCTTTGCCATTTTCAGATATAATGATAAACCATTTTGTTTAATAATTTATGCAAATACACTATATCTGAGAAAATATTTTTTTTTAATCATACAGCTAAGGTGTGAATATTAAAAAGTAAGGAACAATCTTTAAAAAATATATATATATCAACTTTTAAGATGCAAGTATGGAAAGTAATTTAATTCCAATGGAACTTAAAAACCTGTTAAGTAATTTAACCTTAATTAATTCCTACAAAACCTTATTTTCAATACCATAGCATTTCTTTGCAAAATATGAATATAATTACTAAATTCTGAAATAAAACATAACTATGAAAATTCATACTATTTTTAACTATTCTCAAAATTATTATTTGAAAATAGATATATTTCTGCAAAAAAATAATTAAAACTGGTGTTTGTTTTTGATGAAGTAAGAAGCCCATAATTTGAAAACAAAATAATATCGATATCTAACTATAAAAATTGTTTTAATAGTTCTTAATCTAATTGAAAAAAATACATTAATATTTTAGTTAGTAATTCATATTTTTAATTGTCATACTTGAATTTTATTAAAATAGTATAAATAAAACATTTATTTTGGCGATAATTTTGGTAATTTTTTTTTTAATAAATAATACACATAATTGAATGAAATTGACACATTTGTATTGTTTTTTGTGTTAGCTGTGACGCAGGAACCTGTTCTAAAGAAATATTTAAGTAATATATTTTTTATTTGGAATTGTTTTAAAAATAATATATAATTTTTTTTTTTTAAATTGGTAAATGTTTGGGAAAATATAGTACAGTACGACGCAAAACACTCTATAATAAATTCTACTAAAATAATTGAATTTTACCTTTACTAAGTGTATTTATGACATAGATAAAGATATTGAATTAATAGCTAAATGACATGTTGAAAATTAAAAAATTATTGCGATTGATTATAACGAGTGAATTTTGATAAAATTGATTGTAATAGTTTACCTAAACAGCTAAAATTTAGAAAGTATTCAGTGTAAAACAAAATCTTTAGTTCATTGCCTTCAAAACAGTTTAATTAACATTCTTGTGTAATTTTAAAAACTTGCACTGTTTGAGAAGTGATCATTTAACTTAAAAAATACACTAAAAACAAAACTACAAACCTGTTCCTCGTTTTAGTTTTAGTTTCATAATCCTACTTGCGTTTTAATTTAACTGCAATTGTAATGTATTGAAATTAACATAACTAACGAAAACTTCCGTCGTAATTAATCCACTGTAAAAACAAAGTTTTGTATAAATATATGGACACTAGCTGAAATACCCGTTCTAATTGTTAATAATGACTATATCTCCGAAAACTTTTATTAGACATCTATGTCAACATTTGTCGTTAAGTTTTACAAAATGGCAAGAATATTCAGAAGAAAAAAACGAAAACGATTTTAAAATGTTCACTTAAAAAATTCTAGATTTTCAGATTTTTTCCCTTGTTGGTATAGTAAATCCTATCAGTGCGCAAACTTTTACAATTCCAAAAAATTCGGAAGTATCGAAAACTAATGTTCTATTATAAAAAATTCGCAGCCAATTTTCAAAGGGTACACGTATTAAAATCTAGATTTTCATATTATTTCCTTTGTTGGTTGGTAAACCCTATACCTGCATACAAGTTTCACAATTCTAGGAAAATCTGAAGTATCCAAAACTAACATAGAATAAGTGTTTTACCAAAGAAAATGAAAAACATTCGACCCAGACAAAAATAACTTACTTTTCCTATGTAAGAATTAACAAGTCTGTCAAATTTCATCTTCCTGGGTAGACGTAAGGTTGTAGGATGAGCGAATGAGTTGGTAGGACTTCCGCATTTATATATATATATATATATATATATATATATATATATATATATATATATATATATATATATATATATATATATATATATATATATATATATATATTATAGAGAGAGAGAGATTCAAACATGCATTAATTTTTTTTTTAATTTTCATCGAAAATTTTCATTTTAAAAAGGGAGATACGATTTTATTCAAAAATATTAATTTGCTACTTAAATTAACTTTTTTGCAATATTTTTTCTCGATTTTTGTTCGCTATCCATTTTTTTTCAATTACATTTTTGGTTCTTTCTTCTTTTTTTTATCTATTATTTTCATTTTCAATTATTTGTTTAAAATCGGATTAATACTCAGTTGTTTTATGTTTGCATATATGTACTAAAAAGGGGTTATTCTCGCTCATTTCGAATTCACTACTTATTTTTAATTTGCGACAGCGCATAAGCCATGACTTTTCACTAGAATAGGCCCTTGTACATAGTTATGCACTTAACGTAGCAAATCAGGTAATCTGCGAAATAACTAGGTAATGTGCTGAGTAACGGTTTTCGAAACTTAAACTGTACATTTATACTAACAATCTGTCATGCGGTTTGGTAAAGTCACATCTTAAGTATGCTGTACAGTTTTGGTCACCATAAAAAAGATATTGATTTGTTAGAGAAAATTTAGCATAGGACTACTAAAATGGTCCAAGGGTTTTCAAGCATGAAATAGGAAGATAGATTAAGAAATTTGAATATGTATACTGTGGAAGAGAGAAATTAGGGAAGATTTGATTCAACTGTTTAAATTTATCAAACACGGGGATGAGGAGGGTTTAGATTTTAATATGAGTGATAGAACGAGAGGTTATGGGTTTTAATTAAACAATTCCCATTATAATCGAAAAGGGAAAAAAACACTATATTTATCCAATGATATATTGTTAATTGTACAGGAGTAACGGATTTTAAGAAAAAGTACGGACGGATTTAGATTTTCATTGGGGGATAGTAATTTTTTTTTGGTTAATTAACGTCGCACTAGAGCTGCACAGTGGGCTATTGGCGACGGTTCGGGGTCTATCTCGAAGGAAAGACCCGGGAACACATACACATTCAGACATGCACCTCGTTATTTTAGAACCATGGTCAGATGACGAGGAAACACCTGAACTGGCACTCAACGCCTTCAATAGATGTCGGGACTTTGGACCCCGATCAATCCCTGCCATGTATACCAACAATCTGCCATGTAAATATGAAACTTCGTGGGGTTCCATATCATGTTATCTTAGATATCCTACCTTGATACCCCGCTCAGGTTTTGTTTTCGTCATCTGACCATGTTCAAAAATAAAAGAGACTTCAAGATAGGTCCCAAACTGTCGCCAATAGCTCACTGTGTAGCTCTAGTGCGATGTTATTTAGTTAACCGAACCAAATCCGAATCTTTCCTTCTTGATATACCCTTCGAGCATGGATTCCTCATAGTAGAGCAAACAACGGGATATAATATATCTGACATCAAAGTGAGGTCAACATGTATCGCTACACACATGTGACTAATGACGTCATTCCATTCATAAATTTTTTCAAGTTCATTCATGAAAATATCCCGTATTTTATGAATGAATTTTATATGTCGTATAAATGTTGTATTGCTTAGGGTGAGGTGTAAGTGGATTTTCGAGATGGAAAAATAGTTTTGGAAAGGTTTTCTTTTGGTTTTTTCTTAAATAACGCAGCACTACAGCTGAAAAGTGGGCTATTGGCGATGGTTTGGGGCCGATGTCGAAGGAAAGACCCGGGAACGATGCTTCGTATTTTTGAACCACGGTGAGATGAGGAGTTTTTTGTTTTTTGTTTTTGTTAATTAACATCGTACTAGAGCTGCACAGTGGGCTATTGGCCACGGTTCGGGGCTATGTCGAAGGAAAGACCCGGGAACGATGCCTCGTATTTATGAACCACGGTCAGATGACGCATTTTTTTCCCTTCGGTTTTTGTTAATCAACGTCGCACTAGAGCTGCAAAGTGGACTATTGGAGATGGTTTGGGGCCGATGTCGAAGGAAAGACCAGGGAACGATGCCTCGTATTTTTGAACCATGGTCAGATGAAGAGGTTTCTTTTTTGTTTCGGTTTTTGTAAATTAACGTCGCACTAGAGCTGTACAGCTCTAACTATTGGCTACGGTTCGGGGTTTATGTCGAAGGAAAGACCCGGGAACGATGCCTCGTATTTTTGAACACTGGTCAGATGACGAGTTTTTTTTTGGTTTTCAATTTCATCGATTTGTTCGATTACATCGATTTGTTCGATTACATCGATTTGTTCGATTACATCGATTTATTCCTGTTCATCGATGTTCGATGTCACCGATGTTCGATTTATTCGATGTTCGATTTCACGGAAGTTCGATTTCGATGTTCGATTTATTCGATGTTCGATTTATTCGATGTTCGATTTATTCGATGTTCGATTTATTCGATGTTCGATTTATTCGATGTTCGATTTATTCGATGTTCGATTTATTCGATGTTCGATTTATTCGATGTTCGATTTCACCGATGTTCGATTTATTCGATGTTCGATTTATTCGATGTTCGATTTATTCGATGTTCGATTTCATCGATGTTCGATTTATTCGACGTTCGATTTCGCTGATGTTCGATTTCATCGATGTTCGATTTCATCGATGTTCGATTTATTCGATGTTCGATTTATTCGATGTTCGATTTATTCGATGTTCGATTTATTCGATGTTCGATTTATTCGATGTTCGATTTATTCGATGTTCGATTTATTCGATGTTCGATTTATTCGATACAATTGATGTCATCGATTTCATCGAACATCGGTGAATCGAACAAATCGAACATCGAACAAATCGAACATCGAATAAATCGAACATCGAATAAATCGAACATCGAATAAATCGAACATCGATGAAGTCGAACATCGAATAAATCGGACATCGAATAAATCGAACATCGATGAAGTCGAACATCGAATAAATCGAACATTGAATAAATCGAACATCGAACAAATCGAACATCGAATTAATCGAACATCGAATAAATCGAACATCGAATAAATCGAACATCGAATTAATCGAACATCGAATAAATCGAACATCGAATAAATCGAACATCGAATAAATCGAACATCGAATAAATCGAACATCGAATAAATCGAACATCGAATTAATCGAACATCGAATAAATCGAACATCGAATAAATCGAACATCGAATAAATCGAACATCGAATAAATCGAACATCGAATAAATCGAACATCGAATAAATCGAACATCGAATAAATCGAACATCGAATAAATCAAACATCGAATAAATCGAACATCGAATAAATCGAACATCGATGAAAACAAACAAATCGATGAAATTGAAAACGAAAGAAACATCGTCATCTGACATTGGTTCAAAAATACAAGGCATCGTTCCCGGGTCCTTCCTTCGACATAGGCCCCGAACCGTCGTCAATAGCCCACTATGCACCTCTAGTGCGACGTTAATTAACAAAAACCAAAAAAAAAAAAAAGAAACCTCCTCATCTGCCCATGGTTCAAAAATACAATGCATCGTTCCCGGGTCTTTCCTTCGACATAGGCCCCGAACCGTCTCCATTATCCAACTATGCAGCTCTAGTGCGACGTTTATTAGCAACCCCCCCCCCCAAAAAAAAAAGAAACCTCCTCATCTGACCGTGGTTAAAAAAATACGAGGCATCGTTCCCGGGTCTTTCCTTCGACATAGGCCCCAAACCATCGCCAATAGCCCACTATGCAGCTCTAGTGCGACGTTAATTAACAAAAAACGAAGAAAGAAAAAAAAACGCGTCATCTGCCCATGGTTCAAAAATACAATGCATCGTTCCCGGGTCTTTCCTTCGGCATAGGCCCCGAACCGTCACCAATAGCCTACTGTGCAGCTCTAGTACGATGTTAATTAACAAAAACCAAAACTAAAAGAAACCTCTCGTAATCTGACCGTGGTTCAAAAATACGAGGCATCGTTCCCGGGTCTTTCCTTCGACATATGCCCCGACCCATCGCCAAAAAGGCCACTGTGCAGCTTGTCGCTTGTATGTCGATGTATTAAGATTCTATGGTCAATGTTCTACTTAACAATTACACAACTACTAAACATGGCTCCGTCTAGGTGATGTTGACTGTGCGCAAAATTTTTACGCATTTACTATAATTTAAACTTTTTACTACAAAAGTCAATCGCGAACGTTTTTTCATTCATAAATTTTGAAAGGTAGTCACGTGTCTGTAGCGATTTGGTCTGAGATGTTTACCTCACGATTATGACGTCATATTCTCTCTACTACTACTATTTATGCTCGAAGGATATACCCCGAACCGTCACTAATAGTTCACTGTTAAGCTCTAGTGCGACGTTTTTTAACCAACCAAACAACCAATCTACTACTACTACTAGTAATAATATATTATTGTTAATATATATAATATTCTCTTTTTAAATATCTGGTTTATCTACAATATGTCCTCTGTGTATATATTCGCAATTGAAAAATATTATTGAAGTTTAATTTAAATAAAATTATATTTATAATAACTTTTGTGGCAATAAGTTTTACATACTAATTTAGATTTTTGGCGTCAGATTTGGCGAGAGATTGTAGTAAAAGCGTCTTTCACATTTGATTGGTCAGATAGGGAGTCAAGAGGCCTGCGATGCAGAGTCACTGATGCTTGGATTAAGAAGGCTTCCGGTACACTTCCGGTCTTTCCGATTCCGTCCCAGTATTCCTATGATGTAGCCCCACCCTTTTAGAATAGAATTTTTCTGTTTAGTGTTCTATTGCCATTAAAATGTTTTATTAAGTCATAAAAATGATAAGGCCGAAAGGTGAGGCGTCGCAATAGCATCAAATGGGCGCGGGTTTGATACCAGCATGTGTATAGCGATCTGGTAACCGGAGTGTTGTCAGAATAGTTCTTATTAAGCACAAAGAAATATTTACCGTATATAAGGGATCTGTGTACACTAAATCTGTTATGGAAGGTTGTGTAGGGTGCTAGTTGAGGTATTGTTCTCATCGTCTGACTATGGTTCAATATTACCAGGCATTGTTCTCGAGTCGTCATAAATTTATATTTCTGAAATTTCATATACTCGTAGTTTTTTAACTTAAATATACTTAAAGGAACACGATTAGTAAAACGCATGGGAACGTGTGTTTGTTGTGATTTTCGAAACCTTTTTTTTTTCAGCCAATCAGAGAGCGATTGGTGCAAACTGTTACTTACACCACAATACTTGTTCGTAAAAAACAGTACACAAACAAACATGGCTCCAACCATAGTGTTTTCTGGTAATTTAATAAAACGAAATTTATTGTATTTACATCAACAGCTCGCTGCTGTATTACGAAATAGTAGTGTGGTTGTTAAATTCGTATGTTTGATCAATATACTTTTCTACTTCTGTTCCTTCAGCGAAACTTTTATAAGGATAATATGTGTAACACCAGGATTCATAATACCACCAAACTTTTGGGTGTGGACTGCTTTTACGCACTGTTATTTAGAAACTAGATTATGGTTGTTATTAGCGGATGTAATAACTATTGGACTATGTGGTAAACTCTTAGAACCCTTGTGGGGAGCAATGGAAATGTTGACTTTCTTTGCATTAGTGAATACGTCGGTTGCATTTCTGTCAGTTATGTTTTATATCGTTATTTTCACGATAACTTCTGATCCGCGTTACTTATTTTCTGTTCAAATCCATGGCTTGGCTGGGTATTTGGCTGCTGTGTCAGTAGCTGTCAAACAAATAATGCCCGATCATATATTGTTATCCCTTCCCTGTGGAAAGATAAGAAACAGGAATGTGCCCGTCATCGTTCTGGTGTTAAGTATTTTACTGTGGCCCTTGGGCATTGTTAGAAGCACCTATCCAGTTATGTTTACATCTGGTTTGTTAACTTCCTGGATCTATTTAAGATTTTATCAACATCATAGTAATGGAACTGTCGGCGACATGGCCGAAGGCTTCACGTTTGCTAGGTAAGTATAACAGTGCAGTGTTTTAGGTTTACAACGCAAAATATGAAGTAGATCTGTTTTACTGCATCGAGGAATTGTGATACCTTTAAAACAAGCTCTTGAAGGTTTTCGAGATACTGGAGACCTTCATTACAACATACCCATAATAACAACTACAAAAAGTACTGATTATTTTATTAATTGATATGTAATGTTTTTAAAAATGCTTTAATGGTTAATACGCAGTACAGTAGAAAGTCCGGACATCTAACATCTAAAATGATCTAATATCCAGACCTTTTTAAATTTCTTGGACAAAAATTCAAACTTACTTTTTTTTAAATTTAAACTGTGTGAAGTTGCCTCTCACTTTAGTACTCAAAATGGACAACTCGGAATGTAATTTTTTATTTTTTTCTACATTATCGTAATCGATACTTTTCCCGTAATGAAAGGGCTGGAGAGTGAGGGGGGTGAGAATTACCATGTGGGCGTGCATCCATTTAAGACGCAAAGTCACCTCGCTCCTTGGCACACAAAATAAACAAACCCTGTCTGTTTTGTGTGCCAAGTTAAAGTTGTGCATTTAAAAGTTAAGAAGTTCAGTAATTTTCCGTGACAAATCGACCTTGAGGGAGAGATTAGATTTACCAGGTGAACTTGCAACCATTTAAACCTTGAAAAGTTATCTTAGTTTTTTGGTACACAAAATGGACAAGCCCATGTGTGGAATGTTAAGAAATGTCAATTCTGTTACAATAATGTTACGTAGTAAAACATTACTGATTTAGCAATTTTCTGTGCTTTCTGCGTCCAGAAAAATACTGGCAATTTTTTTAAAATTTAGCGATTTCTTTGAATAGTTTTGATATTTATGATAAAGAAAATTGAAATTTGATCTGGGAAATTTCAATTCCAAGTCAGAATCCGAACTTTCTTTTGCACAGAGAGTATGGAATATTAATGGATATCGTAATAAAATCTGGAATTACCAAAGTCCCGACGTATTGGTCTATGTGGATAAATGACCTATGTGTCAACCAAGGACAGGTGTTATCTTGTTATATGATGTTGATTCCAAAAGGAAGGTACTATATTCATAAATTAGACATGTCCTCTTTAAAAAATGCCTGGAATGAAGTTATATCTATATTTTTTACACGGAACCTGTAGAGATGTGCACACCATCATTATCAATTAACTTATTGTCTTTTTTAGACCATTAAAAAATGTCATCGCTTGATGAAATGTATTCCCGTTTGTCGATTATATACTATAAGTTTTTATTCAAGTGGATTTTGTAAGAAGTCTCATTGCTTTCTACCAGACAACGAAAGGCTTGGATGATCTTAGTAGTGCATGTATAGGAAATAGCTCTGATGTATTATTTTTACTGACACTTTCTAAAATGAATATGTGACAGATTGGCGCTTTTTTTTGTATGCTGATCTTAAGTTGTTTCTTAACTAACATTCTCAATATCTTTATTTAGAGCTCTTGGAATTTGCCCTGTTTAAAACTTGTATATATCTATATATGTAATTCTCTTACGCTATGATAAAAAAAATCGCTATATTTGTCTCTGTGGAATGGCAACATCAAAGTTTGTTTACAAAAATTATTGCTTCCATATTTGTATTTTGACAATTAACCACTTCAACTCATTGTTGAATAATTATTTTGATGTCATCTTAAATGAAGAATACAGCTTACAATGATGTCAGCTTAAATTAGGAAGAATATAAGCCTTATTACATTTTAGAATAAAGTTTTGTAAAAGATAACCAAACTGCAAATGAACGAAAAATTGGCGTGGCGCCATTTGTTGGTAGTTTTCCCATAAGCTCCCTCTGTCACTACTCAGTAAATTAAACAATTCTGGTAGGTAAGATTATGGTAAGCTCAACGTCAATTATATCTAAAACAAAATACCATTAATGTTAGAAATTGAGCTAAAATGCATGAAAATAATGTGGAAAATAATAAATAATGGTAGCATGTTTTCCATTTTTTTTTAAACATTTGAATTTATATGTTTTTATATTGATTTACATGGCAAAAAAATTTATTGAAGCCAAGAGGAATTGTAATTTAAATTTTCAGTTTCAACTTTTAAAGTTTTTAGTATTGATTTATATAATTAAGTAAATTATTGTTACTAGGGCACATTGTTATTGTGTCCATCTTGCAACAAGCAAAGCGAGAATGGGTTTCAAAGCTATCCTCCGTGTGTTGGCGGAGCCTCCTAGTTTGTAACTAAAATCTTTTCCCATTAAGATTTTTGTAATTTCATTTTTATTCAGCATTTTATCTTTAAATAAAACTCCCCACAATACCCTTTTTCAATCTTTATTGAGAAAATTAACATTGTTTGTGATTGGAACTTGTAGAAATGTTGGAAGAGAGTTCTATATGTCTGAAACAATGGGATACAAATACTGTTCTATGTTATATAATATATTTTGCACGTTTATATTATGATTATGGAAATAAACTTATAATTTATAAAAAATTATGAGCTTTGCTCTACCACACACACATGATCAACTATAATCCAAACTAAACACAATAACTTTATTTATAAAGTTAATCTTTAAAAATATTTATTTTTTATGTACAGCTTTAAAAATATTTTTCAGAAGACAAAATCCAAGATTAACCAAATTTGAATGTGTGTCCGATGTACTATTTTTTTCAAAAGTATGTATAAGAAGTTTAAAAAATATTGGTACTTCTCTTCTAAACGGCCTCGAATAGTCGCCAAGCGAAAGTTTGTCGTCGTATTGATTATTTACAATTTTAATGTTGCCACTCACCAAATAAAATGTTAAAAACAGTCGTAAATGATTTACGATTAGATGACGTCAAAAAATATATTCTAAATTATAGACAATAAGTCGCACTTAACCTGTGCAATGGGCTATTAGTTACGGTTCGAGGTAAAGACTTTCGCTCGTCAGCGGATCTGGATGTATTTTCAAGTGAACATCAAACGACCGGATGCGTTGCGCATGCGTCTTTTTTTCTGATCTTTATGGTTACTTAAGGAGAAATGCACAATTACGGTTAATTACTCAAACGCTGTGTCTTATTTTCGAACCACGGTGGATGACGTTCACTGCGTAATGGGCTAGCGGTGACGGCTCAAAATTATTTCAGAAGGATTTCTTTAAGGTCTGCACGATTGAATAAAATAACGTCGCACTTGAGCTCCACAATGGGCTAATGTCGACGGTTTAAAATTAATCTCGAAGCTTTGATTTGGTTAATTAACATCGCACTAGAGCTTCACATTGGGCTGTTGGCGGCAGTTCGGCGCCTATCTCGAAGGGAACAATGTCTCGTATTTTTGAACCACGGTCAGATGGCGAGAACATCACCTGAGCTGGCAATCCTTCCGGCATTCGTTTGGGGCATTTCTATGGCACTCTTAAGCGCACACGCGTTCCGCGCGCTTAAAGTCACAGGCTCCTGCCGTTGATTTTGTGGTCTCCGGCCTGCGGCCTCCGACTACTCAGGATCACATCCGTGACCCCCTCCGGGCAGTCGATCATGATGCTTACAGGCAATCCTTCGGGCAGTCGTTTGGGGCATTGCGACAGCACTCTTAAGCGCATTCTAAACAAATTTATTTTAATAGCTATCCTAACAATCAAACATCTGTCCAAAATTATAAAAAATATTCACCAAACCCAATTTAAAATCGTTTGAACCAAACCCATAATTTCCAAATATCCGAATTTAAATATTTGTAACTATTAAATAGTTCGTATAGTCGTGCAACCAATCAGAGTTCGTTAAACACTTATATATTCTAACCAATCAACAATCGTAAGGCAATAGACGTTTAATGTCAGATCGCGAAGGAAAATGCGCACGCATCCAATGCACGTAATCCAAACAAACTTGTCGCAGGAAGAAAGTAAATATATAATACGAGGCACCCGTTTCAGGGTCTTTCCTTCGATATAGGCCCCGAACCGTGGCCAATAGCCCACTGTGTAGCTCTAGTGAGACGCTAATTACCCATACTAAAATCAACTCCAAAGAAATTGTGTTTTAACTATTTTGAGCAATGACACTAAAAAAGGCACGTTCAGTTTACTCTCCCGTTTTTATTTAGCTCAGTGCACTCAATCATACAATCAACTGAAACGCGATCTTTTGTGTATGGTAATCCCTAAGGTAAACAACTTTGGCGCATTTTCGCTCGTTGGCATACGAGGCCGTATAACCGAAAAGAACCAAAATATTACCATTGGTAAAATAAATATATCATGGGTCTACGAATTTAGGAATAAAAACATAAGAGTTTTGTATAATTAAATTTTGTAGCAACTGTTAGTATGTAATTGAAAACTTATTTGAATAATGTATACAGATATTTAATATTATCATAACACTTTTTTTCGGTTTTTCAGCTTCTTTCCAAATGTTATCCAGCCTCCATTGATAGTGCTTTCAAATACAATTTTTGGATTTTTTGTATACATTAAGTTATGTAAAAGGCCACTTCGCAAGTATAACATAGCCTCTTCAACATCAGTCACTCTGAGTATTCCTGGAACTGAGCCTCATGATGCTGAAAGGAGGCGGTAATACTATATTTTTAATAATTTTTTGAGGCTGACGCATGATTTATTCTTTTATAAACACTTCTTTCTAAACAAATCTAGGGTTTGGTGGAAAACTAATTAATTTTCTTCTTTTTGTTTTGATGTGTATGCATAGGACTACGACAATCTGTTGTAAAAAAAATATAATAATTCCAAATTCTAAGTGTGATTCAGGGTGTCCACAAACAGGGAAAACCGGGAAATATCAGGGAATTTGACCATTCTGGAAATATCAGGGATTTTGGGATTTTTTTGGAAAAAATCAGGGAATTGATAAAAAAAAATATTTTTAACTTGATTTCTGGCTGTGAAACATCGTTGATTTGTTACAAATATTCAAATACTTTTTAAATGCAATCAAAAACAGGGAAATTGTATATGGGACTTTTAAAATTGTGTAAAAGTTTCTTGATGTTTCTAAACTTTGACAAAACAATTGATTATCTTATAACTAGGTACTTGCCTGTCCACTCAATTTATTTTAAAAATAGATCTTTCAAATGTTTAAAACTTGGTAAGTTCCTAGTGAAATTCAAATTTCTTTTGAACATCCTTAAAATGATTTTTTTTCTGTTAAACTTGACAAAACTGTTGTTGCCTCTATTATTTTTTGGGTACATTTTAGATCTTAGGAAATATATTTTGTGTACTAAGCTGTATATCTTAAGATATTGGATTATATTTAATAAATTAGTTTTATTATTAGGGATAGGGATGCATTGGGTTTCTACTTTTTGAGTATATTGGATTTCTTTTTTAATATTGAGGTTAGCTTAGTTTTTGATCTTAAAATACAATCACTAATAATCTAAGAGATATATTGGACTTTTATGATTTTTAAGTAGCATTTCGAATTATTGATATTTAGTAAATGCTCTGGAATTTTGAATTTGGGGTACATTAAATTTTTATACATTGATTTTTGGATGTTAAACTTTGGTTGCACTTTTTTGAGAGTTTGAAAATCAAGCGAAATAGCTAGTAAACTTATATATTAAAAATAAATATATTTTTGGGAAATAATAAAATAATGTCAAAGCATATCTTGCATAATTATAAGGAATAATAATAATTTTTTTAAATATTGCCTTAAAAAAGAAGTACGGCTTGCAGGGAAATTCAAAATGCTTTCCCTGTGGACACCCTGGTGATTGCACTACTACAAAAGCAAGACACTGTTAAATGTTTAGTTTAGCACAGTTTTCAATAGATCCATATATAAAAACTATTAACTTGAAACAGCAGAAAATGACTTAATGAGTTTTTCTACCAAGTCCACCAAATCATCTTGATTGGTGGATTTTTTGGGTAATTAATGCATAGGAGAAGAGGTGATTATGGCATGTTGTATATTTTTTTGGCAAATATTTCATTGTCTTCTATCCTTGATCACTGACAAAGCATTGTTTACATTGCTAAGCTATTGCCATAAAAATGTTAATACATTTGCTGTAAGAGACTGCTTTAAGATTGCCTGTAAAAAAATTTTAATTTATAAAAAAAAAGTTCAAACAGCTCAACGTATGGACAGTGAAATGTTCAATAAAAAATCTCCCTTATATTTTTAATGAGCCTGTTTCAATGTATAATCTTACTAAAAATATAGTTAAGTTTTTAATTGAATCAGCATTTGTAAAAAGGTGTATTGTTTCTGGCCTGTGTACTGGCATTTACTAAATTAAACAAATCAAACTAAAATGTGCAAAGAATATAATATTTAATGTTTTTTAAGCTTTTTAGAAAAAAATTCTATCGTAGAACATATGGTCAAAGTATTGTGCTGATTATTTGTGTTTGAAACTTGCTACTGCCCATTTTTTAAATATATATTTAAACTCATTTTTTATTAATATAAATTATTATGAAAAAAATTGTATTGTCATATGTTTTATGTAAGTCAAACTTCAGGTTAATATGGTATTAAAAAAAATTTAGGTGCATTAGAAATGTGGGTTAAAATTTAGGTGCAAGATTTGATAATATGAGTTATATAAAAAGCTGTTTTCTTCAAGATTACAGACACCCTAATAGTTTACACTTTTATTGTAAATAAATTTCTGGGCATTGCCATGAGTTGTTTGTATTAAATATATGAAAACTAAAAAAATGACAATGTATTCTTTAGCAAATATTCTGAACAATTAAAAGTCACTTTTTTTATAAAAAATGTTTTTAATTGAAATGTTTGGTTTTATTTATCTAATAATGCTAATACTTTGGTATATACAGTTCTGGCTGCCTGTTTCTGTCCTCGTATTGAGACTTATCACAACCACATACACATTCATACAGGCACCTCGTTATTTTACAACCAAGGTCAGATGACGATGCTAATACTTTAAAAATTAATATTGTTTGATGCATAATAATTAAAATTATGCAATGCATTTTCCACTTAAAAACATGTAAAATATATATCAGGGGTACTCATAAATACATATATTTCCTCTTGATGTAAATTTAGTAATTTTTTTCAAAAGTAGCATTTAATCAAATTCATGATTTTTATGTCCTTTTTCAATCCAGTTGTTAAATTTTCTATCCCATTTTTTAAAAAATTCAGGAGCTTGGGAGTCAAATACTCAACCAATGGTGTTTTTGACTGCTTAAAAAAATAGAATTTTTTGTAAAATATATGGATAGTTGAAAGGTCCCCTCTAATCCATCATTCTCCCGTATATAGCTATTTAAAGTTCTAAGCCAGTCTCTATAATTCATCCTTGAAGTACTCTGAACCATTTTTGTGGCATTGTGTTGATCCTTAACTAACAAACCTATATCTGTTTAAGATAATGTGACCATAATTGCATTGCATATATCCAAGGTGAGCCCTAACCAAACTCCTATATGTGCTATATGTGGTAAAATAACATCTTTAGATTTAGATGATAAATTTAATTTAAACACTTGATATGGGAGTTTGTTTTTTCTCCTATTTAGCTAATAATTAGTTAGAATATTTTTGGTTTAAAGTTATATTTTTATTAGAATTAATTAACAATGTTATTTTCAAATCCTAGTATTATTTTGGAAATTATCTTATTTCAAAAACCTCACTTGTCCACATTTACATAAATTAGTTCATTTAAGAATACAAATTAATGGTACATTGTCAATTAGTAAGTAATCAATATTAACGTGGGGGCAATATACATATAAAAATTATTAACAAAAGTGATTAAGTCCCATTTTGTACATATATTAAGGTATCCGTACACGTTGAATAAGTTGATTTTGACTGAAATTACCAAATTTTTTTTATTTAAAAATATGATTTTTTGCACTTTTAAGTTTCCAAAACAGTTTTTACTTTGGTTGTACGTCAATTAGAACAAAAGTTATAGTAATTTAAAGTTCAAGTGGACAAATATTAAATGAAAACGGAAGTAGCATTCCGAAACCGGAAATGAGGCAGAAACATCGTTTTTTCTTTAGTTTTCTAATTTTTAATTGCAATATTTATTATTTTAATGTTGCTATAATCTAGCCACCAGATATTTTCATTTATATTAGAAGTTTTTGTATTAAAAATAGCAACAACTTTACTCTATTGTTTATTTCTTTACAAGCAGCGTTGTTTTTTTCGTATAATCTGTTTAATAATTATTTTTAAAGACCTAACTTAATTAACTCTCCATATTTCATTTCATTTATGTTAAAACACCATGGGAAATTCGAGAAACCGAAGTTTAATTCGCAAGAAAAAATTCCGAGGAAATAAATATGTTACATGTTCCACTGAAACCGATTCATCTGCGTCGAACAACGTGCCTACGGCAAGTGAAAAGAAGCTCACTATGACTTCTTATTTGGACAATTACTCTCGAACTGAAATCAGTGGAAATCAATAATTAATATTCAAATTCTCTCCAATGTGATAAAGAGTTTGTGCTGCCCCGAATGCTTTAGCAGTAAACTGTGTCTTCTACAAGAGTCTGTATTTGGACTGGCATCAAATATGACAGTGAAATGTCAAAACTGCGAATACAAAAATACATTTTGCGCCTCTGATAAATCAAACAAATTACATTCTGTAAATATTTTATTTGTATTTGGATTAAGACTCATTGGGAAAGGTCATTCGGCTCAATCCTGGTGTTCACACATTAAAAGATCTTTCAGAACTGAACATCGAACGAGTGAAGGATTCGAAGCGCCACTCTTTACCTAATGTTAAAGTTGCCAGAAAAAAAAATAGATTAGCTAAAAAAGGGAAAATGGCTAAAGATGAGCAAGAGGAGGGTATAACATATAAATCGGGGGATTTTAATTGTGTTGAAACTTTCTTAATATTAATAATAGATAAATTTATACTTTAAACGCATTTTTCTCAGAATTGATTTTTATTCAAAAACAGCAAATTTTAAAAATCATAACTCAAAATATTATTGTTATATTGTCTTTAAATTTTGTGTCCATATTCAGTAGAGTGTATTCTAGTGCATGTACTAAAATTGTTGGAAAATCGTTAATATATTTTTATTTATGGACTAAATATTGAACTATAAGGTTTTGAAATTGTCAAAAATCGTATAATAAATTTTCGGTGTGTCACCAAAAATTAAATTTTTTATATATATGTTTAATTTTACTTGGAACACTAGATAATAACATGCAGTTTATTTTAATAGTAAAATTTTCCATATGAATTGATTTGTATGTCTTGTATAAGTTTTCAAGTTTTTGAATAAAAACTTAAAATTTTCAATGATTATTTCATTTTTTTAATAATTATAATAATAAACTTTAAATATTTATGATATATAATTAGTTTTTACTAACAAACAATCTAAAAATAGCATTAAATAAATTTTATCTGACACATTTTAAAAAAAGTGCTTCGAACGTGTTCGGATACCTTAAGTTGCATGTTTTGTGTCCCCCCTTTTCTAAAATTTTGCTTTCTTATGCCTGTTTTATGTTTACAGACAAATTGCTCTTAGAGCTTTGAGTGAAAGGCTTAATAAAGTAGAACAAGTGTCTTGGCCTTCAACACTTGAAGAAGCAAAGTCATCGGATTCAAGTAAAAATACAGAAATAGCTATGCCACCAGTAGAGCATCATCAAAGTTCATCTTTAACCTCAGGAAGTCTTATCTCCCAATCTGAACATTCTGTTGATATTGATAGAATTTCTCATGATCATCAGTCATCTATACTATGATCTTGAAATTCATATTAAAGTACTGTTGGAGGGTAATAGAAAAAAAGGTGATAGATTGGTTAAATATATGAAACTATGTTACAAGGTATGAACTCCTTTATGGAGAAAAGTTAAATATCTGCTTGAAAGCATGCATAGATCATGTTACACACATTAAGTAAAACCAACAAAAAGTTTTAGGTGTTTATTATTTTGCTCTTAATACTAATTTATTCTAAAATATATATTTGTTGACTGTGATTGTATGTGTATGATTATAAATCAGAGTTTATTTTTAAAACATCCCATTGCATTTTTTGTTGTTCAAAACAGTAAGTTAAGTAAGTCAAAGTTATTAAATTAAGTTATTTTATTGTTAAAATTGTAATGTATATATAAAAAAAATGGCACATTCAAACAGATTCTAAATGATATAATATAAACTATTTTTATAAATAATATCTGCAAACTAAATAATACATTTTTATTTAATAAAATAAATTCAATTTTATATTGTCACAATAGTTTAAAGTTTTACTGAATTGGCAAATATTTAAAGCCATAATATGTTTAAAGCTTATAAAATTTGTGTTGTATAATTTAGCCAAAAAGTGAATTGTTTATGTAAAAAAATTGAAAATTATTCATATATTTTCCCAAATTTTTTACTTTAGTCTTTGATGTTTTTTTTTTATTTAACCCTCTGACATTCATGGATGTAATATCACGAGCAAGAATCTCCAGTTTTTCCAGCAATTCACTCAATTTTTAAATTTATAAAAAATATTCCATTTTACAATATTTTTGAAATTTAAAGGGTTTTGGTATAATTTACAAACTATCTCTTTACATTTAATTGTAAATTAAAAAAAATAATATAAAAAATTATGCTTAGTAAAAATTAATTAAACATCCAATTAGTAAAAACAATTTTTCACTTGCCAAAATCGCTTGAGCATCAGTGGTAATAAGTACACATATTTATATTTTATGGTTTTCTCTCAAATTGTTTTGTTATAGTATAATTTACTTTAATTTTTTAAAGTATTAATATAGAAGATTCACAGAAAGATGGATAACAATGTTTCTCAATTGTTAGTTCAGATTGTGTTATATTCCATATATAAATTTATCTAACATTATTTGTGTGTCTGTCAATTTAAAAAAAACTTGCATATTAAGCAATTAAATTATGTGCACATAAATAAGAGTACAATTAGTATTATCTATTAGAATGAAATCTGTTATTAAAAGTTATTATCAGCATTTGACTTGTAGACATGAAAAGTCATATTCATTTTTTGATTTTTCTGGCTTGGAAAAAAATTAGTTTAAATATTATAACTTAGATATAATAAAATTTAGTGATGTTTAAGTTTAAATAAAGTTAAAGCTTGAGAAACTTTTAATATTAAAAAACTATGTAGTTTGTGTTAATTTCATCTTATTTATATATTTTTTTGCAATTTGTGTAACAAACATTGAGCTGTAACAAAAGGGTTTTCAAAAAGTTATTGATGTTAAATAGAAAATTCAAATTTATATAAATAGCAGTTATATAGGATGTTATGCTTATTATCAAACTTAAATATGAATTGCCAAATCTTGAAATAAAGACTAACATGTAGTACTGTGAAATTGATGGTGAAACTTGTCATCCATGCAATGTTTAAAGGAGTCGAATGATTTTAAAATCCCATAATGTATGAACATTCTAATGAATATAAATCTATTAAAGAAATAAGGTATCCTATAGTCTAGAAGCTTCAATGGATGCACAAACTATTTCTTGTTATAGAATGGTAATTTTTAGTTTGGAGAGGTGAAACACATCACTAATTGCTTCAATTTTGTCGATAAATCAAAATTTCGCAAAGTAGGAGTCAATTATTTTAGTGGAAAAGATAAAGGTGGGATTAAACTAAACTATTGACAAAGTCAATTTGGCCAAAATATCATTTGTCGAATTTAATTAGGAGGCATAAGTTTTATAAGACTAATTTAGTTTAAAAATTTTACCCAAGTATTTACTGTGTCGATGTATCTTTATTAATTTATCGAATATTTCATTGTAAGTTTTGAGAATATGTTGAATAATTAAGATGATTTATACAATTGTATTAAAATAAAAGACTATTTGCAATGTGTTACTTTTAGTTAGTAATTTTTTTAAAGTATTTAAAATATAAGAAAAAAAATTTATAAAATTCCTATAACTTTACGACATTTTAACTTATTTTATTTGTTTAAAAATCTCCGGATGTTCCCTTTCACAAAAAAATTTATAAGGTTGACAACAGCTTAGTCAATTGTTAAAATTAAATATATTTTTTAACAGTCCAATATTTCATGTTTTATTAAAAAGTTTAAAAAAAACCTGTACTATTAATAGCATGAATATTCATTTAACGTTCATACAACCACTATTTATACTAAACAAACATAAGTATTATGTTCCCTCGTCTTAATTGAAAACAATGTACCCCATGTTCAAATTCATAAAAATACCTATACCTTTAAAAAACATTTCATTTAAGTATATTTTAAATGCTATCTATATAAAATAATTGATTAATTATAAAAATAGCATATTTATGTTGTAAAAATATTCAACTATTATTTTGGGAAAATTTGACATTTACAAAACAAAGCACAAAGATTTAATATTTGACAAAAACATTGTGCAGAATTGCTAAAGATATTTAAGTAACCTTTTGCATCTAATATTGAATTTAAATGATTTCGAACTTGATATGCCATTACTAGTACAATACATAAATCTAATGTGTAAATAAAAAAAATGATTTTTCAGAAACCTGTTGCACCATTGGCATAAGTGCAAGTCCGACATCACCTTTCTCAGAGTGGTTCCCGTGCTGCCATTTATGGAGTTTCAAAGAAACCTTCTGCCTTAGCAACACATTACAAACAAACAGTTAGTACGGCTGAACACCCATAGATTCGTTTATAGGAAAGTATTTTGCATGGAAAAATATTTCGGTATTTAACCAAAATGATTAAGAAAAGGTGAACCACTTTCAGTGAATACCTGCAGAATTAAATCTCCGCCAACGGACCCACGCTCTGAATTATATCATTGCTGTGGAAGGAAGATTTAGTCAACTCGTGGTTGTACGCTACAGGCAATGATGCTATGATTTATAGGGTGTATCAACCAGTCTCATTTATTGACTTAGTTTAATAAATGCATGCTCATAGAATTGAAGTGCCAAAATTTATAAGGAAAAAAAATCCTGGGATTTTTTTAATTATGTAGACATAAATAATTGATTAATTAAAAAAAAAGCATGCCTATATAGTAAAAATATTCATTTATTATAATGGGATAATTTTTAATAGAACTCTGGTTCTTGAGGAGCATGATAAGGTATATATGTACAGCTGCGGAAAAAAAAAAACCACCAATGATTATTTCGTTAATTTTTATAGTAGAGCTAAACTTAATATACCATTTTGTATGGAATAAAGTCTACTGCACATTGATATACAAAAAATTTGCATAGGGGACTATCTTCATATTAAAATTCGCACCAACTTTAAAATTTCCAATAGCAACACCCCATTTTGATTCAATATTTAGAATCTACGACAAAATTCATTGCTGAAAATCAATTTGAAAGTCAGTTGGTTAAGTAGTTTTTTAATTATGAATTTCGAAAGTTTAGAACTTGTAATGTTAAATGAATTTCTTAAACTTTTAATCATATCTTTCGAAATAATAATTTTATTAAGCTGAATTTTTATCCGTGTTACTTCTAAAAGACCCAAATAAAATACACTAACTTTCATTACTTATATGTATATTTTTTAATTTTATTTAAATTAGGATATTAATATTCATAAAATTTATGAATAGCAACCATGCTATATTTTGATAGTGTTGGATTCAGAAAAACGCTTTATATCCATATCTAAAATTTCGTGATTTTCCTCTTTGTAGTTTTTTTGTTATATTAAAATGTGTAAAAAATGATCATTTCAGGGGTCATACACACATTTAAAATTAGCAGAACTTAACAGAAATCATCACTAATTTTGAAAATAAAAAGCGCTGTGATCGTGTTGGCATAAAATTATAAATTCTTATATAAAGGCGAGGGGTGTACGGGAGTGGTACACTTTAAATAAGATCCAAGTCCAATGTCCTATCGCCTACTGAAGTTGCATTGGGTGTCAATTCATACGCTGTTCTCGTCATCTGACCGTGGTTAAAAAATATGAACTTGGTTAATTAACGTTGCACTAGACCTGAACAGTGGGCTGTTGGCGACGGTTCGGAGCCTATCTCGAAGTAAAGATCCAAGAACGATGCCTCATATTTTTGACCATTGAAAAATTTAGAATCATTGATTTAAGTTGATAATACTACATGTAAATATTTAAAGAATGTGAATATCTTAGTTCATTATACTTAAACTTTTTTATATAATAATTATGTCCGTTGTCCCATGTCTTTTAAAGAAAACCACACCACTATATAAGCCGCCACTACATTTTGTAAATAAAAAAATGGGTATAATAATTAATAAATGTATTATGGATAATTCTTAACTATTTTAAATAAATGCATTAAAAATAACTAGAGATGTATTTTTTTAGAGGATGGGCTTTAAGTTACAATATAATTCGTAAAAGTGAAAATCAGATTCCTAGAGTGAAAATCAAATTTTGAATGAAAAGGACAACAAAACGATTCATCCTTAACAACCGCTACATAATAACAAGGTTTCTCTCTACTAAGGTTTACTTAAATTAACTGGTGGAGTAAAGTAACCCCGAATGTTGGACTGGAATGAGGTTAGTGAACCAAAAGATTTGTAACCTGAACTAGAAAAAGAAAATAGATTTTATACTTTTAAATTCTTTCATAACAGAATTGGGCCCAAACCTTATACAGGGCACACGTGGTTATGTAACAAATACAACTTTTTCCACTGGAAGAAAACCCGTGTTATACCAACACCGGTGTGTTGGTAATACCTACAAAACACTTTTAGCTGTAACGTTCCCTAAAGAAAGAGAGGAGGAAAAAGGCCAACTGTTGGACAACAGAATTGCTAATCCTCACGTGAAAAATATATTACTGACTTCTTTCGCTGAATGCCCCGCCCCGCCTTTTTTCAAATATGAAACTTTTTTTTAAGAGGTGGAGTAAAGTTACCCTGTAAGGTGTAAAGTAACCCCCTTGACGGTAACGTGAAAAACAGAGTTTAAAACACAATCAGTGTCACTGACTAATTGAAAAGCCGAATTGAATTACAGCGGCAATTGAAATTACAAATTTTCCAATATTTCACATAGCCGGATTAGACACACCATATGTGATTATATTATTAAACTATTTTTTTAAAAGATGCAAAAATTGTGTGCACATTGAAGTGGTCTAAATGCTGTTTAAGAAACTTCAATGCTTTCTTTATTAAATACAAAAAAAACTTATGTGCATATTTTTGTTTTTTAGAAGCATTAAAATAATTTTGGACCACCCTGCATAACTTAAGACAAGCTCAATCTTATGTAAAATGAGGAATTACATAACCTCAATTCAAACTGAGTTTGTAATATAACATTTGCAATATTTCATTTAAATACAGAATTTAAAAAAAAATTATATGAATTTTAAAAGTAAATCATTGGTATATGTATTTTAAACTTTGTATAAATAATTTTTTAAAGATATATTCTAAAATTTTAAATTTTTCTTACAATATTAATTTTGTCATTCGCCTATATAATTTCAGAACATCTTAAGAATACAAATGATGAAATTTGTCGTCATCAAAAATACTATATACAATCACATTGAAGTAGTAACATATCTGTAAGAATAATACATACTGCATCATATTATTTGAACATTTTATAGCCTTATCTTATCTCTGATTTGACCACGAAAAGAAGAACCACGGCTAACGCCAAAACATTTTCTACCCGCTTCATTCATTTCTTAGTTCAACTTTGTTTAATGTGGTGGTAGCCCCTCAAATAAAATCGATACATATTGTATAATATCTCTGCATATAATGGTAGGAAATTAACGAAAACTTATATTTAGATTATTTTGAGAGCGGGGAACATTTCTGCGCTATCAAAAGTAGGTGTTGCTATTGAAAATTTTAAAGTTGATACGGATTCGAGTATGAAGATAGTCCCCTATGCAAATTTTTTGTATATCGTTGTATAGTAGACTTTATTCCCTACAAAATGGTATATTAAGTTTAGCTCTACTATGAAAACTAACGAAATAATCATTGGTGGTTCGTTTTTTTTTCCGCAGCTGTACATTAGGGTGGGTCATTTGAATAGGCAAAAAAATTAATTTTGGAAATCAAAAATGCAGTAGAGTGCAAAAGTTTTCAAATACCATGAAAAAAAACTTTTGTTAAGGAACTTTTTAGAAAAAAATATTTTCAAACATCTACCAGGCACTTTAATGTACCAAAAACGAGTAAAAAACCCACTAAAAATATATTCACTTAATTTTATTTACATAAGAAAGGTTTGTATACATATTTTTGCTCATTATATCATAATAATCTTTTAAAAAAATTAGCTAATTTATATATATTTTTGTAAATCTACTTAAATTTTATCTATATACAAAAATACTTTAAAGCGGATGCAGTGAAACTAACTTTTCCTTTTTAAACTTCTAGATAAAATAATTTCTGCAAACGCAATAATAATGTATTTTACTTCACTACAACTATAAGATAAGTGTAATGAAAAATTTATTATATATCATTAGAGTTCTAAATATCGTTTATAGTTTTGAAAGTAATGCAAAATTTGTTCGAAGTTGCCTAACCCAATGGTTTCCAACCTTCAGAAGGTACGGACCACCAAAGTAAAAATTAGACAAAGTCCAACACTTTCTGAAAGTACAAAATAGAAATATTTTTTCAAAAAAATACAAGTGCTTTCTTATAGAATAATTTTTATATTAATACAATTAAGTATGTGAAAGTTGAAAAATAGGGTTCCAATGCATATAAATGTCTCACTTAAACAAATAAATATGGATTCCCTATTTAAATTTTTGTAAAGAATACTTATTTCAAAAATGCCTTTAAAAATATTAAAAAAAAAACATTTTAGTGATTAAACAATAGCTTTATGGAACACTTCAGCCCCTATAAAGTCAGGGGTCCGCGGACACGGGTTAGGAACTATTGCTCTAACCCAGCGGTTCCCAATTCTTCGAGTATGAATGGGCTGTAGTAGAGGGAATATAACGTCCTAATCGTGAAGCCCACATCTCAGGGCGAAAGGCCCATATCACGTGCCACCTCTTCAAAATTTTGAATGAAAAAATACCCGCGATTGGTTTGTGAATTGGGAAATGTGTAACTGAAAATTTATGAAGGAATGACGTAGTTAACCACGTGTCTTGGGCCATACATGTTGTCTTCACTTTGATGTTAGCGAGAGTGACGTCAAGACTCCTCTACTACAAAGGATCCATGCTCGAAGTTCCCAATTAGCATGAAGCCACTGACCCCTAGCTAAAAGTAGAATGGACCAAGGACCCCTTATGCTCATGGAAGTTCCTCCGCTATCTGGGCATGTATACAGTGTGTCCCATAAGTTTTAAGACTGTGGCTATAAAGACGCAAACAAATTTCAACAATTTTTTTTCAAAATAGTCTCCATTAGACGTAACACATATGTTTGCACGATCTTTCAACCTTTTCATGCCTTTCAAAAACTTTTCTTTTGAAATACTGTTTAACTTCGTTGTCACGGCTTCTTGTATATCGTCTATCGACGCAAAATGGTCCCCTTTCGAGTTCATCTTTAATTTGGGGAATAGGAAGTAGTCAGGGGGACACAAATCAGGAGAGTACTGTGGGTGTCTGAGCACAGGCACCATTTTTTTGGGCCAAAAATTAAGTGTTAATCGCCGCGGTATGCGCTGGTGCGTTATCGTGCAAGAGGAAAAAAGAACGATACGATCTCTTCATAACTCGGGTCTAACACGCGCAATTCTTGTACAAAGGCGATCCAGCACTTGTTGGTAACACTAGTACCTTGAGGAACAAATTTCTTGTGGACAATGACTTTGCAGTAAAAAAAAATTACCAAAATTCTTAGACCGACTCTCTACCCTTCGCAAAAAGGTTATACCACCGAAAAAAAGTAGCAGATCCACCATAAGCCCCTTTTAACATTTCAAAGGTTTCTGTCGCAGTTTTACCGGCTTTAAAGCAAATTTAATCGCAACACGCTGTTCGTTATTTTTATTCATTCTGAAATTATGACCGCGAGCACTTTGATACTACCACGCGAACTGCTACTGAACAGCTGCATGTGATCCGGTGGACTTGAAACAAAACCACAGTCTGAATACTTATGGGATATACTGTGTATATGTACGTTTTAATTTTGTTTGAACAGGAAATTGAAGGAAAGAATTAATTTTACAATTTCTTTTAATTTTGCTCAGCTTTTACTAAGAATATGGAAGGAAATTTACCCAACAAATACGTAAAAAAGATAACACCACAATCAGAAGCTGAATTACTTTTAGTCTCTTACTTGTAGATTTAACACTCATGAAAACATTGTAATAGTCGCTTTATGTTAGTAACTGCACTGATTTTCGAACTATGTTATTAAGTAAAAATTTTCCCCCTCACAATCTTGTCCACGTTTGGCTGCAAGCTTGATATTTTCACTTTTAAATTCGCGTGAATATTTAGCCCATTACTATATTTGTATTTTATGTAGACAGCGGGTAGAATTTTTTTATTCCCACCTATTAGTTCTAGCGTTGTGAATATCGCTGTTTTTAGAAAAGTCGCCAATGGTGAACGTTCAAAGCATTTGAACTATTTTTTCTTTGTGACCCCACGGACCCCCTAACATCAGGACCTGGAGGAGTCCACGGGCCACCTTTTGGGAACCAATGCTCTAACCAATCCGTCACTGGGCTTCAGATTCTATTTTCAGAAACGTAACCTTCAAACAATAGTTTTACATACCTCTCTACAACATGTGAATATCTAAGGAAATCAGTAACTGATATTTCTTTAAAAACTTTAACTGAATATTTAATTTAACTTCAAAAATTTGCGAACAAGTAACATCACACTCTTCTTCTTATGATATATTGTACAATAATAGGCTTTAAATTTGAAGAAGGAAATTATTTTAGATATATGAACTTGTATCAGGGGTTCGATTCCTTGTCTCTCTGTTTTTTAAATGGCTCTCAATCCTAGTTTTCTCCTTTGGTGGCGACCATCTAATTTTAACAAGGAATGTATTTTCTAGATGACAAAAGTAAACAACATATTTTCGTTTCAATGGATCCAGCATTAATATAAGATTTGAACTAAGATATATTGAAGGTTCAAATACTTTATTAGCGAAACAGACCCCATATGTAGTAGTTGGATTCAATAAATATGGAACCATGGGGCTGGTGTATAAACTTTGACCATAAGTAAGTAATGTTTTAATTCTATAGACAAAACCAGAGAGATCACTTTTGAAATTTTTTTCAAGATAAACAAAAAACTAATTAATGACATTATTTACAGATTTTTTAATTTTTTTTCACAAATTGGTTGGTGGAGCGTCAGCGGAGTAGGGGCCGGAACTTCTTAGTTAACTATTAAATCTATTGCAAGAACAAAAACGGTACTACATTAATTGTATTAAAATGAATTTGTTTTATAAGTGCATAACTTGCAAAATTTATATTTAATTTTCTGAAAAGCAAGTTTTCTAGTTTTCGTTCTACAACAGTAGATTTTCCTTTCAAGTGTATCGGTTCAATTATAAATACGCTTATGTACTTGATTTTTTCAAAAAAATTTAACAAACAAGTTTTAACACAAATAAGACTTTTTTTTGGATAACAATATCTTTATTAAACGACAATATATACTAAACATTAATGAAATATGAAGGAGTGAAACATTTTCAACAATTGCTAATAAATGGTACAGATAAGATACATCAATAACTAGCACAAGAATACATGTACGTAATGACAGTGCATGGAAAAAAAGAGTTTTTCTTACACTGCTACAAGACAAGCAAGTAAAACTATGACAAAGCATTAATGAACGCAATAATTTTGTCAGTTTATTTTAACTACGTATATACAAAAAACTAGCATATAGTTACAGTTAGAGACAAATGCGAAAGCATGCATAATAGTTTTAAATATAATTATAAGTAAATAATAAATATCTATATAATACATTCATAAACGAATTATATCTAAAACAAAAAAGGAGTTTTTAAATTGCTAATAAAATAAAAAGTTATATTATGCAAGATAATTCAAGTTTTCAGATTGGTTAAAAAAGTTATTTTTGATATAAATTTATAATTTGTACAGAAAATAATCTTCATAATTTTTATAATTTATTGTGAAAAAATCTAAATTTATTTTTCAGTATGTCAAATGCAGTGAACTAATATAAAATTATCTTTTTTGATTAGTACAATTTAGTGCCAAATTTATATATACATAAGCAGCACGATACAACAAGTTCAAGCGGAAACTTTATTCTATTCACAATGGAAGAACTGGATTTATATTGTCTCATTTTTACAAAATCTTCAATTTTGTAAAATGAAAACATGGATTTACAAATCTACAAATTTACATATATATTCTACATAAAACTTAAATTGATATTCTACTGGAACATACCATAGAAATCTCCAGTCATAAACAACACGTTTACATTTATTTAGTAATATGTATATTAGCAAGCGCAAAAATGCTTGTTTTGAACACAATAAATAAATATAATCTTCCCATAAAAGCCAGATGTTACGCATTATTTCTTAGTGAAATTGATGGAAGGAAATTTAAATAAAGAAAACAATGGGGGAAAGGAATGTAACAACTGAAATATGGCTAAATATCAAGTTTAAGAACTTAAATGTCAAGCCGTAGACTAGACGAAAGTTGAAAATTATCACAGGACACTCAAGTACCTTGTAAATTTTCTAATTCTTATAACTGAGGGGAGCTATACAAGTACCCTAGCTTCATGACAACAGTTTATCCCTTAGCTAACGGAAACACTTAAATCTTCATAAGTACACACGAGCCATTCAACTTGGCACTACATCTAAAAATCGCGGTATTTTCACCAGGTTACAGCACCACAAAGATCACGTAGAGAAGAAAACACTAACAATTTTTACGTTTGCACACAGTGGTGACACTTACAACTCTGATATTTAAAGCTATACAGATAATTCTACCGTAGGACTCGACGCTATTTACAGATCTTCTCCATATTTCTCAACTAACGTAATGATGTCATCCATATACTTCTCAGTTAGGGTTGGGATGCAATGGACAATCACTCTGAAGAAGTTTACCCAATTCCTGGACTTCAAAGGCTGGTAACTAATCATCATGGTGCCTTCCTTTACAGCACGGCCTTTGATCGCAGGAGCGACCTGAAGGAAATTAAGTATCTTTATATATAATTCTCTTACGCGGTGATTAAAAAACGCTGTTTTTCTATACGCGGAATGGCAACAGTTAGATTATTTACGAAATTCTGTTGCGATCGCATTTTTATTTTGCCATTATGTAAGCCATTTTGACGATTAACCCCTTCAATTCATTGGTAAATAATTATTTTGATGATGTCAGCTTAAATTAGGAAGAATATAAGCCTTATTAAATTAAAAAATAGAAGTTTTGAAAAACGCTTTTCCAAAAATAAGCGGAAAATTGACGAGGATTGCGTAGCAATCCTCCGGGGGTTGGCGGAGCGTCAGCGGAGCAGGGGGCGGAGCCTCCTAGTACTAAATTAATATACTATATTAGATATAATTTTAAAACTAGAAACTATGTTCAGAGCTGTAGAGTAAAGAAATTCTTCCCTGTATGAAAGCTTTCCGATCATATCGTCGCCTCAGAGCAACAGTAATAAGACATCTAAAAAAAACGAAAATGAGTTTTCGGTCTTGCTAATATTACCAAAAGTGCCTTTATTTAGTGGAACACTCGGACATTTTTATATCTTCACACCTGATGTGAAGACATAAAAATGTCGGAGTGTTCCAATGAATAAAGGCACATTTGGTAATATTAGCAAGACCGAAAACTCATTTTCGTTTTTTAGATGTCTTATTGTTGCTCTGAGGCGACGATATGTGCGCTGCCCTACTACACTGTAGAAAACAAAGGTACTTAAAAATGAGTACATGAACATACTCGTTTTTCTTTGAGTACAATTGCATCGTAAATGAGCGATGCCAAACTCAAATTTAAGTTATCGTAATTTCTCAAAAATAAGCAGTGTGATTTAATATCGCTAATCTCAGCTTCTGTTCAAGCCATCTTAACAAAGCGACGGAAAAGACTCTGGACTGCGGTGCCACAGCATCTGGGTTCGATTCCCGGTAAGCCGTTCCGGCTTTCAAAAAAGTACCGGTACGTCGTACCTCCCCTAGTTACGTACCAATTTAAACTTAGAACACTAACCATTTTACATAACCATGTTAAGTCAATGGGAGAATATGTAAAATTTACGCATCTAGGGTTGAAATAGTCTGAAATTAAAATAAATTTTTGAATTAATATTTACCTTTGCAATCTTCTCCCAGAAATCAGGTTCCTTTTCCTTTCCTCGAAGACTGGGTGGTACATACCAAAAACAAATGTTTGTACATTCAAACTGTCGAAGTAAGAGAAACATTAGTTCATGGTTTTTGACACCTCACTTAACAATAAATGATTGCTTCTTAAATCAGTTTTAGTTGTTTAGTGAAACAATGCTAGAATGTTTACAACAGGGGTTGCTTAAGAATTATAAAGTCGATTTTTTGTGAAAGTATTATAATTTGTTTTTGAATTAATGTGTTAAATTTAATTTAAGTTTAATTTTTTGATTTCAGTGATGAATTTTTAAATTCTTTTCTTGAAAGAGTTTTAGAACATCGCTAAATTCGAAATATACAATATAAACGCTACTTTTTTGCTTTTAAAACACAATAGAAATATATAACTTTTCTATGAAAATCGTGTAGAAAATAATTTTTCATGTAAATTACACTTTGTATTTGATATTATTTGCACTAATTTGGTTTAAATAAAAATCTAGAATACTCTTTTAGAAGTTTAGTTACTGTTACAATGTGACAAACAATAAAACATAATTTTACTACTAATTTAACAACTTACATGTAATAATAAACCTAATATTACATGGAAATAAATAAATCCATTATTTATTTTGAGTGTGAAATGCAAATTCTCCCGGTTTATACATTCATATATAATTCCTCAAATATGCTTTGTTGATCATTTTTGAAGGAACTAAAGCTGATCTATCCCTGAACATAGGCAATTATAAATATATTGTAGAATAAGAATTATTATTTTTATGTGAGTTTTTTAAACGGTGGTTCGCGTATCTCTCTCGTTACTTATATTGTCATTACTAGATCTATTTTTTAACCATAGATTATTTTGGTAGCTTTTAAGTGAATGCTAATATTTTTTTATGTAAAGTGTGCTTTGATTTTTACATTCAGTTTTAAAATTTACTCTTGAAACTTTTTGTGAAATGGAGGTATTTTTAACTAATGATAATTTAATTTAATGACTAAATGCTCTAGATAGAAAACGACGCTCCAATAGAAAAACGACAAAAGACGCATAATTAGTAATCGCTGAATATTTAATTTTTTGACCATAAATTATTTTGGTAGCTTTTAAGTAAACTAATGCTAACATTTTTTTATGTAAAGTGCGCTTTGATTTTTATATTTAGTTTTAAAAATTTCCCTTGAAACTTTTTGTAAAATGAAGGGTTTTTTAACTAATGATAATTTAATTTAATGGCTAAATTCTCGAGATAGAAAACGACGCTCCAATAGAAAAACGACAAAAGGCACATAATTAGTAATAGCTGAATATTTTATTTTTTGACCATAGATTATTTTGGTAGCTTTTAAGTAAACTAATGCTAACATTTTTTTATGTAAAGTGCGCTTTGATTTTTATATTTAGTTTTAAAAATTTCCCTTGAAACTTTTTGTAAAATGAAGGGTTTTTTAACTAATGATAATTTAATTTAATGGCTAAATGCTCTAGATAGAAAACGACGCTCCAATAGAAAAACGACAAAAGGTGCATAATTAGTAATAGCTGAATATTCAATTTTTTGACCATATATTATTTTGGTAGCTTTTAAGTGAACTAATGCTAATATTTTTTTAATGTAAAGTGTGCTTTGATTTTTACATTCAGTTTTAAAATTTTCTCTTGAAACTTTTTGTGAAATGGAGGCATTTTTAGCTAATGCTAAACTAAGTAATGTATATGGATTTCCAGAAAATCGTCTTTCGCTCTAGATAGAAAAGCGACAATGATCGGTAAGAAAGGCGTATACTTGGTAATCGCTGAATATTCAAATGCGTAATACCATATATAATAAATGCCAATAATTTTAATTAGATATTTTTTTCTATGATTAATAAATAAACAACTGAATATCATTGATTAGGTAAAATTTCACATCACTGCGCTGAAATAGAGATATTAAGAAATAATTAATATTGGTAAATTGTTTTTAATTATTACCTCTGCCATAACTGGGATGAAACCATCAGTTGATCGTACCTTATCCGATAAATATCTAGGATAAATAATTTTTATGTAATGACACATAAAATAATTCGTAAATATTTCATAAAAACAATTATTTAAGTGTTGAATACTAAATATAGATTTAACCCAGTAATATTGAAATTGAATACAATTTTGAGCACAAAAAGTGTGTATATTTAATATTTTTCATTCAAAATATTTTCATTTATATTATAAATAAACATTTATTACTTCTACTAAGTTCCTTAAAAAAATACAGTACTACATTAAAAATGAATTAATTTTACTTTCGTACTAAGGGTCACGAATTTATAATTGCGTGCATGATCAATTAAAGATGCACAGTGAACTTGTACAGTTAACGTATTTCATAATGCTAAATATTTTCAAATGGATTGTGATAAGGAAATTTAGCGAGTGCGGAAAACTCAAAGCAATCGTTATTTATGATTCAAAATTACCTAACCTTTTCGAGTCTTTTCTACAGGATAGAACCCGAACAATCAGCAATTGCCCATTTGTGTGGTTCTAACGTGCCGTTAATCAAATGAAATCTGATCCTTTTTTAACTAACTACAGTACTGGTAAGGTAGAAGCGAAATGAAGAAACGTGAAAAATCTTACTTGGCCATGGAGAAAGCGGTGTCCACCTGCCTTTCCAGTCCCAAATTTCCTCGAGCTTTCCAGGTAATCCAAAGTTTTAAACAGTCAACTTTTCGGCTGCATTGTATGCTTTCGTCTCCCAGATCGTAATGAGTATCGTAGTAGGTGTCAGGTTGGAATAAGTACTCAGCATGCAGAGCGTTACATTTATATAAGATACCCTGTAATAAATTTTCGGAAATATTTAAAACGTAGTTTTTGACTATCCTTAATTAACATTGCAACTATTATAGTCTGTTTCTTTAAAACAGAAGCTTAAAAAATATCTAAACTATCTTCGGCTGCATTGTATGCTTTCGATCGTAATGAGTATCGTAGTAGGTATCAGGTTGGAATAAATTAAATACTCAGCATGCAAAGCGTTACATTTATATATGGTACCTATAATAATTTTTCAGAAATATTTAAAACTTAGTTTTTGACTATCCTTAATTAACATTGCAACTATTATAGTCTGTTTCTTTAAAATAGCAGCTTAAAAAATATCTAAACTATCTTCGGCTGCATTGTATGCTTTCGATCGTAATGAGTATCGTAGTAGGTATCGGGTTGGAATAAATTAAATACTTAGCATGGATAGCGTTACATTTATATGATACCCTGTAATGATTTTTCGGAAATATTTAAAACTTAGTTTTTGACTATCCTTAATTAACATTGCAACTATTATAGTCTGTTTCTTTAAAATAGACGCTTCAAAAAATCTAAACTCTATTTTTCCCCTTGCACTAAATTTAAGAAGTTTTCATGGAAACGCTGTCAAAAGTGAATAAATCAGAAGCCTTGAAATTTTGCTATAAACCTATTCATTTGTAAATTTTTATATCAAAACGCCGTCTCAATTTTACACATTTAAGTTTTATAAAAAGCTATAGTTATTTATTTTACGCATTTTTTCATGTATTTAAAACGATATAAATGCGTGTATTTAATAGTGGTTAGCGCTTCTATTTAACATTAAAAGGTAATTGGTTTATGTACGAGAGCAAAAATAAACAACTTAAGGTAATTGATTTAAGGTAATTGGTTTATGTTCTAGTCTTCCTGGAACACATAGTTGCTCATTTTTGCCTCAGAATCTAATTAATACTGAAAATCGTGGGATATATAGGAATATGGTCTGTTTAGTCATTATTGTACACCAGGGGCGGATCCGGGATTGAATGACAGGGGCAGTCATCGACTAATACTTTGCTAATATGGGGATTCGATTATTTATTTTATGTAACTTTTTTACTAATAAAACCATTAATTAGCTTTTAGCACTAATTAGTATTTGTCATTAATTAAGGTAGACTTATTAAGTTATTCATATAATTATGGGGCAAATAGTACAAAATAATGATTTTATACATTCTATAACGGTATTCTTTTCGAAAATATTTTCGCGGAAGCGAGATGTCCAGAAGAACAAAATAAACAGACAAAGGACAGTAAAATAACGAAATTTTATAACTGATTAGGTATTTCTGGTTAATTGGTGGACATTTATTTGTCATCAAGTTAATTTCGGTGTGGAAGTTTGTAAATCGGGTTGACAGACCGGTTGAACTTATTAACTGTTCAACGCTCTAAATGAGGAACATTTCTAAAAGTTCGCGAGTACGTTATAATAAACATTGTGTTAAATTAATAGAATTTTTTATAAAAACAATTAATATTTAAACGAAAAATGCTCATTTTAAGCAGTGCAAGTTACACATTTTCGGAGGGGGTAATTGGAGATGTGGGTGCAAGAACAAGGCAGCTCCAGCATTCAATATTGTTCAAGAAGGACGAAAAACACTGAACGTGTTTTGCATCGTATAATAAATACAAAAGTACAACTCCGTTTCCATTATATTTCTTTAGTCATTGCTTAGAGCTGTCTGGTTCTTGTACATCATTAGCTGATTTTTTTATAGAAATAACTGAAAAAGTATAAATCAGAAAAAAGTGGAGCTGCCTTGTTCTTGCACCCACGTTTTCAATTGCTCCTATTGCCCTAAAGCTAGATACGCCAATGTTGTGCACAGTATAGTTACTGCAGGTAAGAGTTAAGAAAGTCGTAGTTTCAATTAAACAAGTTCACGTATAAACTTAAAATAAATGTATAATTAAGTATTTTGCTAAATGGATCGTAGAGCGCATTAATGAGATATTTTTGTAATTCACCGTGGAACTAAATACATACAATTTAAGTTATGCGTCAATTCATTCCCAGCTAAAAAAAAGTCAGCATTAAACCGTCATCAAAATTTTGAAACTGAAGGTTTTACGCAGGAAAATTGCAGTTTTTTTTAAAGATCTATGAAATTAAAGGTTTTTGTTTCAATTATCCTTCATAAAAACTGTAATATACCTTTAAATAAAATCCTGCAAAAAAACCTTCAATTTTTTATGATGAAGGGAAAATACAGATGTTTTAAAGATTTTATGCAGGAAAATTAAAAACTTTAAAAATCTGCAGTTTTTCATTTCAATATCCTTTATAAAACCTTCAAATAGCCTTCAATTTGACAATTTTTATGAAGGTTATATGCTGACTTTTTTTGCTGGTTTACTTTTGAAATTAAAATACAATTCTTTGCAAAGAGTCAGTTTTAAAAAAAAATGAGAGGGAGAGTTTCTACTTTTTTTACTCGATTAATAACTAACACAACAATAATTTGGGACTTTGGAATTATCTATCCTGTTCACAAAAGGTCTAGAAATGCTGTTTTCATACGTTAAACTGGTGAGTACAAGTAACGCAGTTTAACTTATAGAACTGACTCCTTGTGATCCAACCCTAAATTAATTAAGGAACAGAAACCTTGTCTAGTTTTTTAAGTTTAAATTTCTAATAAATAAACCAGATATCATTAAATGGTACTGAAACAAAAAATATTTTTTAACTGTATTTCAAAAAGAAATATCTATATTTTAATTTTACTTATAACTAAAAAAAATGCGATGTTTTATTAATTAAAAAGTAAGGATTTTAAGTAAACTACCTTATGGCGGGTGAGGAAAACTGTGCATTGGAACGGCACTCCAGACATCTTGTGCAGATCAATAGTGATAGAATCAACTCTATAACAATATTAATTTAAGGCTCAACAAGCAATATATACACACAAAAAAATAATATTTTTAAATAAAAATATTGGTAAAGAATACAATAACATAGGCGAATGTCAGTAATCTTTTAACAGGTATTACCTGTCCACACCATCCAAAAGTTTCCTGTGAGTACGGGAAAATATAGTTGCACCACCCCATGCACCCTAAATGTGGAAAGCAAAGCTATTAATCTCTAGGAGAGAAAATATTAATTCATAATTAGTAGAATATAACATACTGAAAGTCCTAATTAGTTTGATAACAAACCTAAATTTGCATTGAGAGAAATCCTTCATTTTTAACGAAAAAACTATCCTTATTTCTTTATCAAAAGAAACTATATTTTTGTAGTATAGATAAAATAGAAAATAAAAAAATTCTTAAACATAATGTATATCAACATTAAATAGATATTTTTACAATCTCCTCTTCATATATTTTTCATTTTCAAAATTCTATCTTCAGAAGTCTTAAAACAACTTTATCAGCAATATTTTCTTTTTTGGGGATTTTTTTTTAGCAGGAATTAACTATAACTTAATTTTAAGTTCATTTGAATTTCTATAATCCTATTATTTTTAAACACATTCCACTGTGTATATTATATATTTAATTTTCAAGCCGTACATTAACATCACTCCGAAAAATAAGGTACATTTAAATTAAAAAGATGAAATATACAACGAATAATTATAACAGTAACAATAAGTTCCGCAAATTCAAAATTATTAGAATATTTTACTGATTATAAGATAAAGAGATAAGTTATAAACAGCGTTTTTAATCATTTTTTACTTAGATAAATTAAAAAAAAGCTATATTACTCTCCGAAAAAACAATTAGTTTATAGACATAAAAAAAACACTAAATGCTTTTGGAAACACATGTTAATACTTCACTTACATCTACATGAAGCCACAGGTTATGTCGCTTGCAGACTTCCGACAAAGGTTTCAATGGGTCATACGCCCCCAACACGGTAGTTCCAGATGTGGCCCCCACAAAAAACGGCACCTTACCCTGCAATGAAAATAAGAAAAGAAATGAAGTCATTCTTTCAACTAATTTATAAATATTAAGTACACTACAAACCCATATATGTGTAGTTTATCTCGTAAGGTTGAACTAAGGTCAGAAGACGAGGGTGACACTTTTGAGTTCGTATTTAACTCTCCTAGAACTAACCCGAGCCTTAGTTCGAACTCGTAATCAACCGATAACGAATCCGACATTCTATTATCTAAGTAAATATGGCCCCAAGTTTTCTGAATAAATTTAGGAAGTTGTATTCCATTTTAAAGCTGGCCATTGATTTGACTTGAATTTCAACTAATCTCGACGATAGGTGGCGTGCATGGAGGTTGAGCATTCGTTATGGGAAACTAGATAAGTAGTTTTTTCAATATAATTCATTCTATTGTGGTATTTATTTGGTTTATTATCAATGTAATTAAGTTAATTAGGTTTTTTCATGTGCTTTTGAGGTTTTTAGTGTAGGTAGGAGTGAATTAAGTGTTTCAGTTTGCGCGTAACGCTAAGCCTAACGAAAGCATGCTCTGCTAAGTGTTGTTTGTTTACTTCGGGAGATTTGTTTAGTTTTAAGTCTGCTGGTTTTCTGTGGTTTATTTTGTATTAATATTGTATTATTTGATTATTATTTTTCGCAAAGATGGGTGTGGTAAAACTGTTAAAGGAGATTAAGACTGGAAATGGATGCATGTGGGTTGTTTGTGATGAATGTGAGATGATGTGTTTGGCGAGCAATTGTGGTTTGCAAGAGTCAGAAGTTGAGAGTGTGATTGAATATGTCTGTAAGAAGTGTGTTAGAATGAGATATTTAGAAGAACGGCTGAAAGAGTTAGAAAGAGGTGAGAGTTGTGAGGTGTCAACAGACTGCGATGGCCTAGGCGAAATGAATTCCCGAGCAAAGGTAAAGAGCATCGAAACAATTGTGGAGTACGAGACGAAAGGGGTCATCTTGGGGGACTCTATGGTAAGATCTATAGGAAATGAGGTAGGTAAAGTCAAGCCAAGAGTTGTGAGGTGTTGTTTGCCGGGAGCCAAGATCGCAAACATCACCAAGGCAGTGAAAGCAGGAGCGGTACAGACTGAGGACAAAGCTGTATTATGGGTAGGTACAAATAATGTTTGTCAGTCCACAAATTTCGAGTTCAAGAGGGATTTTACGGCTCTCCTGGAAGAAGTCAAACACAAGACAGGAGATGTGAGAGTTCTTAGTTTACTGCCAAGGTATGGTATTCGTTGGGGCTGGGACAACCAACGAATCAGAGTTTTAAATGGTTTTCTCAGGGATATTTGTAAGGAAAAGAACGTCGGTTTTGTGGATGTTTGGAAGGTGAGTAAGATGGACTGGTTATCTCGGGATGGTATTCATCTAAGCAGAACAGGTAGCCAGGCTGTAAGTAAGTTGGTACTCGAGAGTTTGCAGGCAAAAAACTAGTTTTGAGACAGGAGCCGAATATTCACTGGCGGGTTGATAAATTGGGATTAAAAAATCAATCTTTGGGAAGTAATCTGTTATATAATTCTGCAACAGGGTCTGCAGCATCTGGAAAAAATGCAGCGGGTGAATGTTCGGATATGTATATTAAAGAACAATTAAGGGTATTTTACTGCAATGCAAGAAGTATAAGGAATAAAATAGAAGAATTAAGGGGCATAGTAGCAGCAGAAACCATCGATATAATTGGGATTACAGAAAGCTGGACAAATGCTAACGATTTAGCTGCGTTATTAGAAATTAAGGGTTTCATTATGTTTCGGCAGGAGAGAATTAATAAGAAAGGAGGTGGTGTGTTGATTTATGTAAGAGAAAATTTAAATTTTTCGGAAGTAACTTTTGAAGGTAAATCTCAATGTATTGAATCAGTTTGGATAAAACTAACAGATCATAAAGGTAAGAATTTGGTTGTGGGAAATGTTTATAGACCCCCGAATAGCACTGTTGAACAGGATGAAATTCTATTTAATCATATAAATGAAGCTTGTAAGAAAGGAGAAATAATTTTAATGGGAGATTTTAATTTTCCTAACATTGACTGGAAGGGTAACCTAGTTAACATTGGAAGAGGGGCAGAATTCTTGGACACGATTCAAGATTGCTTTTTAGAGCAATTGGTTCATGATAATACAAGGGGTAATGCATTATTGGATTTGGTGTTTAGCAGTTGTGAAAATAGGGTACACAATTTAACAGTGAGCGAGCATCTAGGGGAAAGTGACCACAATAGCATTAGATTTAACATTATGTTTCAGACAACTGTAGATAAAAATAATAGGTTAATTCCAAATTTTAGAGATGTTAATTTTCATAAGTTACGAGCTGAGGTAACTAATGTTTTTAAGGATGGGTTGGAGCATTCTCATATAGTAGATCAATGGAAGGAATTTAAAGATAAATTAAATGTAGCTGTTAATAAGCATATTTCGTTTAGGCAGAAAGATGTAGTTCGAAAGCTTTCTCCTATGTGGTTTTCAAAGGAAACAAAACGAGCTCTTAAGTTAAAACAAAAGACGTATAAAATATTTAAAGAAACAGGTAGGGACACTGATGGTAAGGAGTATAAAAAAGCTAGAAGGGAGTTTAAGTATATCAGTAGAAAACAGAAATTAGCATTGGAGGAAAAACTTGCTAGGGATATCAACAATAATCCAAAGGGATTTTTTGCTTACGCCAGTGGAAACAATAAAGGAAATAATCATTTGGGACCACTCGAAGATTATCAAGGCAAATTAATTCAAGATGATGTAGGAATGGCTAATATTTTAAATGAATTTTTCATGGGAGTTTTTAATAAGGACTTCAAATCTGATTTCATGCAAATAGAGGATAATATGCGTCCGGTTATTAAGGAATGCAATTTTACTAGAGAAGAAGTAGTTTATCACTTAAGAAGTATTAAACCTTTTAAAGCACCAGGACCAGATGAAATTTACCCAAAAGTACTAGTGGAGTGTGCGGAAGAACTGGGAGATGTTGTACTAACTATTTTCAAATCGACGTATAATTCGGGTAATGTACCAATAGACTGGAAATTAGCAAATGTCACTCCGCTTTTTAAAAAAGGGGCAAAATGTGAACCTGGTAATTACAGACCGGTTAGTTTAACATCAGTGTTATGCAAGATTTTTGAAACATTAATAAAAAACAGCATCATATCATTTTTGGAATCTGAGAGCTTGCTGTCAGATAATCAGTATGGATTTAGGAAAGGAAGATCTTGTACAACAAATCTTTTAAAATTCTACGATAGGGTTACTGAAGAATTAGATAAAAGGAACAGTGTAGATGTAGTATACATTGATTTCCAGAAAGCATTTGATAAAGTTCCCCACGAGGCATTGCTGTTCAAGTTGGAAAGGTTAGGGATTGGGGGTGAAATTTTACAATGGATAAGGAATTGGTTAATTGGTAGGAGTCAGCGGGTGCAAATTAAAGGTAATTACTCTCAGTGGGCAGAAGTTAAAAGTGGAGTACCACAGGGTTCTGTGTTAGGTCCACTTTTATTTATTATTTTTATTGATGATATCAGTTGGGAGATTGGGAGCAAGGTCAGCATCTTTGCAGATGATTTAAAAATTATGAGGACTGTGAATTCTGGGGAACAAATAGAGCAATTACAAGGTGATTTAACAAAAATATCAGAATGGGCTGTTAAATGGGGTATGTCTTTTAATATCAGTAAATGTCAAGTGTTGCACATGGGTATCAAAAATAGTAAGGCTGCATATGTTTTACAGGGTGCAGAAATCAAAAATAGTGAGATTGTAAGCGATCTGGGTGTGTTGGTAAATGAGGATTTTAAAATGAGTCATCAATGTACAGTGGCTAGCAAAAAAGCTAATAGAATGTTGGGGTACATCAGGAAAAGTGTTTCATCAAAATCTAAGGATATTATCTTGCCATTGTACAGAGGTTTAGTAAGGCCACATCTTGAGTATGCTGTACAGTTCTGGTCACCATATCTTAAAAAAGACATTGCATTGTTAGAGAAAATTCAGCACAGGGCTACTAAAATGGTTCAAGGGTTCTCAGGCATGAATTATGAAGATAGATTAAGAAATTTGAATATGTATACTCTGGAAGAAAGAAGGGTTAGGGGAGATTTGATTCAACTATTCAAATTTATCAAACAAGGAGATGTGGAGGGTTTAGATTTTAATATGAGTGATAGAACGAGAGGTCATGGGTTTAAGTTAAACAAATCCCATTTTAATCGGGAAGGGAGAAAACACTATTTCTATAATAGGGTAATAGACAAATGGAACAACTTGCCAGTGAATATTGTTAATTGTAAAGGAGTAACGGATTTTAAGAAGAAGTTAGATATGCATTGGGGGATAGTTAAGAGGTACTAGATGGACCAACCTTGTTGGGCCTTGAGCCTGTTGTTGGTCGTCAATATTTGTATTTGTATTTGTATTTGATAGGTGCTATCGGTAAGATAGACTCAGCACGATCTGTGTCGGATTAAGAAATAAACCGGGACTCGTGCTTTAAAAAGCGGCAGTCTGCGTGCTGATTAAAAAAAAAAAGCTTTTGAAAAAAAATTATCGGACCGACTTTGGAAGAAGTTTTTTCCTTGATATGTCATGTGCAGAAATCCTTGTCGATTACAGGCTGTAATTATAAATGTATTTTCATTGGATTAAAAATATTAAAATCCACTCCACCATGTTTCAACCACGCTACTATTTCACATCACGTATACTATGCAAAGATTTTATCCAAGGTATTTTACATTAAGAGAAAATTGGGTGTTTAGGAACCTTGTAGCGATTATTAATTGTAAATAGCGCATATTACTAATATTACATTAGTTAAAAAAGTTCCGGAGCATACCTCGCTTTTTGTCTTTAGCACAGCTTTCTCTAGTTCATCTGGCAGCATTCTTCCTTGGGAGTCGGTTGGAACCAGGATAACGTTATCGGTTCCTAAACCTAAAAAGAGAGCTCCTTTCTTCACCGAATAATGAGCCTGGAAAATAAAAATGTAAAAAATAAGTTAATTGATAGATTTTGTACTGGTAAAAAGTTGCGTTTAAACTTTATCGTTTTGGGGAAGCATACTCAAGAACTGAGTTATATATAAATTGTGTACTTTAACCTGCACTAATATCTGCGTATTTTGCAGGACGTGAAGTGTTCAATTAGTTACTCTACGCAGAAATTCTCAAAAATTCAGTTTATTTTATAGCATGTGTACCAATAAAGGATTTTATCACCAGTGTCATAATAGTTGTAGTACTTGTAGAATTGTAGCACTTTGTCTTGGAGCAAATAATTTTTCTCTTACGGTAGAATAACAGAATATTTTTTTCAACAAATATTCCCCTTAATTTTATCGGAACGCATATGAAACTTCTGTTGGAAGAAATGTAACCTATTAATGCCTTGATGTATATTGGACAAATTTAATTCTTCCCTATAAGATATCTTTAACCTTTTCACATGGGCCCGGTAACAGAACATTTACTATGGCTGTGGGCTATTTCTTAACAGTGTTAAGGTGGGGAAGGGGTTATTTCGCTTTAGGAGACAGGAAAAATAGTTTTCAAAGCTTTGCGGAAGGATGACTTGCCTCATAATAAGAGGCATATAACTGTCTGACGGTTAGATAGTTAACAATCCGTTCTCAAAGCATGCAGATTCGCAGAATCTAGGCCATTCAGGTGCCTAAATTCTGAAAAGCACAACCAAAAACTATATGAAGACACCATTAGAGAAACGTCACCTGTCCGAACAGGCTTAAAAATTCTTCCCCCATACTATGGATCAAAAGTGTCCCAAGCCCACCACTAGATCTCTATACTCTATGGGACACATGTTGTCCCATCTCACACGGAAATGTTTATAAATATCAAATATGGGGAACTTACCTCATCTGAAATGAAACACACAAGCGGTGGAAGATCTCGAATACCTTTGGTTTTTACAGAAGGATTCACGTGGTATCTTCCCAATGACATCCCATACATGTTAGCCATTGATCCTCCTGAAAACACCATCTTTAATTAAGGACTGTAAAATATCTCTGAATTAAAGTTACTTTATATAAGTGCAAACAAAAAACACGATATCTAATAGTGATTAACTAATACGTGAACATGTATTGGACAATTTTCAATTAGAGTCCATCTATTTTTTTTTCAATAACTTGTTAAAGATTGAAGACTTAAGAAATATATTTTACCTGGACAGAAAATGCCTTCTCCTTCTTCCCATCCTACTAATTGAATCATTCCATCCAGCAGGGCTTTTTCCAAAAGCACAAACACTGGGGCCACTTCATAAGTGGTTCTGAAAAAAAAAGGACACTAGTACTATGGTCCTTGAAGTACTACAATTTGAAAGAGTCCTCATAGTAATCTAATTAGGATTTTCACATATGGATGACTTTTTTATTTGGATTTATTTAGCATGTTAATTCATCCAATCAATAAATCACATAAAATGCTTAATTTCAATGATTTTGCTGTGTGAGAAATTAATTTTACAAAATATCCGTCGCAACTTTGTTAGCTAACGGGTTTAAACAACTATAAATGAGAACAATTTATATTTGTTCAGAATGATTTGTCAAGATTAAGTGAATTAGTTTTCACTACTGATATCTAACTGTAACTTCTGGATTGGGCAAGACATTTTGCTGACTTGAAGCCAATTGAAGGGGCAAGAACTGAACCCCACTTTCATAGCTATCGCAATATTTCGTATATTTTTCATGTTAAAATAAACCGACATGTATTGCTTTTGTCTGAGTTTTTCTTAATTTTTAAAACCAATTTTAAATGCAATCTGTGATTAAAATAGAGTGTCATTTGCAAGTTAATGTCGTAGTGGTTAAAAAGCAAGAGCAAAAACTATTTATTTGGCAATATAAAAATTAACTCTATAACAGGAAAATATAATATTTATATATATTTAATATTTCTATAATGCTATAGTAATAATAATAAACACCACTAAATCACTTAAAAAAAATTGGGATACAATATAGCTGCTTCCACATTGGCTTCAACGCGCCCATAGAGGAAACAAGTTTTCAGCCTTCCAGAAGTTACAATTAGAGTTCAGTGGTTTTCATAGATTAAACGATTATCTGATCTTAACCCTCTAGTGCATAATTTGTTCTTTTTTAATGAAATAATTTTTTTTCGTTTTATTTTTGTCGCTGAACCGCTGCAAAAATATTTTTAAAAAAATCCAAAGTGCCTATTTAATGAAATAATTATTTAAAACCTTTGTGGTAGCGTATATGCAAACTCACGTGTAATTACTAAAATATGTTTTCAAAAAGTATGAAAATGTAGTTAAATACAATCTACATACCTCTGGTATTTGCTAGGATTTTTTGTAGAGCCAGATTATACTTATAAGTAATAAAACAATCTTCGAAAACTTTACCTTCACGTGCCAGTTTTAGAAGAACAGACCTCAAAGCAACTAATTGCCTTTATTACAATCATTGTTATATAGATAAGGGACCTAAAGTCGGTTATAAGAACCAGGCACATGGTTCGCTACGTGACAATACTATAATAGTTAAAATAATACTCAATAGATGCAACTAGTGGTCATTTTAAAGTTGTGCAGTATATATGCTACACTATGCACTAGAGTGTGCCAACATGGGACTCCTTGGCCCAGTGGATAAAGGCGTTCAGCTATGAATCATACGATTCCTAGTTCGAGCTCTTTCGGTGACAAGTTGTCATCTTGCGATCTGAGGATTGCCAGCTTCTCTACGAAAATACTACTACAATACTAAGGAAACTCAAATTTTGAGTTTTATGCAACGTTACGAGTTTTGGTGCAATGTTTCACTATTAAACCATTCGTGGTAGCAACGTAAAATGGTAAAAATGAGCACCAAATGTTGGTTGCAGCTAAATGGGTACCAAAGTTTTGTGGGAGGTCGTAATAATTTTAATAGTGTTATTCTATAATGTTTTTTTTGTGCCAAAACAATCTGAGAAAATTACAACTTTTTCTATAAAATAAACAACATTTTGATATCTCTTTTTATACTTTATTCTTGACCTTCATTCCTATAGACTTCAATAGAAATTATTTTTCATATTTTGTTGAAAAAAGTTAAAACTAGACTAAATTTAACTACAACTATTTGATGTTATAAAGTCAATACTGACTGGTTGGTGTTAAGAGCTTCAGTAAGCCACGCCCCTGCCAATCCGTAACCATCGACGCCTTGGTAGAGTCGGCTCACAAACATCGGGTGACCTGCAAAAAATACACAACTAAGCATAGCGGAAAGTGGATAATAAGAGAGATTAAGTGTAAGAAAAAAAATTAATTTGATATGTTTAACCTTCTAATTCAGTGGTCCCTAGCCCGTGGTCCGCGAGAGGGTCCGAAGTGGTCCGCGGAACTTTTGAACAATCAAAATACTTTGTTTTTCAATTTCAAAAACAAAACAACTCGAACATTCAATGTTAAACATTTCAGTTCAACGATGTACCATATCTTGGTGCAAAACAGAGGTCTGCACCATATTATGGTGGAATCTAGGTTGAACTAAAAATACTTTATCGGAAAATAGATTTCATCATCTAATCGTTCAGGTTTTCTAAAAACGTCCGGGATCTCCAATTTTTCTAGCAATGCACATGAATTTTAAATTTATAAAAAAAAATCATTGTTGATTTTTTCAAATGTAAAGCGTTACTGTATTTTTTAAAAGCATATTTATTCAAACAATTAAAAATGAAATAATTTTGCGAAGGCATTCTCTTAAAAATATAAATTTAACCTTTCTTGTGGTGATAACATTTTTACAATTTAGTTAACCCTCCGATGTTAAGCAAATAAAATTATTTAAGTTATTTTTACACATAAATACAAGAGAATACAAAAATAATTCTTTAAAAAAAAAATGGGAAAATTAAAGAAACAATAATTTGTTGGGCCTACCACTCCTTTATTAGAGAAATAAAATACATCCATCGTTAAAGAAATGTTTGAAAAGTTGTATAATTGTTATTTAAATAAAGAACTTTAAATTAACTTAAATTATTCTCTTAATTACTCAATACACTGTTAAAAGTAGAACTCGAAAATAAGTAAAATGTACTTATTTTTGAGTACATTCGATGCTTCTAATGGCTCCAAATACATAAGTTTCAATTTTGAAAAAAAAATTTAAAAAATATAAATGTTCAAAAAGGTGTGCCAAACAATGGGAAGAAAGATAATTGATATGTAATAATTGAGTTTTTATTTAAGTAATCGACATCAAATAATGTTGAAAACCATCTTCTGAATAACTTTTTTAAAGTTGTCAGGTTTTATTAAGATTTCTTGCACAGAAGCTGAGATTAGCAATATTAAATCCCATTGCTCATTTTTGAGACGGTATGATTAATTAAATTTGAGTACGTCCTCGCTCATTTACAATGGAATTATAGAAAAACGACTAAGTTCAGTACACATTTTTAAGTACCTTTTTTAACAGTGTATGTTCTATACACAAATACCGTAAAAAAATTATAGCTTATTGTATAATTATAAAAAAAATATAATCTAATCTAATCTAATTATATCTAAAAAAGTTCTTTAAAAATATCTAAAGTCTATACCTAAAAAATTCTCTGAATAATATAAAATATAAGTGCGTTGTAATGTACTGTTTTTATTAAAAAAGGAAAATGTACACGTAAATACAAAGGATAATCAATGTATAAACTAAATTTAATATAAACGATATTAAATTTCGTTGCACTTTAAAAGTTTTTAACGTCAAGAGTATCAAAAATTTCAAACTTCAAAGCCTGTTTTTACTTAAAACTTATTAATTTGGTTATGAATGCATTTTACAGCATAACCAATAACGAGCAAGCTTTTAACTCTACTAATTCTAAAAAAATTCAGGGTTATGAATTTATGTACTAAAAATTAAAAACTTTTTTTGTTTTTAATTTTGTTATTTACTGTCCTTTTGCATCATTCAACTCTGATTATTCCGTGAAATATATAAATAATTTATTGTAGTTTTATAGAGAAATAAATCAATTTATTGTAGTGTTATTTACTCATAACACTTGTAGCTATCTAAAATGATGAATTTATTTCAGTTATAAAGATTTTTTCTGTCGTATCTAAATCAGCCGTAATAGACAAAGAACTAATATTTGTATTTTGTCTGACAGAAAATGAAACGAATGTCCTATATTAATTAGTGCAATAGCAGTAAGCCTTGTTTTGGGCTGTTATAATATTTATATTTAGGAGATTTTCATTGAAAATCTAATTATCCATAGTAAATATGTAATTGTTGTCGTACTTTTGGAAGATCCAATTAAATGATTGATTAAAAATATGAATGTTTTGTTCTATATAAAAATAATTATGTTACGTATGTTCTTCTTGGTAACTTATTCATGACAAATATAATGCTTTTAATAATTTCAGGACATCGTTATAGATATAGATAGATAAAAATAGATATAGATTTTTATATATAGATAGAAATAGATATTTATATATATATATAGATAGAAATAGATATTTATATATATATATAGAAATAGATATTTATATATAGATAGAAATAGATATAGATATTTATATATAGATTGAAATATATATATATATATATATTTATAGACAGAAATAGATATAAATAGATATAGATAGAAATAGATAGAAATAGATCGATATAGAAATAGATCGATATAGAAATATATAGATATAGATAGATACAGATAGAAATATATAGATATAGATAGATACAGATAGAAATATATATAGATAGATATATATAGATACAGATAGTAATAGATATAGATAGAAATATATATAGATAGTAATAGATATAGTAATAGTAATAGATATAGTAATATAGTAATATATACAGTAATAGATATAGATAGAAATAGATATAGATAGATACATATATAAATAGATACAGATAGAAATAGATATAGATAGATACATATATAAATAGATACAGATAGAAATAGATATAGATATATATATACATAGAAATATATATATATATGTATAGAAATAAATAGATATAGATAAAAAGATATAGATATAGAAAGATAGATGTAATTTTTTTTTAATTTTGTAAAAGATTTTAAATCTTTAATTTTATTTCATTGCATTGTTTTTTTAAAAAAAAACACGCTTTGAAATACATCATTCGATTCTTACACTAAGATGTAGTATAAACAAAATTATTACATATAAGTATAGTACACAAATATATAAAATCTTTGTTTTCTAAAATACGTATATACATGATGCACACACTTTACTTTAAAAAATACTCTTAAGCTCTTACTAATTTCAAATTACAAAAATAATAACCTTTATCGCGACAAATGAAAATTGTTGATTCGGGTAAAAATATTGTTACTTACAAGACTTCTCCCCTATTTTAATGCAGCATATAAAACTGCTAAACGTTTAGAATTGCCCCCAAAAAGAAATGTTAATTATGGAGTTATCCGGATGAAAGCAACAACATTCGTATAGTAATTTCCGTTTTGTGTAATTTGGGTCGTTGAATAGGAGAACAGGTAAGAGTGCGACAAATAGTAAATCTTTTCGAGTAGTTTGATCTTATTATCTCAATCTACGAATTAAGTGAATTTCCACCTGTAATTGCAACAATTAATATATCTCGATAGAATTATTAACTCGTAGATTTCACTGGCATCCATATAAAAGAACAGCTTTTAATGGTTGCCGAATTAGTTAAAATAATTAAATTAAATTTAAGGTCATAAGAATAACAAAATGTATAAGCTTTTTTTATTTGAAAAGATCTTACGAATGATTATTCTCTTTTACTATAGCACTAAAGTTTTTAAACTATTTTTTAATTAAAGTTTAGCATAAATATTTAATTTGGAAATTTAAATTCATTTAATATAAATAATTGACCAAGCATTAGTCTCTTTTTTAACTCGACTTTTCGGCATTTCGTATGCTTGTAAATTTGTTTATTACGCAGTTTCGTTCAATTTTCTTCTAATTAGGCATGAATGTTCCTTGAAGTCATTAAAATCGACGTATTTATAGTTTTTTTGGTCGCGAGGTCTACTGTTCCCAGAACTATTAGTATAATAATAATAATAGATAATTTATTTAATACTTATAAAATATAATTATTTATTATTAAGAAGTTTAAAAAAAACCACGATATCATAATAATTATTAAGATTTAATAAAATTTTAAATGAAAACGGATATTTAAATTTTATGATTTAATTATTATCTTTATACACAACAATACTAGAATCAAAATATAAACTGCTTAGCGTACACAATTCATTTAAAGAGCTATGTACTTAATACATTACAGTAAAACTCCAATTATCTGGATCAATTGGGACCAGATCCCATCTAGATAATAGATTATCCGGTTAACTGGATAATTCACGAAAAAAGGTTATTTCTTATTAAAAAAAGAATTTTACTTTAGTATGTAATGCAATTTAATCACTATTAAAAAAAATCATTCACCGATTAGAAACTTTTAAAATATAGATTTAACTGATTTTTTCCCCTCAAAGTGATTTGGATTATTGGATATCCGCTTTGTTTGATTCGGATAACTAGAGTTCGGATAATTGGAGTTCTACTGTATTTCTAATTATCACAAAAGCTCTGTTTAATATATTTAATAATTGCTAAAATCATTTGAAAAGTTTTATCAACTAAATATTTTGAGAGCATTTATTATAAAAAGCATTTATCTGAATATATTTTTCACGAATGAAAATATACAACTATCTGTTTAGTTTCTATAAAACATGGCTGTAATATCAAGGACAAGCAATGAAATGTGTATTTACGTACAAGTTTTAACACTGTATTTCAGCACATCTTGGCACAGTTTTACCATTGCATCATGAGTAGCTGGTTCATCTTCAATTCGTAAATCAAATATTTTCTGCAAAAATAAACATTGTACAACTGTTGGTAGAACTGTATGGTATCACACATAAAGAATACCAACCCAAATTTACGCCAAATGTAGAAGTTGGATTAAAGTTTTCACTAAAAATTTAATCGAATAAACATCGTTCAAAATTTTTCAAAATTGTTAGTTTGTATGCAATGAAGAACGCTTTTTTACGTAAATGCATTTGGACCCAAAAATATTTCGTGTGCATTAAAAATGCAAAATAATACGAACTAAAAAAAAAAACTGTAATAGGCTAAAAAATGTATAATATTTACAATAAATCAAAGGAATATGTTTACAAATTAAAGTTTTAAATATTTGTATGGGCACTCAGCCAAGAAAATTTTCATTAGGGGAAGTACAAAACATTAGAATGACGCATTGAAATAAAAATATATTAAAATGAAAAGTATATACAAAAAGTATATACAAAAGAATATACAAAAATAATCAGTTTCAGAAATGTATACAAAATTTATTTAAATTTCTTGGCACACAGTATAACTAAATTTTATATTCAGAAAAAGCACTGCAAATTGAAAAAAACTTAAATAATTAAATTATTTTCCTATATTATTTTTTTAAATCAAAATAATATTGTTTTATTTAAGTTTTTTTAAAGATTAAATATTAATATGTATCTATAATAATCGAAGTTTATAAAAGATTTATTAGAAATCAATTGAATAATTTCCACATAATATTTAATTAATATCTTTTAATATAAATGAAACATATTTATATGAATAAATAAAAAATTAAATTTTTTAAAACCAAGCAACTAAGCATATTTGTTGAAAACTAGTTTCTTACCTCCAATTCTTTAGGATGCCGAAATTCAGTCACCTTATGCTTGGCGGTTACGATTTTCGGATCCTCAATAATATCCGAATCTAAAATCATTTTCGTCACTTCGCGAAGAAGAGGTAAGCCCTCCATATTTTGATCTAAAAAACAAAAGAAGAAAATGTTATTAAAAAAATCTAGAAAAATAAATGTATATTAAAATAGTGTAAAAGAAGGGTTAGTTGGAATGTACTCAACACGGTGACTGCCCACTACTAGATATCTCGTAATATTAGCATGGAGTTCAAATCCAACATGTTAAAATAGAGAATTCCAAAGTATTTGTTATGATCTTCTGTGGGTGTTACGAACCCCTATAAACAGAAGAAATGTTAAATTGATGTACCAAAAGAATAGGAAATAAAATAATTGAGTTATAATAACTCAGTTTCCTTTTAAGCAATCGACATCAAATAATGGGAAAAACCATCTTCTGAATAATTATTTTAAGTTTTTCAGGTCTCTTTGTTAAGATGACTTTAACAGAAGCCGATATTAGCAATATTGAATAACACTGCTCATTTTTACGAAAGTACGATTACTTAAATTTGAATGCTTCATCAGTAATTTACGATGCAATTGTACTCAAAGAAAACGAGTACGTCCATGTACTCATTTTTAAGCACATTTTTTTACAGTGCATTGTCTCTTAAAACAAATATCACTAAGGATAAATTTGACATTGGGATTTAAGTACAATCTAACTCTTCCCTTGAGTGGGTATATCGGATTACATTCTAAACTGAAAACTGGTAAAGTGATAAACTAAAAAACATGACCTTTTAGCGAAGTAATCTGACTTGAACAAAGAATCAAAACAAACAGCCTTCATTAGAATTTTATTCATCGCTCATTGCACTTGAAGGCGGTTCAATTAAGAGCACCAGTGAACGATTCAAAATTGTAGTTTGCGTTTAATGACGAATAAAGTTGGAAATGTCGTTGCTGATATTCATAGAACAGTTTGCAAGCTGTTTCGGATAATATTGTAAAGAATAAAAGTAGTGTCGTTTCACATTATAGAGATTCAAGAAAATATTTTACGGCAAGTAAAATTTTCGATGCTTAATATGGATTCGAATACACGAGTTTTAAGTTTGAAAAAGACATGTACATGCTTGCCTACACATAGCCTGCTTTCATAAATCACTTTCTATAAATATCGACAAATATAACAAAGTCTTACACCGGGAATCAAACCCAAATCCCCAGCACCGCAGTCCAGTGTCTTATCCGTTAAACTACCAGAGGAAAATGAGAAGTTATAAACAGAAGAAATTTTAAAAAAGTTGTTGCAGAAGAATGGGAAGTAAAATAATGGATTTATAATAACTCAGTTTCTATTTAAGCAATCGACATCATATAATGTGATAAACCATATTCTGAACTACTATTTTAAGTTGTCAGGTTTCATTAAGATATCTGAAATAGAAGCTGTGATTAGCAATATTAAATCACTTTGCTACTTTTTGAAAAAGTAGTTACTTGCATTTGTGTATGTCATACGCCTGTTTAGGATGCAATTATACTTTAAAAAAATCGAGTAGGTACATATACTCATGTTTATGTACCTTTTTTAAAGTGTAGTCGCTATCTGAGTACGCAGATCAAATATACTTTGATCTGGTTACGCAGATCAAATATACTTTGATCTGGTTACGCAGATCAAATATACTTTGATCTGGTTACGCAGATCAAATATGCATTGCTCAAACACTGGTATAGGTTCTGACGTTTTTAAAAGTTCCGAATAGGCATTTACTCAATGTTTCTTTCTGTTTAGCCGTTATTGTGTACATGATGTTGAGAAAATAATTAAACGCGAGTATAATGCATTATAAAGATTTATATTATATTACACTGTAAAAAAAGGTACTTAAAATGAGTATCTGTTTCGACTCGTGTTTCTTTGAGTACAATTGCATCGTAAATGAGCGATGACGTACTCAAATTTAAGTAACCGTACTTTCTCAAAAATGAGCAGTGTGATTTAATATTGCTAATCTCAGCTGCTGTTCAAGCCATTTTAACAAAGCGACCTGGCAAACTTAAAATAGTTGTTCAGAAGATGGTTTTACACATCACTTGATGTCGATTGCTTAAATGGAAACTGAGTTATTATATTACAATTATTATATTTCCCTTTTTTTGTTGGCACACCTTTTTAACATTACTTCTGTTTATAACTTAATCGCTTCGCCTTGATAGCTTAATGGATAAGACTGTGGACAGCGGTGCTAGATGGGAGACCTGCTGCAGACCTGGGTTCTATTCCAGATAAGTCTAATTTGTAATTGTCGAAATTTATTGAAAGTGATTTCTGAAGGCAGCCTATGTAGGCAAGCTACTGCTATATATTTCTACATTTGTTCTCATTTTTGTGAACATGTCTTTTTCAAAAATAAAACTTATGTATTCGGAGCTATGATAAGCATAGAATGTAATCAAAACTGAGTACATTTGACTTTTTTTTAAACCTATTTTTAACAGACTAATTAAACAACAATGAGGGTAGAATGCATTATAGAGATTTATATTATATTAGTTACATATAAAGTTTGCCATACAGGTTGCACATCCTTTTCTCAACACTAGGATGCAAACGGACTTCCGCGGTGTTTCAATTCCAACAATATAATATTGATCACGCTAAATTATTCATACTAATAAACAAGTTAAAATACTATAAGCATTATTATCTGATCGTCTCTTCTATATTAATAAGTACACAAGTCATCATTAATTATATCCTTATATAAAAATTAATTACTACTTAAAGATAAGAAGATTTTTTTTAAATATCACCAAAAAATGTATGTCTATGATATAAAAACCGGTATTTTTAAACTGCATGGAAGTCATAATAGCCTTTATTTACTCTCCTGTTTTCCAGTTTCACGTAGAGTCTGGAATTTAAAACTCGTCAAATTTATTTAGGAAGTTGATGAACGAAACGACGTGTCACTAAATGTCATGGCTTGGTCATCAATCATCTGACAATTTTCACGGCATACGGAAAAGTGAATGAATCATTTGTTGCCCACTTTTCGTTTTATTATAGGCCTAGGATCAGCAAGGGAAGGGATGTCCAACAACAGAAGTAGGCCACTAAATTTATGACCTGTCATTAAGATTCGAGTATTAAAGATATGGTCATAATCCTTTAGAATTTCACTTTATAAAACTAAAATTAGATCGTATATTCCTTTAAAAAAATCAAATTTACTTTTCCCTCTACCAATTTTAAACTCAAACATGTAATATGAAGGAAGTTTAAACAAAGCAGTCCGCTCATGAATTACTCTAGGCTTTATTGTGTGTTAATCATTATTTTTCATATTGTATTGTTTAAATTTGAATATTTTAATGACGTGTTTTCTAAAAGCTTTTTTTCGCCAATATATATATTTGAATTGTTTCTTTTATTAAATGAACTTTGGGCATATTTGGTCCAGCTACAGAAGGAAGCCACCAAATTTATGACCCGTCATTAAGATTCGAATATGAAAAAGGTGGTCATAATCCCTTAGAATTTCACCTACTAAAACTAAACTTCGATTACATTTTCCATTTAAAAAAATCACATTTACTTTTCCCTCTACGAGTTTTAAACTCAAACATGTAATATGAAGGAAGTTTAAACAGCGCAGTCGGCTGATGTATTACTATAGGCTTTATTGTGTGTTAATCATTAATTTTCATATTGTATTATTTAAATTAGAATTTTTTTAATGACATGTTTTCTAAAAGCATTTTTTCGCCAATATATATATTTGAATTGTTTCTTTTATTAAATGAACTCAGGGAATATTTGGTCAAGCAACAAAAGTAGATTTATGATCCGTCATTAAGATTCAAGTATTAAAGAGATGGTCATAATACCATAGAATTTCACTTTTATAAAACTTAAATTAGATTGCATTTTCTATTAAAAAAATCAAATTTACTTTTCCCTCTACCAATTTTAAACTCAAACATGTAATATGAAGGAAGTTTAAACAAAGCAGTCCGCTCATGAATTACTCTAGGCTTTATTGTGTGTTAATCATTATTTTTCATATTGTATTGTTTAAATTTGAATATTTTAATGACGTGTTTTCTAAAAGCTTTTTTTCGCCAATATATATATTTGAATTGTTTCTTTTATTAAATGAACTTTGGGCATATTTGGTCCAGCTACAGAAGGAAGCCACCAAATTTATGACCCGTCATTAAGATTCGAATATGAAAAAGGTGGTCATAATCCCTTAGAATTTCACCTACTAAAACTAAACTTCGATTACATTTTCCATTTAAAAAAATCACATTTACTTTTCCCTCTACGAGTTTTAAACTCAAACATGTAATATGAAGGAAGTTTAAACAGCGCAGTCGGCTGATGTATTACTATAGGCTTTATTGTGTGTTAATCATTAATTTTCATATTGTATTATTTAAATTAGAATTTTTTTAATGACATGTTTTCTAAAAGCATTTTTTCGCCAATATATATATTTGAATTGTTTCTTTTATTAAATGAACTCAGGGAATATTTGGTCAAGCAACAAAAGTAGATTTATGATCCGTCATTAAGATTCAAGTATTAAAGAGATGGTCATAATACCATAGAATTTCACTTTTATAAAACTTAAATTAGATTGCATTTTCTATTAAAAAAATCAAATTTACTTTTCCCTCTACCAATTTTAAACTCAAAAATGTAATATGAAGGAAGTTTAAACAACGCAGTCCGCTCATGAATTACTTTAGGCTTTATTGCATGTTAATCATTAATTTTCATATTGTATTGTTTAAATTTGAATATTTTAATGACAAGTATTCTAAAAGCTTTTTGTGTCAGGATAATATATTTGAATTGTTTCTTTTATTAAATGAACTCTGGGTATATTTGGTCCACCAACAAAAGTAGACCACCAAATTTAGGAATTTATGACCCGTCATTAAGATTCCAGTATTAAAGAGATGGTCATAATACCATAAAATTTCACTTTATTAAACAAAAATTAGATCGCATTTTTCTTTTAAAAAAAATCACATTTATTTTTCCCGCTACTAATTTTAAACTTAAACTTATAATATGAAGGAAGTTTAAACAGCGCAACTGTTAGGCTTCCTTGTGTGTTACTCATTAATTTTCATATTGTATTGTTTAAATTTAAATTTTTTAATGACAAGTATTCTAAAAGCTTTTTGTGTCAGGATAATATATTTGAATTGTTTCTTTTATTAAATGAACTCTGGGTATATTTGGTCCACCAACAAAAGTAAACCCCCAAATTTATAAATTTATGCCCCGTCATTAAGATTCGAGTATTATAGAGATGGTCATAATACCATAGAATTTCACTTTATAAAAATAAAATTAAATCGCATTTTTCTTTTAAAAAATCATCACATTTACTTTTCCCTCTACCAATTTTAAACTCATACTTATGATATGAAGGAAGTTTAAATAGCGCAACAGTTAGGCTTCATTGTGTGTTAATCAGTAAATTTCATATTGTATTGTTTAAATTTGAATTATTTTAATGACATATCTTCTAAAAGTTTTTTGCGCCAATATATATATTTGAATTGTTTCTTTTTTTTAAATGAACTCGGGGCATATTTGGTACTTAAAAAGTTGAAAATAAGCACTGCTTGTTAACTTTTATAGTTTTAAATTGTTCAGACAATCGGTGTCGGCCACCAAATAATCCATATTTCACTTCATAATTTTTATACGAATTATGTTTTTAGAGTAGTTATGATAATGACGAAAAATTATTTTTTCGATGAAAATACAAATCTCTATACATAACACTAATAATATTAAGCTATGTTCTGTTTAACACTAATAATATTCAAGCTATGTGTAACAGAAACTAATTTCAAATTAACAAAAGTTTACTATTTTTTCCCCTTCTGGTTATGTTAATTTAAATAGTTTGTTTTTAACGTTTTGAAAGTGCGTTGTATCCTCTTCTAATTCAACTAATATAATACAAAAGAAAAAATTAAATACGAGTTACTTCAATTTTTGATACTTGGAATAAAGGTAAATCTGTTTTCTAACAGATAATAATTCTTTATAAGAATACCTCAGAAGTATATGAATGTTCACAATTGCAGACGTGGGAGCAAGCACAAGGCAGCTCCAGTTTTCCAGTTTGTCATCCAGTTTTCAAAATTGTTCAGGAAGGACGAAAAACACTGAACGTTTTTTTGCATCGTATAATACAAAAAGTACAACTCCTTTTCCTTTATATCTCTATAGCCATTTCTTAGAGCTGCCTGGTTCTTGCACTAATCGATAAAGAATTTTTTTCTTTATAGGAATAAGTGAAAAAGTGTAAATCGGGGGAAAAAATGGAGCTGCCTTGTTCTTACACCCACGTCTTTAATTATTCTAACGTAATACTACAACTGTTCACAAATAAATTCGGTAATGTTTTAAATATATTCTCTTGGAGTATGACTCAGTCAAATATATTTGTAGAAAAAATAAAAACATATATAAGAAGCAAAAATAATTTTAGGTGAAAAAAATCTTACATTTTCTTTACGCTATAAAAATAAATTTGGATGATTGAAAAGTAAGAGAGTTGTAAATAAAAGCGTTTAATTGCAAACGATCCATGTTTTAAGAAAAAAAGAATTGCCTATCATCGATTTTTATACGCATAACTTTTTAATTATTATTTTCTTATGTAAAAATAACTTTTTATTTCCTTTATAAAATAAAATAAATTTGGATGATTGAAAAGTAAAAAAGTTGTAAATAAAATCGTTTAATTGAAATCTATCCATGTTTTAAGAAAAAAAAATTGCGTATCGGCAATTTTTATACGTATAACTTTTAAATAATTACTTTTTTAAATGTAAAAATAACTTTTTATTTCCTTTATGAAATAAAATAAATTTGGATGATTGAAAAGCAAAAGAATTGTAAATAAAATCGTTTAACTGAAAACGATCCATGCTTTAAGAAAAAAAATTGCCTATCAGCGATTTTTATACGTATAACTTTTAAATGATTACTTTTTTAAAGTAAAAATAACTTTTTATTTCCTGTATAAAATAAAATAAATTCGGATGATTGAAAAGTAAAAGGGTTGTAAATAAAAGTGTTCAATTGCAAACGATCCATGTTTAAAAAAAATAAATTGCCTATCAGCGATTTTTATACGCATAACTTTTAAATGATTACTTTTTTTAAAGTAAAAATAACTTTTTATTTCCTGTATAAAATAAAATAAATTCGGATGATTGAAAAGTAAAAGGGTTGTAAATAAAAGTGTTCAATTGCAATCGATCCATGTTTAAAAAAAATAAATTGCCTATCAGCGATTTTTATACGTATAACTTTTAAATGATTACTTTTTTTAAAGTAAAAATAACTTTTTATTTCCTGTATAAAATAAAATAAATTCGGATGATTGAAAAGTAAAAGGGTTGTAAATAAAAGTGTTCAATTGCAAACGATCCATGTTTAAAAAAAAAAAATTGCCTATCAGCGATTTTTATACGTATAACTTTTAAATGATTACTTTTTTTAAAGTAAAAATAACTTTTTATTTCCTGTATAAAATAAAATAAATTCGGATGATTGAAAAGTAAAAGGGTTGTAAATAAAAGTGTTCAATTGCAAACGATCCATGTTTAAAAAAAATAAATTGCCTATCAGCGATTTTTATACGCATAACTTTTAAATGATTACTTTTTTTAAAGTAAAAATAACTTTTTATTTCCTATATAAAATACAATAAAATTAATATTCAAATAGTAGTATGTTATTTGCATTTGAAACTTCAAATTAACCACGCGTTTAGTAAGCCAAGGGGATTGGACCCTTTACGGCTCATCCCCAATTGCTCCCGCGCCTCCCGTCGGATCCGAGAGGGAGACGCATCGCCGAAGGTGTGCGGCCGGAAAGCGGTCGAACAGGTGAATCTTTCTCCGTACGTAAACTTTTCCCGCACGTCAAGGCGAAATTTCCCAGTTAAACCCTTACTTTGTAATTTTCAATGACTTGCTTTTCGATGTAAATTTCTATGTTTAATTTGTTTTCATGTGAATAATTAATATTCCGAAGTAGTTTTTTTATAGATGAATTAATTAAAAATGTAATTTAGAAACCTTTAATTTTAGAAATGAAATATTAATACCTTTGATCAAAGGTAAATGTATAACGTTTATTACAATATTAATATATCTTAAAATTGCAGCTGAGTAGTACTCTAAGGAAATTGTTCTTATAAACTACTTCATTTCCTGATTACTTGGTTGATCAAAGAAAATTCTTATGAATGTTAAAAAGTTTTAAATATTGTTCAAACAATACATTTTACAGTAAATAAATATTATATATTGTTAAAATCTTCGTGGGTTTGAATTTATCAGTACTGGTATGCAGGTATCAGTATATTTTTAAATTACTTCCTTTAAACTTTCGTTTTTATAGTTTATATTTTCGACAGACGTGTTATAAATATACACCTTCTGTTCTTCTTATTAAAATTACTACCAAATCCTTCTGAACTCACACTATTAAAAATAGGTACTTATAAATAAGCAAAATATAATAATTTTTGATTACATTCGATGCTTATCATAGTTCCGAATACATAAGTTTCATTTTTAAAAAAGACATGTACTTAAAAATGAGTAAAATGTATTAAAAGAGCAGTTGCTTGCCTACACTTGCTGCCTTCATAAATTACTTTAAACAATTACAACCAGGACTTACCGGGAATCGAGCCCAATCTGTCTAACTGATGTCGTCCACACCGAAGTCCAGGGTCTTATCCGTTGTTCTACCATATTCCGACGCGAAGAAGTTATAAACAGAACTAATGTTAAAAAGGCGTGGCAAAAGAATGGGAAGTAAGATAATTGAGCCGTAATAACAAAGTTTTCATTTAGGCAATCGACATCAAATAACGTAATAGCGTGGAAAACCATCTTCTGAACAAATCTTTTAAATTTGCCAGGTCGCTTTGTTAAGAGGCTTGCACAGAAGCTGATATTAGCAATATTAAACCATACTGCTAATTTTTGCGGAACTACGATTATTTAAATTTCAATACGTCATCGCTCATTTACGATGCAATCGTACTCAAAGAAAAACGAGTACGTCCTTGTTCTCATTTTCTAAGCACATTTTTTTACAGTGCACAATACCCTAACTCAGACCACAATCTGTGTTTTATTAGCCTATCAATTTATCACCGATAACTTTATGAATATGAAAAAAAAAATATTTTTAGACATGGGCATCATGTTGTACCAAAGGTACTTTAAAATAGCAGTTTAAAGAGACTCGACAAAGTCATTTTTATCTAACGAGTATTTAACTCTTTAAATTAGTTCTTTCCATTTAATGTAAAAAAGCCTAATTATTTTAAACTCTTTTCCAAGCGCTTCTTTTTATAAGTCTGTAATATATGGAAAGGATAAGTCTGTAATATATGCAAAGGATAAGTCTGTAATATATGGAAAGGATAAGTCTGTAATATATGGAAAGGAAAACTTATAAAAGAAATTCCGCGAATTTTTGATTTTTATTTAAAAAACTTTATTTTTCACATCGAATAGAAAATTGAAGATTTGATATTAATAATGTATCAGTTGAAAAGTATAAAAAATTAGACATGTACTTTAAAAATTTCCATTTGAAACTATAAAACACATTATTAAAATTATATAAATTAATAAAATTATAATAATAAAGGTATTTTATTTAACATATAATTGCAAATTGTGGAAGTGTATATTAGTATATATTTTTATACATACCTATAAAAATAAGCAAATTTAAAACAATAAAATTGAGTATAATAAAAAATTATTTAAATTATTATTATTATACAGAGCTTACGAAATGATTATTAAAAAATAGACAAAATAGACAAAAATAGTCATAAGCAAAGATAGACAAAAATAGTCATAGGCAAAGGTAGACAATTACCTGCATTTTCTAATTTGCATATTTTCTCTTTAAATTCCTTGAATTTATTTTTAATGTATTAGAAGAAGAATATGTTTTAATAGACCTTTAATATAATTTAATTGTACACCAAAAACTTCTTCAAAAATGGGTTACAAAATTACTATTAAATAATAGTCGTCCTAATACTGCAGCCTAATAACAATGATATATTAGATAGTACTTCTCGTATGCAAATGTCTTAAACCCCAAAACCAATTTTTTTCTAGCTTAGTTAAGTTCTCTAAAATATTATAAACAAATATAATCCAGCTCTTAAAATAAACATTTATTAGAAATCTATATTAGCATTGAAAGTTAATTGAGAAAATTTTACACGCCTTGTTAGTTAATTTAAGAATAACTATTTTTACTTAAGAAGGATAAATAAGATGACCCAATATTTTAAAGCAGAGCGAACATTCAACCTTTACCAGACTTTGTAACATTTCCGTACCTTTGACATAAGTACAGACACTTATTATTCTATGAAAATACGTAATTTCCTGTAAGGATATATTAATTATAAATTTATTATACATAAAAAATCTTTAATAATAAGTTCGAAACAGTCTTTCAAAAAAATTGCCTTAATGAATAATTTCTAAATATGTTTAAAAAGCTTTTATCACCATTGTATAAACGAATGCAACAAAATTAAACTAGATTATCTTTAAACAAGTGCGTTAATTTATAAGTGTTGATTAAGTAGCGTTTTAATGTAATTTTTATCATTACTCGTCCAGTACTAATTTAGCCGACAACCGAAGGCTCACTGTTTAAAGCAAATGTTCTCAAGGGCAAATGTCCTTAAATGTCCTTGTCACTCGTTGAATCTGCCGTAGCTCAAATGTCCTCACGTTATTCGAGGTGTATAAGTTTGTAGAGTTGAGTTCTAGATCACATATAGATCTCATCATCTAACCGTAGATATACGAGTGAATTTCCTCCTACATAAACTTCTAATCGCCGCCAATAGCCCATTTTATAGCTTTTGGTCGACGTAAATTCAGCCAATCTAAATTTGTCATTTTTAAGCACTTTCATAAATTAAATGCATAGAAAGGGAAAAAGTAACTTAATTCACAAAAACTAACAAGTTAATTCTTACTTGGCAGATTTTCTCAAATTCGCAACAGGTGATAATATAGACGCGGAATAATTTTACAATATTCGATTAATAAAATTCGAATATCAAATCTATGGCTGCTTTTTATGCCAAAACTGAAACCCGCTCTGTCATGTCCTTTCAAGGCTCGGCTCAAGACAGAACTGGCCGAATTCGCCAAAGAACGAAGCTTAAATAGCCCCCGAATGTTTTCTCAGCAGAATATTTCCCAGCGATTCCGTTACGACGTCGATCAAAACGGCGAAAATCTGAAAATAATTTCGCCTAATCCATACAGAAATTCCGGTTGCGTTAGCTAATGGAAGACATTGCGACAGCACTTGAAAAGCAAAGGGATTAAATTTTTTTTGGGTGCCACCGTCAGCTGCTGTTAACGCGACATGTGGAAATCTTTTTTAAGAAAAAAAAATCCCTTCCTCGGGTGAGTTTAACATTTGCTTTTTATAGTAAAATCCCACTTCTTATTGAGAGTTAAGGCTCCACACATTAAAATAGTAAAAAAGGAGAAATTTTCTAGGATAAGGAGCTTTGTAAATAAATGATGGTGTTCCATAGCCAACAAAGGAATTAACGTCTTGTGTAATGTTAAAACAACAGATTAAGCAGGCTTTGATTCTAGATGCAATGAATCTTATTCCCACTCAAAATGGCGTGGGACGATGCAATTACGTTTAGGTAATTGAATGCTAATCTTTTGTGTCTAACTGAATGTAAAGGAATTATTAAATAAAGCCTAATTGAAAACAGACTTTTATTAAAGTATGACGTAGAACTGAGCTCTCTAGTTACAAAACCGCATAGATCCATTTTCATAAATTTTACAGGAGATTCTAAAACCAATTGATTGTGTTTTGGATCTAAACGCATGACTTTGAGTGCGTTTTCAGACTAGATCCATACACTTTCAATATAAAAAACTAGTACCTGCACCTACTCGTTTTTCTTTGAGTACAATTGCATCGTAAATGAGCGATAACGTACTCAAAATTAAGCAACCGTACTTTCTCAAAAATGAGCAGTGTGATTTAATATTGCTCATCTCAGCTTCTGTTCAAGCCATCTTAACAAAGCGACCTGTTTTAACTAATAAACGAAAAATCACTATTGAAAAGATTTTAAATTAACTTTTAATATTTTAAACTTTTTTTTATCCAGAGTTAACGGTTTTATTATATTACACTGTAAAAAAAGGTACTTAAAATGAGTGCCTGAACATACTCGTTTTTCTTTGAGTACAATTGTGTAGTAAATGAGCGATGACGTACTCGAATTTAATTAATAGTACTTTCTCAAAAATGAGCAGTGTGATTTAATATTGCTCATCTCAGCTTCTGTTCAAGCCATCTTAACAAAGCGACCTGTTTTAACTAATAAACGAAAAATCACTATTGAAAAGATTTTAAATTAACTTTTAATATTTTAAACTTTTTTTTATCCAGAGTTAACGGTTTTATTATATTACACTGTAAAAAAAGGTACTTAAAAATGAGTACCTGAACATACTCGTTTTTCTTTGAGTACAATTGTGTAGTAAATGAGCGATGACGTACTCGAATTTAATTAATAGTACTTTCTCAAAAATGAGCAGTGTGATTTAATATTGCTCATCTCAGCTTCTGTTCAAGCCATCTTAACAAAGCGACCTGTTTTAACTAATAAACGAAAAATCACTATTGAAAAGATTTTAAATTAACTTTTAATATTTTAAACTTTTTTTTATCCAGAGTTAACGGTTTTATTATATTACACTGTAAAAAAAGGTACTTAAAAATGAGTACCTGAACATACTCGTTTTTCTTTGAGTACAATTGTGTAGTAAATGAGCGATGACGTACTCGAATTTAATTAATAGTACTTTCTCAAAAATGAGCAGTGTGATTTAATATTGCTCATCTCAGCTTCTGTTCAAGCCAGCTTAACAAAGCGACCTGACAAACTTAAAATAGTTGTTCAGAAGATTTTTTTTACATTATTTGATGTCGATTGATTAAATGAAAATTGATTTATTACAACTCAATTATCTTACTTCCCATTATTTTGGCACACCTTTTTAACATTTCTTTTGTTTATAACTTCTTCACGTCCCCGTAGTAGTACAACGTATTAGAAACAAATATACCGTCTTTTTTCATTTTATTTTTTGGACTTATAAGAACGTACAGCTTTTTAGAGTAAAACAAATGACAAAAGTAAAGAGGTTGTCAATAATTTTAGTTTTTCTTAAAACGAATTTAGAATTGTGATATTTATTTATTTTATGCACACTGTAAAAAAAAAGTACTAAAAAATGAGTACCTGAACCTACTCGTTTTTCTTAGAGTACAATTGCACCGTAAATGAGCGATAACGTACTCAAAATTAAGTAACCGTACTTTCTCAAAACTGAGCAGTGTGATTTAATATTGCTCATCTCAGCTTCTGTTCAAGCCATCTTAACAATGAGACCTGACAAACCTAAAATAGTTGTTCAGAAGATGGTTTTTTTTACATTGTTTGATGTCGATTGATTAAATAGAAGCTGAGTTATTACAAATCAAATTATCTTACTTTCTATAACTCAACTATTCTACTATATTGCAACTCAATTATCTTACTTTCCATTCTTTTGACACACCTTTTTAGCATTTCTTTTGTTTATAACTTCTTCACGTTGCCCTGGTAGATTAACGGATAATGCTCTGGACTGCAGTGCCTGTTGATCTGGGTTCGATTCCCATGTAAGTGTTGGTTGTAATTGTCGATATTTATTAAAGGTGATTTAGGAAGACAGCCTATGTATGGATAGCATCTGCTCTTTTTATTCATTGTACTCAATTTTGAGCACCTGTCTTTTTCAAAATTGAAACTTATGTATTCTGAGCCATGATAAGCATCGAATGTACTCAAAAATGAGTACATTTTACTTATTTTTGAGTACCGATTTTTAGCAGTATTTGGTCCATACCGTTTTGTAAGGTAATATAGTGCGTTGAAAACTTGTAAAAATATTTAAAAAAACGATTTTGTGAAAATGTGGATCTATCTGGATTCGCGATTAGATGGTTGAATTAAAAACTTTTCATTACACGAATATGTTTATTTTTTGTGACGTTAATTGTCAGGTTTGTAATTATAGTTATTTTCTTTTTTCATGACAATCTATTCCACATGTTTTGGATTAGTTTGTTTAACGTAACGTTAAAGGAATATAATGAGTTATTTAGTAGTCTGAATTAAAGCATACTTAAAATTTTTAATTGCATAATTTAAATTGTAATGAAAGTACTATGGAAGCTAGCATACTTGTTTTTATTTAGATTAAGTTTGGTATAAAAAATTAAAATAGAAGTAAAATCCAGAAAGCAAAAGAAAATAGTTAAAATTTCATCTCGTCTGATTGAGTGTTCTATGATTCCTATTTTAAATTTTAAATAATTAGAAATTTATAAAAAAAATTGTATATTTCACACCTACGATTAAACATAATTCAAATCATACACGCATATAAAATTTATTATAACAAATTATATTAAGTTATTTTTGTTTCTACAGCTTCAGTTACTTGTGCTAGTTTCAGAACAAGTTTTTGTCCGCTGGTTTCCTTTGTGTAGGCACTCATTCTTAAATCAAATATAAAACGAAATATTTACAGTAATACATATTTATTAATATGCCAATAAAACAGAAACCCCAAAAAATATTTTTTTATATAACTATTGAACAATTTCAATGATGGTACACTGTTAAAAGTAAGTACTCAGTATAAAGTTAAATGTACTCATTTTTGAGTACATTCGATGCTAATCGTAGCTCCGAATAAATAATTTCCATTTTTGAAAAAAGAAATTACTCCAAAATAAGTACAATGAATAAAAATGAATAAAAGAGCAGTTGCTTGAATAGGTAGGCTGCCTTCATAAATCACTTTCGAACCCATATTCTAAGGCACCATAGTCCAGTGCCTTATCCATTGTACCAAGGCAACGTAAAGAAGTTATAAATAGAAGAAATGTTAAAAAAGTGCGCCAAAAGAATGAGAAGTAAGATAATTGAGGCGTAATAGCTCAGTATCCATTTAAGAAATCGACATTAAATAATGTATAAAACCATCTTCTGAACAACTATTTTAAGTGTGTCAGGTCGTTTTGTTAAAATGGTTTGAACAGAAGCTGAAATTAGCAATATTAAATCACACTGCTCGTTTCTGAGAAAGTACGATTACTTAAATTTGAGTACGCCATCGCTCATTTACGATGCAATTGTACTCAAAGATAAACGAGTATGTTCAGGTACTAATTTTTTGTTACCCTTTTTTACAGTCTAATAAAATAAAACAGTTAACTCTGGATCAAAAAAAAAGTTTAATATATTAAAAGTTAATTTAAAATCTTTTCAATTGTGATTTTTTCGTTTATTAGTTAAAATAGGTATCGTAAATTAATTTGAATCTATTTTAATAATAGTTTTATCTATGCCTAATAATGAAATATGAAATAATCCCATAGAAAAAAAAATAGAGCGCACTAAAGGATTACCCAATATCCGCAAATGATGTGAACAATAGTCAAGAATTTCTAGAAGAAATTTATCGGAATTTGTAGATCAAACTTTGATAGATGCAATTCGATAGATGAAATTACATTTAATAAACATGTTTGAAAAATGTAAGGAATATCTTGAAAGCTCTCCCCTTGCCCAGAAAAGACTTATATAAAATACTTTCGTTTATATTGAACTTTTTGCAGATTTCTGAAACATTTAAACTACAGATACACGTAACATAAGTTAAATATATTAATATTTTCATATTAAAGATTTGTAATGAGTTCTTATTGTTATTTAATATAATTAAATATATTTAAAAAAAAATTTGGAAATAATGAAAGTGTCAACGTTTCAAGAAATGTCAAAAAATAATCATTCTTCTATTTGCGTAATTAAGTTTTGACTAATACACATATTTGCGTATTGAAAAGGTTTATCATAGTTGCGATTTGTGCTAAAGGATTTTGTTCGTATATTTTTTAAACAGCTCTTGGAAATCAGGTAAGCATTCGAACATATTTATTTATTTTTAGACGCTGGTTGTAATGGGCATTCTTTTTGATATATATATTTTTTGATATTATTCTTTTTGATATGTTCATAACGCTTGGTAAAATTCTTGGTGTATTATCTGAGGTTATTTAATTATAATAAAATATTAACTTACTACTAAGAAACATAATTTGCATAAGTTTTTCCTATACAACATAACAATAAAGTAGGTAAATAATTATAAATCATCTATATAACTTGTATTTACAATTTGCAACAAAAATATAATTTATCTCTCCTGTTGTAAGGATTTTGTAGTGCAAAATATAAAGCTTTTTCCAATGCTAAATGTAAAAAAAAACAAGTAATAAATAACTAGTATTTAGAATTTGCAACAAAAATATAATTTATCTCTCCTGTTGTAAGGATTTTGTAACGCAAAATAAAAAGCTTTTTCCAATGCTAATCGTAAAAAAACTAGTAATAAATAACTAGTATTTAAAATATTAAACAAAATAATCTCTCATGTTGTAAGGGTTTTGTACCGCAAAATAAAAAGCTTTTTCAATGCTAATCGTAAAAAAACTAGTAATAAATAACTAGTTTTTAAAATATTAAACAAAATTATCTCTCATGTTGTAAGGGGTTTGAACCGCAAAATAAAAAGCTTTTTTCAATGCTAATCGTAAAAAAACTAGTAATAAATAACTAGTATTTAAAATATTAAACAAAATGATCTCTCATGTTGTAAGGGTTTTGTACCGCAAAATAAAAAGCTTTTTTCAATGCTAATCGTAAAAAAATAGTAATAAATAACTAGTATTTAAAATATTAAACAAAATTATCTCTCACGTTGTAAGGGTTTTGTACCGCAAAATAAAAAGCTTTTTTCAATGCAAATCGTAAAAAAACTAGTAATAAATAACTAGTATTTAAAATATTAAACAAAATTATCTCTCATGTTGTAAGGGTTTTGTACCGCAAAATAAAAAGCTTTTTTCAATGCTAATCGTAAAAAAACTAGTAATAAATAACTAGTATTTAAAATATTAAACAAAATTATCTCTCACGTTGTAAGGGTTTTGTACCGCAAAATAAAAAGCTTTTTTCAATGCTAATCGTAAAAAAACTAGTAATAAATAACTAGTATTTAAAATATTAAACAAAATTATCTCTCATGTTGTAAGGGTTTTGTACCGCAAAATAAAAAGCTTTTTTCAATGCTAATCGTAAAAAAACTAGTAATAAATAACTAGTATTTAAAATATTAAACAAAATTATCTCTCATGTTGTAAGGGTTTTGTACCGCAAAATAAAAAGCTTTTTTCAATGCTAATCGTAAAAAAACTAGTAATAAATAACTAGTATTTATAATATTAAACAATGTATGAGCGAAGCGTTCGGAGTACCTGGGGGCGTAGCCCCCCCTAACCTCCTATATGACTATTAGTATAGTAGCATGGCTTTTGAGATAAATATAAATGACTTGTATGTACAATTAAGGACAGTACAAGGACAGCACGGGACAGCACAACAAATTAAAATAAACAGTAAAAGTTGGCCTGAAAGCCTAAGTCTTGTCCTATGATGAGAAAATGTATGGTTATGTTTCAAATTTTTAAGGAACTACGTTATGGTTATATACATTGAAAATAATTGGCATAAAAAGCCTACAACGAAAAATATCTGACTAATTATCATGGTTCTGAGTGACAATCACATTACAATAAAAACAGTGAAATAGTTGGCATAAAGCCTACAATGAAATATAAATGACGATAAATCAAAGCTCAGGGGACAACTACATTGCTAGCTTAAGTTGTAATCTCTTCTGTTGTAAGGATTTTGTAACGCAAAATAAAAAGCTTTTTCCACTGCTAATCGTAAAAAAATTAGTAATGAATAACTAGTATTTAGAATTTGAAACAAAAATATAATTTATCTCTCATGTTGTAAGGGTTTTGTAACGCAAAATAAAAAGCTTTTTCCACTGCTAATCGTAAAAAAACTAGTAATGAATAACTAGTATTTATAATTTGAAACAAAAATATAATTTATCTCTCATGTTGCAAGGGTTTTGTAACGCAAAATAAAAAGCTTTTTCTAATGCTAATTGTAAAAAAACTAGTAATAAATAACTATTATTTAGAATTTGCAACAAAAATATAATTTATCTCTCCTGTTAGGATTTAGTAACGCAAAATAAAGAGCTTTTTCCAATGCTAATCGTAAAAAACATACTTATTTTAGATGTAAGTAAACACGTATACGTAATTTTACGATAAACGTATTTATTTTGCAATATTTTGTACTACTATTTAATTTTTTAGGAAGAGGATTTTATTCCCTTATTTCCTAAGACTTATTTTTATTCGACAAGGGCATCTAAAAGAACAAGTGTCGGAGGACAATAAAATATCCGATTTAATATAACATTTGTAAGCAATATAGCGCTTTGCGTCAGAGAAACCAAATTATACTCGCCCTGTATTCATTGTAGATGCTTACACTTTAAAATTATAAACATTGTATTGAAAAATATAACTTTTCAGACATTTTTAGGGAGTTTTATCGTTTTCAAAAGCGTTCCATCGCTTTTATTAACGGGAAGTATTATAAATGTTTTAAACCAACTGTGTTACAAAAACTTTAATAATATATTAATTTGAACTTAAAAAATAATAAAATAATCTCTCCTTTTAAAAGGTATATTTTAATGATGACATTTTAAAAATTGAAATAGATAGTTTTTAAGCTTAACATAAATTTTAATACATATTTGAAATTTTTTACGCTTATTTAATTTTTTTTAAAGTTTTAACTTATATACATTTATTTAAGGTGTCAATTTTAACGCTAGACACTTCAAAATATGCTCTACGCTAAGTTATACATAAAACTACGCGTAATTTATTTATAAAAGTATGTATATAAAATTGAATATTTATAATTCAGATTTATATCAATTGATTTTTTGAAAATATTTAAGCTAGATGTTTACGGAATTTAAACTATAAAAAGTTATTAACTAGATATATTGAAATAGGTTATTATTTGTTAATTTTTAAACTATAAAAATAACATTGAATGATATTAATAAAACAACTACAAAATAATATTCTAATTGGAAAATTATATTGTCGGCATAAATTATAATTTTTTTTACTGTTCAAAATAGTTAACATTATCATTAAATATGCCCCGCTTAAATTTTTCGTTAAAAAATTAAAATATATTTTCAGCAGTTTTTCATAAAATTTACGAAACGACGAAAAAAAGGAATTCTATTTTTGACGAAAATATTTTGTTATTTTGGCGAAAAAGCACAAGGTGGTCACAAATTTTTGGGCAATGGTCCTTGTTTGGCCGTATCACATTTCGCTGTATTGGCATAATAAAGCATTATTTTTGTCCAACTACTGCGCTTATATTTTAAACAAGTTGCAACAAAATAAAGTAGTTAAAGTATGGCAAAAAGAATGGTTTATTATTGAGTATTTAATTAGTAAAACAATGACCATCGTCCAACCATTTATGACCACTCTGTATAGTTAACAAAACTTTTGCCAATTTTTAGTAACCGTTTTCATAACCGCAGTAGCTGATATGATTCCATATTAGTATTTTGTTTGTTTTAAGTTAATGCATTAACAATTTATTTTCAATTAAAAATTCAAAAGTCTAAAACAACCTCAATTTCTGCAATGCCGATGTGCTTCATTTAAAATTAAAAATGAGATTAATTTTTTTCTCACCTTCAATTCAATAGGTTTTATATTGTATGAAAATTGCGTAAGTTTTATATAACCCTTAAAAAGTATTTTAAATTGTTTTTAACATTTGTGTATTAAATTAGTTGTTTATCCTGGAATTACTGTTAAAAGGTACTACTGTTATAAAATTTCGCTTAGTAATAAAAATAACTACATTAATTTAATTGCTATTTTATTCATAATTATTTCGGTAATTTGTTAATTTTAATTTTATTGAAATTAATCAACTTAAATGATAAAACGAAATGTTAACATGAAATCATATATCACATAAATTTTAATATTGTTTTAATATTTATTATAGATACAAATCTAGTAAAAAAATTATTAAATCTAAAATTTTAATACTTTTGGTCAAGGCAGGCGTTTGATTTAAATTTTTTCCAAAGGTTATCAACACGAATTTTGTAGCAACAATTTAAATTGAAATAACATATGTGCTACTAATTCAATTTCAATAAATTTAAGTTCAATTTAAAGTAATGCATGCAAAACACTTTCGTATGCAACTAGTAAAATATTTACACTTTTACAAATATTTTTTTAATTATAATCAATTTTATTGAGCTGTATCTAAAAAGCCCTTTTAAGTTTTTTTCGAACTTTGTACAAACGCATTCTTATATATTTACTTTATTAGATAAAAATTGGAAAAGTATCTTTTATTATTGTTTATATATTTTTATTTATTAGACCCGAGAATTTATGTATAATAAATTTAAATTGGCCACTTTTTGCTTACTATTCGCCAACTTATGCACAATTTGCGCCATACACACATTAAATACAGATGCTACAATAAAAAAAAATTTAAAATATAAATTAAAAAAAATTGTAGCATTTGAAAAACTTTTTAAAACATTTGAAAACAAGAGTTCTAATATATGAATAATAGGGTTGAAAATATCTGCATACTTCATTTTAATATGTAACATTCTCTAAAACTATTTTTTCCCTAAATCTTCGTTCAAATTAAATAAAAGTCGTTCACTTAAATAAAAGTCTTTACAGCTTTTTATAAATGTCGACAAGATTGACATAATTAGTAAAAAAGCTACAAACAATTCTTCTGACAGAGTTTCTTTTATCATTTTAAACAAAAAATACCGAAATATTTTACTGTTGTTGGACAATTAGTTTTATTCTAAACAATGGCGGAACAAAAGGAATTTCATATTTTTTTAGGCAAAAAATTATTTAATTATATTAAAGTAACCATTTTTAACAATGATAATAATATTTACACATAACATGGTATTTTAAATTATATTACACTTATCGAAAATATTAATCATGAAATAAATATATACAGGTATATCCTTATTTCTTTACTTTCGGAAGTAAAAAATCAGTAATGCGCACATTTATTTGTAATAATTTAATATAACATTATAAATAACAAATACACATATAACCATTTTTCAAAATAATTTTGTTTTAAGTGAGTAGTTATTTATATCTTGAGGTACATTTTTTTAACCTTTAACTCAGACATATGGGTTTGTGAAATTTTTTAATTTTTATGTGATTAATGTTAATATATTTGTTAAAATAATAATAAAAAGCGATTAAAAATAAAGTGTTATTAAAAAACATATATAATTGCGATTATTTAATTTCAAACGCACAATAGTCAAAGTGCAAAACAGAAACTACTTTAAATAAAAAATAATAATAATAAATAAAATACATATGTTGTTAATGGCTGCATTTTTATTATTAGAATTTAAAAAGTAGTTTGTATAGGAAATTAAACTTTTATTGCGTCGCTTTTCGAATGTTATAAAATCGAACTAGCAAAAATATAAAGTTTATTCAAAATAGGTACAAAAAATAACATACTAACTCATCACACATATAATAAAAGGTCTATATATTCATTCCCTTAAATATATTTAGAGATAACTAAACAAGTTTGCGGGAACAAAGTTTTAGAGAACTTTCCCCGCCCCACCTGTTTGAACAACTTTTAAAAGTCCGCAAACTTTTAATATCTCCCCCTAATGCCCAAAACAGCTAACAATATCAACTTGAATCATCGTGACAGATCAACCGGTTTTAGCCAATTCAACACTTAACATAGAGAATGGCACTTGGACTTACTTTCGAGTCCTGATTGGTCACGTGGCTCTTCGGCTGAAGGGGGACTAGTGAAGAGGCTGTCTGTCTTTCGACGCTCCCTCACACCAAGTGAACAGAATTATCGTCTGACGCAACAGTCGATCGACCCACCCCCGCCCCCTTTAAATTCGCTTCGTCGCACATGCACATAAAAAATTCCAATTTTCGAAAAAAAATCGGGATAGGTGAACTCGGGTCATGGTATAACTAATGATTCCTCAACGACATAAAAGGAGAAGTGGTCTGGAGGAAAGGGGGAAGAAAAAAAAAACGACAGCGCGGTCATATTTATTTATTTTCAACTTATTATTTGGACTCGTCGAGTGGCGAACTTTTTCGACAGCTAATGCAGTTCCCGTGGGGGGTTGATATTCGTCTTTGCAAGATAGATGGCTATTGCCTCCTCGTTTTAGACGTAACGTTGAGAGGTCTGCGTTTGATTAATACGGGGCCGGAACTGGGACCTACACTTTAATTTTAAGCCTACTTTTTTTTCTCTCTCTCAAAGATTGTGTGGAATATTTCTTTAAATATAAACGAATATATTGGAGTTGGAAGGAATTTTGAGAATGGAATAAACCTCCAATGGGTTTGAAATTTCAATGAACTCAAGTAAGAGTTAGTGTATGGGATTTATGTTACACTGGGAAATGTTAGAAATTTATATTGGATATTATTAAAGAATAGGAAACTCGTCTATTATGCAGGTTAAAAATTGCTCTTTAAAAGCTCCTATTTATTTGAGAATATTATTCCGAATGATTTTAGTAAAAAAAAGCTTTACAGTTCATTTTTTTAACTTTTTTTATCTGAAGCAAATGATGAAATGGTTAAAAATGTGTGATGCATTCTCAACGTGTGAGTACTTAAAATTTAAAACGTGTGCATATTTATTAAAAATTTTGTATTTTAAATTAGACAGTGGGAAAATATTAGAATAAAATTTAATTAGTTTTTTACTTTTTTTTCTTTCAAAGATTGTGCGGAGTATTTCTTTAAATATAAACGAATATATTGGAGTTGGAAGGAATTTTGAGAATGGAATAAACCTCCAATGGGTTTGATATTTCAATGAACTCAAGAAAAGTTCGTGTATGTGCTTTATGTTACACTGGGAAATGTTATAAATTTATATTGGATATTATTAAAGAATAGGAAACTCGTCTATTATACAGGTTAAAAATTGCTCTTTAAAAGCTCATATTTATTTGAAAATATTTTTATTCAGCATGATTTTAGTAATAAAAAGCATTATAGTTTATTTTTTTAACTTTTATTTACTTGAAGTAAATGACGAAATGGTTAAAAATGTGTGATGCATTCTCAACAAGTGAGTACTTAAAATTTAAAACGTGTGTATATTTATTAAGAATTTTGTATTTTAAATTAGACAGTGGAAAAATATTAGAATAAAATTTAATTAGTTTTTTACTTTTGTTTCTCTCTTAAAGATTGAGCGGAATATTTGTTTAAATATAAACGAATATATTGGAGTTGGAAGGAATTTTGAGAATGGAATAAACCTCCAATGGGTTTGATATTTCAATGAACTCAAGTAAAGTTCGTGTATGTGCTTTATGTTACACTGGGAAATGTTAGAAATTTATATTGGATATTATTAAAGAATAGGAAACTCGTCTATTATACAGGTTAAAAATTGCTCTTTAAAAGCTCATATTTATTTGAAAATATTTTTATTCAGCATGATTTTAGTAATAAAAAGCATTATAGTTTATTTTTTTAGCTTTTATTTACTTGAGGTAAATGATGAAATGGTTAAAAATGTGTGATGTATTCTCAACAAGTGAGTACTTAAAATTTAAAACGGTAAAGGTGTATATTTATAAAAAAATTTGTATTTTAAATTAGAAAGTGGGAAAATATTAGAATAAAATTTAATTAGTTTTTTACTTTTTTTTCTCTCAAAGATTGTGCGGAGTATTTCTTTAAATATAAACGAATATATTGGAGTTGGAAGGAATTTTGAGAATGGAATAAACCTCCAATGGGTTTGATATTTCAATGAACTCAAGTAAAGTTCGTGTATGTGCTTTATGTTACACTGGGAAATGTTAGAAATTTATATTGGATATTATTAAAGAATAGGAAACTCGTCTATTATACAGGTTAAAAATTGCTCTTTAAAAGCTCATATTTATTTGAAAATATTTTTATTCAGCATGATTTTAGTAATAAAAAGCATTATAGTTTATTTTTTTAGCTTTTATTTACTTGAGGTAAATGATGAAATGGTTAAAAATGTGTGATGTATTCTCAACAAGTGAGTACTTAAAATTTAAAACGGTAAAGGTGTATATTTATTAAAAAATTTGTATTTTAAATTAGAAAGTGGGAAAATATTAGAATAAAATTTAATTAGTTTTTTGCTTTTTTTTTCTCTCAAAGATTGTGCGGAATATTTCTTTAAATATAAACGAATATATTGGAGTTGGAAAGAATTTTGAGAATGGAATAAACCTCCAATGGGTTTGAAATTTCAATGAACTCAAGTAAGAGTTCGTGTATGTGCTTTATGTTACACTGGGAAATGTTAGAAATTTATATTGGATATTATTAAAGAATAATAACTCGTCTATTATACAGGTTAAAAATTGCTCTTTAAAATCTCATATTTATTTGAGAATATTATTCAGAATGATTTAAGTAATAAAAAGCTTTACAGTTTATTTAATTTTTTTTTTCTGAAGCAAATGATGAAATAATTAAATATGTGTGATGCATTCTCAACAAGTGAGTACTTAAAATTTAAAACGTCTGTATATTTATTAAGGATTTTGTATTTTAAATTAGACTGGGGGAAAATATTAGAATAAAATTTAATTAGTTTTTTACTTTTTTTTTCTCTCAAAGATTGAGCGGAATATTTCTTTAAATATAAACGAATATATTGGAGTTGGAAGGAATTTTGAGAATGGAATAAACCTCCAATGGGTTTGAAATTTCAATGAACTCAAGTAAGAGTTCGTGTATGTGCTTTATGTTACTCTGGGAAATGTTAGAAATTTATATTGAATATTATTAAAGAATAGGAACTCGTCTATTATGCAGGTTAAAAATTGCTCTTTAAAATATCATATTTATTTGAGAATATTTTTATTCAGCATGATTTTAGTAATAATAAGCTTTTCATTTTTAAATAATAAGCTTTACAGTTTATTTATTTAAAGTAAATGATAAAATGGTTAAAAATGTGTGATGCATTCTGAACGTGTGTGAGTGCTTAAAATTAAAAAAGCGTGTATACCCAGACAACACACATACGTCTATATGACGTCTAATCAACGTCATCCATGGATAACAGGTTCATCCATAAGCCATCCAAAAACGTACCGATAACGTCTTATGGACGTTTTCTAGAGCCAACATGTGTGCTCTTTTTGAGATCTATAAAACGTCTATAGTCATCCACGATATCCATAATTTGGATAACGTGGATATATACTAGACAGCCATAAATATCTCATTCGCATCTATCGCACGTCTATAACACCTCTAAATTATAATCAATTTTATCTCTAACGGACGTCTATAATATCCACAATATATATTTTTAGCACCCGATAGATGTAAACCAAACGTCTGTGATATATACAATATTTACTTCTAAATATGCAAAATCTAAAACTAAAGAAAATAAAAATCGATTCTGAAGTATTCAATTATTTTCTTTACATTTGGATTTTATTTATTTAGTAGTTAATATTGCACATTCATCTTGTATTTGGTTTTATTTCACAACTTTTATTCTTATATTTATTTTAGCATATCAGTCAGGCTTATTTCTTTTAAACTAAAATCAAATAAGACATAACTACAAAATTAGTTTTAATATTCTTCTTATTGAGAAACTGCAGACTTGTGCTATAATTTGTAAATAATAAATATTGTAGGCACACTAAGAGAACTTAATTTTATTTTTAAATATGCATGAATTTGCAATTAAAAATTACTTTTCTAAATGTTTTCGAAAAACTAAAATTAAATAAAAAACTGCTTAAATACTAATTTAATAATTGTTAGTGACACTCATACTTGACTATTTACTTTAATCATTTATTTAATTTATTATATAATATGCATTATTAATTTATAAAGCCCTTTAAATTTACTTCAGCTTAGACTATGAAATTTACCAATACATTTAAGCATTAATTGATAAAAACATGTATTTATAAAATATGAAAGTGTTAGTCTTTGCATTGAAAAATCTTAAGTAGGAACACAAGTTTATTGATTGTTTATCAATTTATTATTATTGATTATTTATCACATATTTTACATTGCACATTATTAACATTGTATTAATTCTTGTTCATGGCCTGTCATATCCAGTCCTTCACAACATTCTCAATATAGCTATCCAGCTCATCCTCCAAAGCAATTTCTTCTCACAGCAACCTACAAAAAGGGAATAAAGTATTTAAAATTGCATTGATTTAGAAAAAGAATTATTTTGAATTCAAATTAGCTAACATTTCTTGAAAGCATATATTTTATATCTGTAAAACTTAATTATGCAAGTTGGTGATTACTAAAAATTACACGAAATCAAAATAACAAGTATGATTTTTGACAAAAGCTGTATTCCTGAGATTTTCAGTACTTAGGAAAATAAGAAATGGCCTTTTTAAGAAAAAAATTATTACTGTTTTTAATACAAATACTGAACCTCTGCACTCTGGAATGATTCTTTAATATATATATATTTTATGGAAGATATTTCTTATTCCGAACCTCAAATTAAATTGTCCAATAGAATGCAGCAAAGCTAATAAGATTTTGAAACTGGCAGCAAATACTCCTGTGAGCTTTTATAAGCTCTCAGAAAAAAGCCATTGAACTCAAGGCAAAACTTGAAATAAAACTGATTCTGCGATCTGTAATTTTCAGTTTTTTTTTAAATGAATTTTAGGTAAAGAGTTGCGTCCAGCGGGTAGGCAGTGTTCTCAAGCAGTTGCGAAATGACCCAATACGTTGTGCCCATGCGTTGTTTTTCTCTATGAACTTTATGGTTATTTCCGGTTAAACACACAATTACAAGTAACAGCTAAAGCATTGCGTCATACTTTCTAACTATGGTCAGATGACAAGATTGATTTACGATCGGATGATGTTTATTGCATAACAGGCTATCAGTGACAGTTGCAAATTCATTTCGAAGCATTTCTATTTGGTTTGCACGATTGGATGGTAACGTCGCACTAGAGCTGCACATTCGACTATTGGCAACAGTTTAACACTTATCTCAAAGGAAAGAACAGAGAGCAATGCTTCGTATTTTTAAACCATGGTCAGATGACTAGGACATCATCCAAGTTGGCACCTGACACAACTTTAATAGGCGTCAGTACATTGGATCCCGATTACATTACTAGGCACATTGCTTTAAAAAAAACGAGCATTCGTTTGAGGCACCGGCACATTACTTTTGCACCGGGCAATGTCAAACACAGTTCTAGAAATGCAATATCCTCTATCACACTCTTTTGGTTGCATTAATTCACCCAAAAACTAGTATACAAAAGGGATTTCAGACAAGCTCAAACTACTGTTTTCAAACCATATACCCTTCCTCATACTTGCATTCATATTACTAACATCTTTCAAACTATCAACATACATCTCATAAAAAAAAAGAAAATCTTTTAACCAAACCACATTTGCTAGCAGCCATACCAACAGCAATAAAGGGTACTTACATATAACAACATTTATATGTTGCTGTGTACTAGAAAAATGCGAGTGTGTACTTTAAAGCAATTCTACTCAAAAAGAATAACTCTGAATGTCAATTTATCATATAACTACAAATTCTGTTATACCCTTTAAAAAAGAATAAAAATCTTACGAAAAATACAAGTGCATACTTTAAAAAAACTATTTGAAAAAGAATAATTCATATTTTCAATTTACGATGTATGTGTAATATCATGCAACTCTCTAAACCAATCATGGAAATTCCTTTCATTTCATATTTGTTATCAATTGTCCCATTCTCACATTGAGAAGTGAATAGTCCGAAAAAATCGTCAAGAAGTACCCGCTATCAATTAAAAATCCCAACTGAATTTTAAAGCACAACTATAAATAAAGAAAAAAAATTTACTAACTTAGTTTGTGAAATATATAATTTGAAGGAAACAAACTCCGCTACTGCATTTTGAAAATTACGGCTTTTAGATAAAAAAAAAATCAATCAGGTTAAATATTTACAGCAATGTTTGCTGTGAGAAGCAATAATCTTTGCGTCAATTTTACAGTAACTTGCGGCATTGCTGGAGCTTATTTCAAGCCTTGAAATGTAGTATACAATAGATGACACTTGATTGATTTATAATCTACAGAAAAATAATCCCTGAACTTATCAATTTCACACACGAAACACATCTCATCATGCATATATTATTTTGTATAACTCATTTAATGAATTAACAGAAATAAAGAATGGCTTAAAATTATATACGAATATGTGATATATATTTTCATATTAATACAAAAAAAAGTTTAAAATTATTCATTTCACAACTCATGTATGTTGTATCACAGTCTAGGATCTTCAGTTATTCCTGCTTATCACCCAATATTGAAAGACACTTCATTTTACAAGAACTTAAAAACCTAATAGTTTGAGGAAAATTAAAATAAAAATATTTGCTACAAAAGAATTATTAAAAGATTTTTTTTTTTTACTAAATACTTAATTAATCTGTCATGAAGTGAAAAATTCTTTATAATTTTAAAACTAGCTGGAACATCAGAAGTACAGGGATTAAGTAATTTTTTTAACGATATTTTGTTGCCGATAAATACAAGAACTAGAAAAATCAATTACCCATCGGACACTCAAAATATTCAAGTGAGCGTGCAAAAATTAATTTTTCTAAAAATAGTAATAAAATGTCCCCAAAACATAAGGAAATATTCATTTTTTTATTTAATATTTAAAAAAAAACTTCATTCTTAGTTCAAGATCGTAAATCTTGTGATATGCATACTTAAAAGTTCAACATTTACCCCTTTCCATATTTAAGTGTTTCCCCCATTTGTAAAATATATAGGCTGTCAATAAATACATCAGGAAACATTATAATTAAACATTTCTACTACTAATAATTTCTTTAGTATTGTGTCAAAAGGAAAACTTACATTTTAAATTATGTGAGGTACCAAAGTCCATTATATAAAAAAATCTTACTGTATAGCAATGATTATCCTACTACTTCTGCTCGCATCAGCTCATGTGTCATTTTCAGGTATCAATGAACAGCTGTAACATCTGGGGGTGCAAATTCTCACTCACTCTGTTAACAAGATTTGCAGGATTTCACTCTGGTTCCATTGTCATCGAGAATCTATAACATTAAGAATAAGAATAAAACTAAAAATCTTTTAACCGAATATCATTTTACCTATAAATAATCTACTTTTATTTTCAATTGAAAAAGTAGTGTTTAATATTTACATAACAATTTAGTGTATTATGTCAATAGTCTCATTTATCCACTTATACTGGCAAAGGAAACCTAGCTTATATTTCTTTTTAATTAGTAGTAAAACTCAATATTAATATGTTTCAAATTCTTTTTAATTTAATATTTTCCATACTAAACTACATAAGCGATTAGTGTCATATCTTATGCATTGCATAAGATAAGCACATTGTGATAACGTTTTTGTTTGTCACATTGCATTGCTATTCAAAATTGTTTATGACAAATCGTTTTAAATAAACAAATATTGATAAAACTTAATTGAATATCAATGTATAGATATTCAATTAAGGTATATAAAGATTAAAATTTACGTAACTAGTTCCATTCCCAAGATATTTACCAATGTAAAATACGCAGACATTAATTTGCAATTATTTTAGTAAATAAACATTGTTAGTATTCTAGGGTTAATAATTATTTATCAATAAATTATTAATTACCTAGTTAATTGCATAAATTTCTGAAAAAATTTACAATTTTATTATTTAAAATGATAATCTAGAAATTTTTTACTTGAAATAATATGGGAGTGGGGCGAAGAGTCCCTCCCTTTCCCACGCCTAAGGGAAACACTTTTGTGCCTTTTCAGAAAAAAAATTGTACTACCTTTTTTGATAATTATACATTTCAATAACTATTTCATGCATATTATAAATTTGATATATAATATGAATTAAAAAACACACACACTTCTCACAACTTTTTTTGGCTTCAAGCACATGCTATTTTTAAAAGTATCAATAAAAGATTAAACAAAGGATTTTCCCGAACTTTTAAATAATAAAATGCTTCAGTTACTGGAGTAAAATTATCTGAACTCATGTATTCAAATGCGTTTATATTCGTCTATTAATATCATAAAGTTGGGAATCAATCGGAAAAACATTATTGTAATAATCTGATATTCAAAAAAACAACTTAGTGTATTACTATGATGTCAACGCAAAAAACGGCTAACAAGTTATTTTTAATTAGTAATAAAAAGTCAATATTTACATATATGTTTCAGAGTATTTATAATGGAATATTTCCCACATAAAATTACATAGTAAGCTTCACAAAATCCCGTTAGGCCTTGTTTCAACAGACATTTCACGGAAGAACATCAACAAGCATTGAGTTTGTAAATCTTAAAATATATTAATAAACCCTACATAAAACATATGCCGAAGTACGTATCAAGACATTAAAATTATATATCTTACCTTTATTTAATAGCAACGCTTTGAAACAACACTTTGAAAGCATTCTTAATTCCCGCCGCAGCATAGACTCCTTCCGCCATGACGCTTCTTAACGAATTTCTCGTCTCATCGCGTGGCTTCACGCGGCGCCGAGACAGTTCAGCCAATCAGGCTTGTCCATTTTTTTGGAGGTTTTTAATACATCTTTTAGACGAATATAACAGAAAACGTCCATGGATAGATATCTATAAGACGTAAAAAAAGCACCTCCATCAGAGGTACTTTCATAGATATCTATAAAACATCTATAGTGCATATTAGACATCTTATAGAAGTACAACAAAAGTATGTACATAAGACGTGTTTTTTTGTGGGCTTATGGCTAACTTATGAACGTCGAGGATGTCATGGAGCTGTTTCGACGTATTATATACGTAAAATAGAGCAGTTGTGTTGTGTGGGTATTTATTAGGATTAAGTTGTATTTAGTAAAGTTAATGTAGATTTATACACACTGTTAATGCATTCTCATATTTGACGAAACAGACGTCATTTTGACGAAACAGACGTCATTTTGACGAAACAGACGCCCGCTATATTCTTAGATTAAACATTTCGTCAAACTGAGAAAATTCTTTTTGTCTTTTTTTTTAATGACATTTAATTTGCCATAAAAGAGGACAATTTTAAATTATTTAATCATCATCGAAGAGCTTACTCGAACCGGGGACCTCTCGTTCCAAAGTCAAACGCTCTATCCCCTCGGCTAAAAAGACTCAATTAAGTTCCGGAAATATAAGTATAAGGAACAAACATGAACTGATGACCCAGAAAAGGGCCGAAAAGGAATCTGAGTAGAGGACTTTCGTTCAAAATTTGAGGATTCTTGTCTCGTCAAATGTCACGGGATTCGACGATAACGATTGTCAAATGTAACGAAAGTAGCTTTGAAGATCGCAGAATTTTCGAAAACGAAAGTGTTACTTCTGAGAGTGCAAGCTCAGAAATAAACAAGGTTTTATGCAAAAGAGAGCTGTTGCGTATAGAAATCTCTTATTTTTTTCTTTTTGTGAAAGTATAACGTTTTCTAAACAGCACATTAATTCTTGAAGTAGTGGCATTTCTTTATCCAAATAACCAAAAGCTATCTAAAATAAAATTGTGATTCATTGAGTGCAATTTAAGAATAACAATAATGCCTTGTTAAATAAAGAAGGGAAGTTTCTGTAAAAATTCCGTGAGAGTATTTTTAATAAAATAGCAGCTGTTGCACTGTTAAAAATAGGTACTCAAAAAGAATTAAAATGTACTCATTTTCGAGTACATTCGATGCTTATCATAGCTCCGAACACATAAGTTTCATTTTTTAAAAAGGTGTACTCAAGAATAAGTACAATGAGTAAAAATGAATAAAAAGACCAGTTGTTTGCCTACATAGGCTACATTCATAAATCATTTTCAATAAATATCGACAATTACAACCAAGACTTACCGGGAATCGAACCTATATCCTAAGGCACCGTTGTGCAGTGCTTTCAGCTTCAGACATGTAATTAAAAATGAATAAAATGAGCAAAATCTTGCCTACATATTTTGTCCGTTGCACTACTAGTGCGACTTGAAGAAATTATAAACTAAAGAAATGTTAAAAAGTTGTGCCAAAATAATGGGAAATAAGATAATTGAATTGTAATAACTCAGTTTCCTTTAAGCAATCGACATCAAATAATGTGGAAAACCATCTTCTGAACAGCTATTTTAAGTTTGTTAGGTTAATTTGTTAAGATGACTTGAACAGAAGCTGTGATTAGCAATATTAAACCACACTGCTCATTTTTGAGAAAGCACGATTACTTAAATTTGAGTATGTCATCGCTCATTTACGATGCAATTCTACTCAAAGAAAAACGAGTATGTTCAGGTACTCATTTTTAAGTACCTTTTTTATAGAATAACAGAGTGTGGCATATGAATTATTCTATTTTTATCTAAGAAGCAATTCTCCAAACTAAATTGAATAAAAAAAATTCCATATTACTCTTCGATACTCATTACTACATTATTAAATTTCGTATTATTCTTCGGGCAATTGAGTTTACCTTTTTGCTGCCGGATTTTCTCTCATTCCCTGACATTGCTCACTGCATTCCCTGAAAGGCAAACGAAATAAATCGTCGACAGAAGTCTTCGGGAGGGAAGAGTTGTTAGTGTCGCCGGATGTGTTGTGCGGAAAAGAACATTGGATTCCGGACCGCAAATCTCGTCTGATAGAAAGGGAATCGAGTACAAAACGGTAAGCTTAAACTCGTTAGGAAAGCGACGTCACGGCTGACTTTCCATTTCCTGAACTCTGCGGGTCCGTAGAAGGAACGTTCCCGAATTTTTTCCCAATTTTGGCGATTTGTCACTTCATAAAAAAAGGTTAGCGGATATGTGAGGGAAATTGCCATTATTTTGGGTACTTCTGTAGAAATTATAACAATCTTGTGTTATAATCATGAAGGGTATTGATGGAGAACTCTGCGAGCAGGGAACAAACGCGGTAACTCAATGCTAGTCAATTCAATGAAAAATTTTGAAGTCCTTTTTACTACAACAACAGAATCAGAAACAAATAAACAGTCTTTTTATATTTTATTTTCAAAACTTATAAGAAACTTCTAGATGTTTGGGGAAATATATATATTTTTAGCTATATATGAACGCAAATAACAAAGTATAAAAGAACGCAAATAAAAGAATAAGTAACAAAGTATAAAAAAACGCAAATGAAAGAATAAGTAACAAAGTATAAAAGAATGCAAATAACAAAGTATAAAAGAACGCAAATAACAAAGTATAAAAAAACGCAAATAACAAAGTATAAAAGAACGCAAATAACAAAGTATAAAAGAACGCAAATAATAAAGTATAAAAGAACCAACCTATCAACATTTTTATTATTTCTTAAAATGAATTTAAAACGGTGATATTTATTTATTTTATACTATCACAACGTTGATATATTCTCATTTTAATGTATAGCGTCCATCCTTCATATATAATTGTGGCAGTTATTTAAGCTTCATCGGTGTTTACCATAGTTCTCTTCCGTCGCCAATAGTCCAATGTGCAGCTCTAGTGTGACGTTAATTAACCAAACCAAGCCATAGTTCTCTTAATTGTTGCATAATTTTTTGAGTGACTAAAACGATTCTGAAATATATTTTTCAAATCATTCATTCAATATTGGATTTCCTATTCTCTTTTGTAATTCTGAATATTCACAATTATTAATCCTAACATGACACAAATCTTATCTTCATTTTTCTCTGAAATTATTGTACTCAACAAGTTTGAAAACGTTATTATTTAAATTTATTAATTTATTTATGTTGCTGAAGAAACAAACGTTGGAAATGAACAATTTTCGATACTTAACATTTGCTTTCTGCGTCATTAAATGACATAAAATGTTTTAAAATAATTTTTCCGTCATTTTTCATTATTGTTTGAAGCATATGCTAAAAACGCATAAAATTGTTTCAAGGTTTTAAAATAATTTTTTTTAATTATGCGATCAATTTTCTTTAAAAAAAATATTAATGCCAATGGTGTTAAAATAGTTGTAATAAAGTATCAAAGCATAAGAGCATATTAGTTTCAAATATCAGATTGTTATTATCTTATCTCTAGATGTTATTCTACAAAGAACGCGCTTGCTTTTATGTTACAAATTATTTTTATATTTTATTTTCATATTTTATTTTCTATTTTATAACAGCTCTCGTATTTTTATGTTACAAATTAATCCCATCTCTTATTTTCTGTTTTTTGACCGCTCTCATGCTTTTATATTACAGATTACATTCATGTTTTATTTTTACCACTTTCGTGCTTTTATGTTACAAATTATTTCATCTTTACTTTGTACTTTGTGACCACTCTCATGCTTTTGAGTTACAAATAAATTTCATCTCTTATTTTCTGTTTTTTGACCGGTTTCGTGCTTTTATGTTACAAATTAATTCATCTTTACTTTGTCCTTTGTGACCACTATCATGCTTTTATGTTGCAAATTTATTTCATCTCCTATTTTCTATTTTTTGACCGCTCTCATGCTTTTATGTTACAGGTTAAATTCATCTTTGTTTTCTGTTTCTTGACCGCTCTCGTGTTTTTACGTTACAAATTCATTTCACCTCTTATTTTCTGTTTTATTGATAAGAACGGAAACCCACTAAAAATTATAACTTAACGATTATCTAATTTCCAACATACCTAAAGAAATTAACTAACCCACTTCAAAAGTACAAATGGACTCTTTTCCATTCGATTAATAAGAAAGTATTTGATTTCTGATTTAGAACTTGGGAAAAGACTGTCATCTCCCAATGCCATCGATTTCTAGTGGCATGGCATGAGAGCTCCAAGTGTGAAGTCGGCACGTTCCCTGTCAGCAGTCCTCAGCAGCTGACGAGAGGCACAAGACCGTGTAGTTAACAAGCTACAGCTGCCACTCACATTCAAATGGCAGCCCTACTTCGAATCGAAAGTTAACATGACCACTGCCAGACGCGCCAATCAATGCGTGTGGCTGACATGCTTAGGGAAAGCATTGTTTTTGCTGGGGGAAAAGGGGATTTTTGTAACTCGGGGTTGAAAGCCAAAGGATCTAAATGGGTAAGAAATTTTTTTGTGACTTTGAGTACGTAATAATTTCGTTTATTTAAAAAAATATACCAAATTGAAACTTTGAAATTGGATAATAAAATAAAGTTAAATCTAAGTGAATTTAGTAAAAAAATATTTAAGCGTTTGGGAAATTTTTATGCGGATTTTTAAAAAAATATTCTTTTAATATATTTCTTAAGGTGTACATACTTATAAAAAAATTTAATATGCGTTTTATTTTTATAAATGTAATTTTTTAGCATTTATTTTATAAAGAGGGTGCATATAACTAATTGAATGTATTTGATTCTGACATATAAAGAAGTTAACACTTTAACGGAACTGAATGCCTTATTTTGTCCATGGATTTCATGTTTTTCTAGCAATACACTTAAACTTTAAATTCATAAAAATATTCTCGATGTCGAAATATTTTTTAAATCTAAAGAATCGGGCTGTTTATTGGAAGGTTTATCTATTAAAATAATAAAAATGAAATATATATATATATATATAATCTAAATGCATTGGAAATATAAAGTAAACTCTTTTTGAGAAAATAACTTTACAATTTTGCACTTTTTCTAACCGCTCGATTGACTTATGCGTGGCATTGCTATCTTTTGCATAATGACTACAATTCTTTTAGAATAACTAGCAACATTAAAAATTTTTTTACAAAAAGTCTTAACTAAATTATAAAATCAGTAATATTTTCATTTTTGAAATAAAATAGGAAAAAGTTATTAAGTTGTTAAAAAGACTTTTTTTAATAGAAAACTGTTAAAAAGATTATTATCAGTTTTCTCCTCTCTACGAAAAATATTTTTTTTTTACATTTGTATTAATACATTGTAATTGAATGTTATTAAAAAAATATGTTAATATTGGTTTTGTCTCTTTTAAAGTCTAATAGATTAACCATACTTCTCAAGTATAATTTAAGACGTTAAAAAAATGTTTGTTAGCCATACTATTTAAATATAAATTACACGAAAGTCATTTCTTTAATGAAAAATATGTATCAAATAAACATAATTCTTAACGTTCTTCGTAAAAAACATAAAACAAGAACTATAAAATACATTTTTATATATAATTTTTGCTGACAGTTTCTTTAAAAGTTTAAAAACTGATTAATATTTCAAAACCAACTTTTGATTTTTGCCTATAAAATCTGTTCAAATCCAATTAAAATATTCATAAACTGTTAATTAAAAATTTAAATATCTTTGGAATGTTACTCTAAAAATAAAACGGCTGAACAACTAATCTACTTTTTTACATCCAAAACTAACATCCGATATACTTGACCTACTATTTCAGATTTCGAGGTTATATTTGATGGCACTTGATGAAATATAAAGGTCAGTCATTGAAGAAAATTGCATAAATTTGACTATTTACATTAAAAGAAAATATTATAAATTTTCTGTAAATATAAATAACGGTAACATATAATAAAACTTTTAAACTCAATTACAATAGAAATTCAAAAAATATACAAGTTTCTTATATTATGGAGATCGATGAATATTAGTAAACAATAGCAGGATGTATAGAGTTTTTGTTTAGAAAAAAAATTACAATATTAATCTAAAAAATGTCGAATGCGTCTATCTGTGATAAATATTATTAAATTCATTTTTACAATTAATAACGTGGGTGTAAGAACCAGACAGCTCCAGTTTTCAAAATTGTTCCGGAAAGACGACAAACACTGTACATTTCTTGCTATATAATACTAAAGTACAGCTCCTTTTCCTTTATATGTGTATAGCCATTGCTTAGTATAGACTGGTTCTTGCACCAATCGATAGCAGATTTTTTATAGGAATAAGTGAAAAAAAATTAATTCAGGAAAAAGTGGAGCTGTCTGGTTCTTGCAACCACGTCTTTAATTAGGCTAATTTCATTTAACAACTCTGTAAGAAAAGTTTTGTTTTACTAAAGGGTCAAAACCACTGCAAGCGTTTACTTATATACCATGAAATACAATAAATTTAAAATAATTCGTCAATAGTTATTTGCAAATGTTGATAATAATTATTTTAATAAAAGTTACAGTTAACGTATAATGTAACTTTATTCAAATTTCGCTAATAATTAAAAAACATCCAAAAAAATTAATAATTCCCTATATAATTTCCAAGTAACTTCCTAGTTAAAAAATATCTTGAAAATATAAGCATGAAGTAAATGAAAGCTAACCTTCTACATGTTCGCTGAAATTGCCCATATTTGCTCAAGACAGCTTCTTGTCAACGCTTTAATGAATGTTGTATGCATCAAAATAACTGCTGCTCGCAATCGGGGGAACTCATATAGTGTGTACCGCGATAGTATAAAATACAAAGGTTCGGGTACAAAATGCGAGAATTTGAAAGTAGAGTTAACGTATAATGTAACTCAATTGGGCGCTCGCTAACAGTTAAAAAACATCATACGAAAAATTAATAATTTCCTATATAAATTTAAACTAACTTTCCTAGCAAAAAATATCTTGAAAATATAAACATGAAGTAAATGAAAGCTAACCTTCTACGTGTCCACTGAAATTGCCCATATTTGCTCAAGACAGCTTCTTGTCAACTCAGTTCAATGAATGTCTAAATCAGAATAACTGCTGCTCGCAATCGGGGGGAACTCATATAGAGTATACTGCGATAGTATAAAATACAAAGGTTCGGGTACAAAATGCGGTAATTTGAACTAACGTCCTTGTTTTATATGTAAATAAATAAACAATGCAGTGACTTTACCCTCCTACAGATCTCTCCTGATTTTCCCACCCCACTCCTGTCACCTCAGGAGTTTTGGCGGCCGCAGCTATGTAAACAAGCCCTTTGGAGTTCTTTTAGCTCTTATTTCCAATTCGTAGAGGAGATTAGATAAAGAGCAGTCCGGACAGTCATCTCTTCTCAACATCCAATGTCCTCAACAATGCGCACTTTCTCGATTAGTTTCAACTTCATTAGGCCTTTCATTAAAACAATCACAGATTATTTCCTCTAAGCAGAGCAGGATTTAGAGTAAGTGGGCCCCTAGGCTGAATATGTAGTATGGGCCCTCCAACTATGGGGAGAGGGGGAAAGGGAATACACCCTAGTAAAACCAGAAAGGGGGTATATCGGATTTTTTTTTTTTAAATATATATTCCAGAACTGAATATTAAATCATTTTTAAGTGTTCAACTAAAATTGGGATACATTGTTTTTTTTTGTAAATTTCCGATACTATGTTAAAAAATGTCAATGGTTTCAAGGAATCGCAATGGCTTTCTAGAATCTATATAAATGGTAATAAAATATTACACTCGTCTTTGTAATACCATCAAATGGCTCTAAACAAAATAAAAACAACTGTTTTCCCTAAAAAAAGTAAAACAATGCTTTGTAATTATCACAAATTAAACATATTTTTTTTTAAACGAACATAAAATTATTAGGGTACATTTACAGTGTATAAATCTGTTACGAAAAGTAGAATTTTTAGAATTAATAGAAGACAAGATTGTAGTAAACAATTTTCATTGGATTATCATCCTTTTTTAAATAATTTTTTACACAAGTTGACACTCTGTTTTTTTTTTGTTTTTTTTTTGTGTGTGTGGTGCGATACCCTAGGCTGCAGCCTACGTAGCCTATGCCTAAATCCGGCCATACCTTTAAGCACGACCACGTGTAATTTGATGATCCATGTATCCACCTTTTCTACACACACTGCGAGTTTTAAAATAAGACGACAGTTTCATTTTATTTCATAAAAAAAATATTCGAAAGTGGCGCCCCCTATTGTCATTTAAGAACATATCAATTTAGAATACGTTTCAATTGTATGCTGAATATTAACGTTCTTATATATTATAGCTACTTATAATCGGTCCTTTATTTACCTTTTTTTCGATTATTCTGCTACTTAATTTTAAAAATATTTAAATTTGTTAAAAGAAATTATTAAAAATTTGATGGCCATATCTCGTTGAAGGCTTAAATTCTGTCTTTCTTAACTCAATTTATCAGGGTTTTTTTTAACCCACTGACGCTTACGCGATTTTGGCAATTGTAAAGTCTTTTCACTGCTTGGAAGTTTGTTTAAATATTATTTCCTAGGCGTGAACGTTTATTTTTTTACCAAATTTTTAGTTCATTGTAAAGAGATAGCTTTCAAGGTCTACCTCAAACAATTTGATTAAAAAAGATTGTAAAATAGGGTATTTTCAGGAATTTAAACATTGAGTGCATTGATGGAAAAACTGGAGATCCCTAGACGTAATATCACGTCTATGAGCGTCAGAGGGTTAATATTATATATTACCAACCGTACTGGTGTAGCTAGCGGGGGCGAAGGGTTTCACCCCAGATGTGAAGGATAGGGGTTGCTATGTTCGCAATTTAATGGAACATTTTAATATTTTGACGAACAAAGAAATAAAATTGTAATACCATAATAAGAATAAATAAAAAATCACTAACAAAAATAATTTATTATTTTCATTATTCCTTAAAATTAGTATTTTATTAATGCACATGAACTTATGTGATTTCAATGAATTATACGATTTAAAATTTGGTCAATACAAACTAAGTCAATTTCCGACCAATTTTACAGAAATCCTAGTATTAATATGGAGACATTTTTCTAAGTATATCTGTCTTTGGAAAATGCTTGCTTACGCTTATAAAATTATTACAACACAAACTTGCGAGTCTTGTTTACCAATGGAATACTGAATAACAAAAGCTTCGTGATCCCGCTAAATGTATAAGAAAACATTATATACGTACTTTTTACGATACAACTTATTGTTTAAAATAAATAATATGTTTTAGTGAGTGTTTGGAACTAGATTTGAAATATTCGCGTCTGACTATATTAATAACAATATCAACTACAGTTTCCCATAATAGTTTAGTGCAATAATTATTTACAAATATTAAATATTAGCTATGTCTTCCCAGCAAAAGTTATCTAAGGCGATAGTTTTGATTATATTTATAAAGAGTCAGACGAGTGAGATACTATTTAGTTGTGCATAACAATCTAATACACTCAATTGAAATTCCGTATATTTTTATCTAAAAAAGTATTTAGTTTATATAAACCAGGCCACAATGGTCTTTCCACTTAAATTACCCCAGAAAAAATAAGTCAGTATAACAACTTCGTTAAATTTGTGAAATTAAAGGTTTTATGCAGATAAACTGCATTTTTTTTTTTAAAAAAAGGTCTATTTAATTTAAGATTTTTGTTTAAATATCCTTCATATAACCTGTAAAAACCAGCAAAAAACCTACAATTTTGAAACATTAAAATTATTGAAGAAAAAATGCTACTTGATGCAGAAAAATTAAAAATTAAAAAAACAAATGCATTTTTTTCGATATCCTTTATAAAACCTGCAAATATCTTCAATTTTGATTAATTTTTTATGCTGACTTTTTTGCTTAGACCTACCAAAATATACTCACAAGCCTTTTTTAAATTGATTATGACTTACGTGGCATATAGGACTGCACATACAGACATTGAACACATGCCCCAGAACAAATTTGCAATAATCCACAATAGACAAGGAACCTTTGGTTGGAATTACCTGATTCAATTTGGTAAACTACTGATCAAGAGTCCTGGCAACTGGTTTATTACGAACAATATGTTAATTTACCCCAAACAGCGAATATTGCCTTATCATTGTTTTCTTTTACTCATACTTGGATACCTAAAGTCTTTAAGTATAACAAGTACACATGAACGATTTCTTTTATTGATTTTCAAATTCTTTCCCCCTCTGATGCAACAATATTGACTGTAGGATCACGTTAATATTCCCTTACTAAGCGAAAGTTTTAATAACGATTTTGATTTGTTTTATCACGATAAAATGTATTATTTAAAATAACTATAAAAATATTATTTTTTTAAATGCCTAAATTTTTTTTAAAGAAATCTCTGTGGTTATTTTATAAATGTATAATACTGGTTGTACTTCAGTTATAAAGGAAAATGCGTTTTTTATAATTTTCTATTTCAAACTCTTTTGGATATTTCAAGGTAGTATTATAATTTAATTGTTAGAGATGTATTTTGTAAACTCCTTTTGTATTCAAAACTCATTGTTTAAAAAAAAATTCATACACACTAGATCCTCTTAGGGAAAGTGTATTTTTTGCAATAGATTTTTATTAAAAAAACTAATTTTAAATAAATACTGACTGAAACAAAAATTTAAAATTTTATTCTTTGGAAATACTGTCCTGTTTAAAAATATTTTATTCTGAATGTTCTCTTTAATATTTTTTTATAATACTTTAAATAGCCATTATTTCATTTTTTAGTTATATATTTCTTTCGCTAAGAGTCTATTTATCGTATTCTCCTATCAAATATACCTTCCTTCAAAAAAATATTCTCCCTTTATCTTCATTCCTTAACCTACTACCCCCTTCCATTAAAATCAACTCCATTATAATTTTTCATTTTAATCTAATACAATTTTCAATTTGGATTTACTATTTTGTTAAATGTAATCAACTACACCTAGGAATGTAACAAAAAACTCCCTATAAAAATTGCAATTTTTTTTTAACAAATTACATTTTCTGAGCTTTTCAACATTTCACATTAAAAAACATATATATTTTAGTTTTTAATTTATCAACATCAACCTTTAGTGTGTTACTACAAAAAGCTTGTGCTATCACAAATTTTTTAACGAAAGTTTTGACAGTTTTTCTAGCTGGGATTCCTTTATTCCAGTGCATTTTTCATACCTACTCAACCACTATTTATAGAATAATTTTGATAATGGACTAACGCAGTGGTTATCAAAATGAGGGGTCAAACACCAATGAGGGAACGGGAAAGAGAGGTGAGCAACTAAAGAAGGGTGTGAAACATTCGTAAATGATTAATTAGTACATTTATTCACAGAGACGTTTCAAGGAATTTTTCTAACAAAAGATAACTTTGGCGCCCCAATTCGCATAAACCATTTTTATGGCAATTCTACAACTTTGCCTATATTTTTTAATATTATAATTGTTTAAGTTTATCAACTACAAAAAAAATTGTATTGGAATTACTAAGGTGCAAAGTGTGGTGGAAATCCATAGTCGGCAAGGTCAAGAGTCAGTTTTCAGATAACAAAATGAAACCTAAACTATTTAGCCTCTAAAAAGTAATATATAAATATAAATAAAGTGTAATAAATGAATGTCAAAGTTATTAATAATATAATTGTAATATAATTAAAAATATAAATTTAGAAAATATATTTTTTTTAAACCAACCCACTTATATTTTCCCAATTTTCCCTAAATTTTGGAAACCTTTTTTTTTTTGTCCGGCCGCTTGGGCCTTAAACTGCCCCTGTTTATTCGTACTTGCGTATGTTTATTTGTACATTTATTCGTATATTGAATCGTACTCATATATATTCGTATTTGCGTACAGCAAATTTTTTTTATGTCAGGGGAAGTGACGTGAATGTACACTGTAAAAAAACTCTGCTTAAAAATGAGTACATGGACGTATCGTTTTTCTTTGAGTACAATTGCATCAGAAATGAGCGATTAAGTACTCAAATTTAAATAATCATACTTTGGCAATATTATACCATACTGAGCCGTATGGTATAATATTGCTAATATCAGCTTTTGTTCAAGCCATCTTAACAAATTAACAAAGCGACCTGACAAACTTAAAATATTTGTTTAGATGGTTTTCCACATTATTTGATGTCGATTGCTTAAAACTTAAACTGAATTATCACAACTCAATTTTCTCTTGCTTTCCATTCTTTTAGCACACCTTTTTAATATTTATTCTGTTTATAACTTCTTCACGTCATCCTGGTAGTACAACGGATAATGCACTGGACTGCGGTGCCTGAGGGTATGTGTTCGATTCCCGGTAAGTATTGGGTTGTAATTTATTTAGTGAATAGTGATTTATGTAGGCAAGCAACTGCTCTTTTATTTCATTGTACTCATTTTTTGAGTACATGTCTTTTTCAAAAATGAAACTGATGTATTCGGAGCTATGATAAGCATCAAATGTCCCAGCAAAAAAAAAGTCAGCATAAAATCTTCATTAAAATCGTGAAATTGAAGGTTTTATGCAGGTAAATTAATAACTTTTTAAAAAAAACTGCAGTTTTTTTTAAGGTTTAATGCTGAAAAATTCAGCATCGAAATTCTTGAAGGAAAATTGCAGTTTTTTAAGGTTTTATGACGGTAAATTAAACCTTAAAAAAACTGTAGTTTTATTGAAGGTTTAATGTAGAAAAATTTAGTAATGATATTCTTGCAGGAAAAGTGAAGCTTTTTTGAATATTTTATACAGACTTTTAACAAAGCTTGCACGAAAGTTAAAAACTATTTTTTAATGTTGTTTATTAGAAGATCTAATGATGAAAAATTGAGCATCTAAATTCTTGAAGGGAAAATGAAGTTTTGTTTTTATAAGTTTTATGTAGACAAATTAAAAACTTCAAAAAACTTGCACGTTTTTTTTTTATTTTAATGTTAAAAAATTTAGTAATGAAATTATTGCAGGAAATGTGTAGATTTTGTAAAGGTTTCTTTAAAAGTAAATTTTAGGAAAATTGATAATTAGATTTTTTTTTTATACAAAAGCTTTATTTAACCTGTATGTTTTATAAAAGCGAAATTTTGCTTAATGAAGGGAATGGGAGGTTTCTATTTAAGGATTCCTTTTATCCGATTTCTTTTTTTTTCTCACTGTAACAAAAGTTGATTTATTTTTAATAAGATTTTCCTAATTTAAAATTAATAATTTTGGCAACAATATTTTATTATTTTCTTAAATTTATGCGAGAGTAGGTCCTCTTAGAGACAAATAAAAAATTATTACATTTTACTTATTTTTAAGTACCTATTTTTAACAGTGTAAGATATAAAGTTGAGGGTGGGAGGAGAAAGGGTAAAAATATTAAGAACCAATGGACAACATGTTTTTGATTAAATTATTCCCATTTGAATACCCAGCGCCGTTTCAAAATGTATTTTCAAACCCCAATCTTGGCGTCAGCAAACTCGTTCTTACTAGTTTATCCAATATCTTGCCTAATATATACATCTTTCCACTTACAGTCTTGGTATTTAACCACATTATTATTTTCAATTTATACTTCAAATACACAAAAATTAAAATATAAACCATAAAATTAAAAAAAAAATTAATATAAACAGAAAAAGGGAGCTTTAAAGTAAACCAAAATTTGATATATATATATTAGAGAAATGGAAGTTTATGAGAGTTCTTGTTTATGTTCTATTTTTAGAGTGAGTTTGGGTTTCGTTGTGAAAGTTTATCTTGGAGTATAGTGGTGAAACAACTATCGGCCTTCCAGTCAATGAAAAGGACATTGAACTGAAATCAAGCCATTTTCTTCATTCACTACCCTGCTGCAAAGATAAATTATATAACTAGAGACCATCGATCGATGAACTTCTTTTTTAGAATCTAAAAAGTCGGAGCCAAAGTGTACTTTTTTTTCATTGTGTGCAATAAAGGTTGAAAGACCACTTTACTTCTTTAAAAGTAGAAAATAAACTAAATAAATTCAAAATTCTAAGAATGATAATAGTAACCCATGTTTAACTATTCATAAACCTTATTACGAGCTCGAGTATTGCAATCTTATCCAAGAATCAGTAAACAACCCACATTTTTAAAAATCCCACAAGCCTAAAATTAGGCATGATTTAGAACTGATATACACTGTTAAAAATAGGTACTCAAAAATAAGTACAATGAGTAAAAATGAATAAAAAGAGCAGTTGCTTGCCTACATCACTTGCCTTCATAAATCACTTTCAATAAATATCAACAATTATAACCGAGACTTACCGGGAAGCGAACCCAGATCCCCAGGCACCGCAGCACAGTGCCTAATCATGGCGACGTGAAGAAGTCATAAACTGAAGAAATGTTAAAAAAGTTATGCCCAAAGAATGGGAAATAAGATAATTGAGTTGTAATAACTCAGTTTCTATTTAAGCAATCGACATCGAACATGTGGAAAACCATCTTCCGAACAACTATTTTTATTAGTTTGTCTGGTTGCTTTGTTAAGATAGCTTGAACAAAAGCTGAGATTAGCAATATTAAATCACACTGCTCATTTTCGCGAAAGTACGGTTGCTTAAATTTGAGACCCTCATCGCATATTTATGATGCAATTGTACTCAAAGAAAAACGAGTATGTTCAGATACTCATTTTCAAGTACCGTTTTTTTTACAGTGTGGAATTCTAAAAAAGCAAGAGGTAGAACCTAGAATGTATGTTATACGTACCATGAAGTGCTTAGATTTGAGAACCTCGTGGCCCATTTACTGTGGATGCAATTGTACTTAAAGAAAAACGAGTATGTTCAGATACCCATTTTCAAGTACCGTTTTTTTTTACAGTGTGGAATTCTAAAAAAGCAAGAGATAGAACCTAGAATGTATGTTATACGTACCATGAAGTGCTTAGATATGAGAACCTCGTGGCCCATTTACTATGGATGCAATTGTACTTAAAGAAAAACGAGTATGTTCAGATACTCATTTTCAAATACCGTTTTTTTTTACAGTGTGGAATTCTAAAAATGTTAGAGATAGAACCTGGAAAATATGTTATACGTACCATGAAGTGCTCAGACCACAAAAGATTTTTTAAAAGCTAAAATCTGTCTTTTGTGAATAATTAAAGGAAAAAATAAAGGCCAAAAGACTAATGAGAAAGTTTGTAAAAAAGATTGCACATAAGAATCCAGAGAAAAAGTTATGGAGCTGATATCTTATTTCTTAGAATAATAAACCCAAAATGCTTGCATTTAATATTACCGACATACAGAATATCAACTCCGCTTAACAAAAGAGTATTTAAAGTGTTCATTCGTATTTATTGCTATGCATAAATACAAATATTCTATAAAATAGATTTGAAACACAGCACAAGTTTCAGGAAAATTACTGAATCTATCCTCAACATAAAACAAATGCGTATTCCAAGATGCTTTATAACGAACCCTTTCGACACAATTTAAAATTAATTTTATCTTTCAGACCTTACCAAATTTATTTTAATGACTTACAAATGAAGTTCTTTCTTGCACAATTGAACAAAAATACAATTGAAAACTTATTACGAAAGCGAAGATAAATGTCTGCAAAATTGTAGAAAACATGTCTCTGCTTCTTTGTAGAGGAGTCGAATTATATTTTGAAGAATTTGAACTTTAATCACAACTTCAAATTAATAAACATTATAAGAATATTTCTTGGTTCGTCGTCCGGTAGTACGTGAGATCATTAAAAACTTTTGATAACTATGTTTTTTATTTTGAAGGCATTTTTAAAAAAAAAAATTACTGAAATATAACTACATGTTGAAATAGAATTGCAGTTTTTTAAAGATGGAAATTTAAAACCTACATACTTTCGCAAAATCATTAAAATGAAATTTCAGGTATATTCATTAGTATTTTTAATCGTTTTAAAAAAAGTCATAGAAGATATGAAACAATTGTAATGTACTCGATGAAAATAATAATTTTAAACAAATTATTTTTAATAAAGAGCCTCACATACATTTTTTAGCAAAATATTATTAATGTTCCACACAAATTTATTAATAAATTTAAATAAAACTTAAGAATTCTTAAACTTATGAATAAATTTGTCATATTTTTAAAAAGCCAATCAACATTATTTTTATCAATACAAATATAATTACAAATGTTTATAATGTTTATTTATTATGTAAAGAGTCATTATTTTTTTTTATTAAAAATTTAAAACAAGCCTACACTGTAAAAAAAAGTTCTTAAAAATGGGTATTCAAACTACTCGTTTTTGTAAATGAGCGATGATGTATTCAAATTTAAGTTACCGTACTTTCTCAAAAATCAGCAATGTGATTTAATATTGCTAATCTCAGCTTCTGTTCAAGCGATCTTAATAAAACACCCGAAACTTAAAATAGTTATTCAGAAGATGGCTTTTTACGTTATTTGAAATCGATTGCTTAAATTGAAACAATTAAATATTAAACAAAACAACAATTCCCGATTACAATTCAATTATGTTACTTCCCATTGTTTGGACACCTTTTTTTTAAACAATTCTTCCGATTATAACTTTTTAATGTCGCCCTGGTAGTTTAATGAATGCACTAAACTGAGGTGCTGAGGATCTGGGTTCGATTCCGGATAAGACTTGGTTGTAATTGTTGATATTTATTGAAAGTGATTTATGAAGACAGCCTATGTGGGCAAGCATCTACTCATTGTACTCATTTTTGAGTACATGTCTTTTTCAAAATTGAAACTTATGTATTCCGAGCCATTATAAGCAAATTTAGTACATTTTACTTATTTTCGAGCACCTTTTTTTAACAGTGTATATGAATATGTTTCAACTCAAAAATAAATCAATGGATTTTGGAACATAAATTGATAATATTTATTTTATCTTTAAAAAAGTAGGAATACACAATTAACACTGTGTCTTTTTAAATGCCTTATGGAAATATACTGGATAATAATTATTAACCCTGACCGTTCCGAAAATTAACTAAATAGTAAAGTTGTTTTCTCTTTTAGAGAATTTGATTGATATTTAATTAAATTTATATCAACATTTAAAAAGAATGTTTATTCTTGAAGAGATGGTTTTGAATTCTTACCCCAATAAAAAAAGTTTGGAATATATTGGAAAATTAAGTATTTTTGTGAATTTAAAAATGGTGTGTATTGCTAGAAAAACTAGAGGTACTATGAGGCATAAATACGCTTGTAACGATCAGAAGTTTTAAATTTCTACATTTAAAAGTTATTTGTTTTCATTCCACTCTAATATACAACTGCGCCATCTTTTCTTTGAAAATACTTGTAAATAAAGTTCTCCAGACTTGACGTCGGTCTATACAAATTATAAACTCTAAAATTTGAAGTGAACCGTCAACAGAATGATGACGTTACATTTTCTTTTCCGAAATATATAATGACGTAACAACGGTTTTATCTCTTCCATAAGGGTTGATAGCATTATGCTAGTGTGCAAATCGACGTGGTGTGATTCGCTTTTAAATAGGTTGTAGTATTTTAGACTTTCTAATCATTCGTATCTCTTTCTAGAACGAATTGTATAGGATGAGATCGTTGCATTTAGTGGCGACCGTATTGTATCTTTTTAACTAATATTGCAAATAGGAATTTGATACTCTTTTATCGCATTTCAAAACGCGTCAAATGACGTGGCTCGGTACCACTTAATCCGACCTTCATATGACTCAAAGCTGGCTCCTATCTCGCAATATTGACTTTTTTTCTGGTAGCTAAGAAACAAGACAAATTTAAACAAATTCAAAAAGTGATAAAGGTATTTAGTGTTTCGACGAATTGCGCAATTTATTGTTTTCAAATTGTATGAAACCGTTTCTTTACAAGTCAGATTTCGTGCTCTTAAAACCGATTCAATTCATTGGACCACTTGAAAACCCGTTTCACATAACGTGCTTCTTATCATCTGAATTGGTGAGAGAGCTCGATTGTCTTTGTGAAGTCCTTTTAGGTACAAATTCAAAAAACATATGTCTGTCTAAAAGTGTAATTCGACCACGGCAACAGATTCAAGTACATATAAAACAAAATACATAATCAAACTAGGCAAAATATTATGACCATACCATATTCCATACTCTTCCATATCCGATACATTGTAGTGTTCGGCAAATAGTGCTTTCAGAGATCATTATAAAGAATACTTGATTAAAATATGTCGTCATTTGCTGCACTGTTTCTCTTCGGTTGTCCCTTACAAACTTGAACACTTTTCTTTCCGTTCAAGCAGGCAGTAACCGCTAAAGATCACAGAAGACACGATTCACACAGCTTCGCTTGAACTGTTTACAAATGCAGTGTTCTTGCTGATGCTCACTTCTTGCCTCTGATCATCCATTATAATGCCACTTTCAAAGTATGTAAAACCGCGTTTTTTACCCATACCTGTTAGAACAAAATACTTTTTCCAACGTTGTAAGCAAGCACCTTTTCCTTTTCTATACCTCTCTAACCCTCTAGTAAAAACAAAGTGACGTCATAGCTCATTTACTTAAAAACGTCAGGTGATCTTGATATCATTATAAACATCATTATTTAAAAAATATATACTTGTCTTTTGCAAATTATTTACTTGGAACGTCAAAAATTAAATTGGAAGTGCTTATAAAATTAAAAGTTATCCAAGGATTTCTAAAAAATTATCCTTTTTTTCTTTTAAAATACCATACAGAAAAATGTAGTTAAAATTTTATTTTATTAGATGAAGGTAATATGTACTACGCTGTGCATTGTGCCAGGTTATTATTGCTTTCTCTATTTATGTTTTTCGGGGTCTTCTGGTTCATAAGTCAATTAGATCTTTTATTAAGCTCGGAACTGCCAAAATGCAGCTACTGCAGATACGCAAAGGCATGCGAGGCATGCAGTTGGACAAGTTGATAGCTTTTCCCTGTCTTTTTGGTGATGTAATTAGAAAAAGCCAGATGGCCTTTGTAGGACGCTGTTTCGCCGCTCGGCAACAGCCCTTGTTATGATTGAACGGCTGTAGCATAGATCATAAGTTGATGCCAAAATCCACCAAAGTAGCATACAAACACGGTTGTAAAAGAAATATGCTCTTTTTTATTTTATGTCTTGCATTCGTATATATTTTTTCTGTAAAAACAATAGAATAACAATGAGTTTTGGAGGAAAAATATATCGATTGGAATAACCTTTTTAACGGTAAATTTTCATGGCTTCTCATTAACTCGTAATCGTCTATTTACATCACCAACGAATCACAATTCCAAATTACGGGTATTACTTGTAAATAAACTCTTTATAATAAATTCAGAATTAATATTATTCATTAATATTAATGATTAATATAAGCATTAATATTAATGATTAATATAAGCATTAATATTAATGATTAATATAAATCATGAATATAAATCATTAATATAAATCATTAATATTTATAATTAATATAAATCATTAATATTAATGATTAATATAAATCAGTAATATTAATGATTAATATTAATTATTAACATAAATCATTAATATAAATCATTAATATGTATTAACATTAATATTTATTAACATTAATATTTATTAACATTAATATTTATTAAAATTAATATTTATTAACATTAATATTTATTAACATTAATATTTATTAACATTAATATTTATTAACATTAATATTTATTAACATTAATATTTATTAACATTAATATTTATTAACATTAATGATTAATATAAATCATTAATAATAATGATTAATATAAATCATTAATAATAATGATTAATATAAATCATTAATAATAATGATTAATATAAATCATTAATAATAATGATTAATATAAATCATTAATAATAATGATTAATATAATAATTAATATTTATGATTAATATAATAATTAATATTTATGATTAATATAATAATAAATATTTATGATTAATATAATTTATTAATAATAATGATTAATCTAATAATTAATATTTATGATTAATATAAATTATTAATTTTAATGACTTATATTAATATTAGTGATTAATATAAATCATTAATATTGATTAACATTAATGAATAATATCATTAATATTTATTAACATTAATGACTACTATAAATCATTAATAATAATGATTAATATAATATAATTAATATTTATGATTTATACAAATTATTAATATTAATGACTTATACTAATATTATTAACGATTAATATAAATAATTAATATTTATTATTATTAATATAAATCATTAATATTTGCTATTATTATTAATATAAATCATTACTATATTTACTATTAAGTATTTTCTTGTAAATAACTTTTGTCTACTTTCACGTAACTTTATTAATTCCTTGAAAACTTATTCCTCAATTTAAACTGAACTATACATATAGAGATATTTAAAAGGGTTCGTAAGGCATATTCAAAGGATTTAGACATTTATTTCAATTATACATACATATTGTTGTATATACATTTTTAAAAATGTGCATTTTCGACGGGAGTAATTAACATTGGCGAAATATTTTTAAAAACATTTGATACCAAAAATAAGTGTCGGGGTGTAATATTTTGAGGCTCTCCTACCTTCTTACATCTCACACTAAATTTTTGCATACATAAATATTTCAGTTCAAAATCATTTTAATTATTTCGTAAACGATACAGATAATTAAACACACCACTTTTGGAATCATAATGAACAGTCACCACAATTAATAAGAGCGAGTACGCGCATCTACACATACATCTGAGCTCGAAAACTAGTGCAAAACATTACTAATGGCCATTTATCATTATTAATTTGAATGCTTGTGCGTCATTTAAAGTCCCTAGTGAAAAGAGGGAGGAAAAAGTCTTCACTTTCTCAGTGAAGGAGAGATCGTCTGCTAGCTTCAAAGAGGTCCACAGGAAGTAATTACTTGTTCAGTGCTTCCGGATTTTCTTTGTATTCGGTCCCTTTTCAGGACCTGCAAGATGGAAAGCTAAATCCATAATGGCCATTTTAAAGAGCAGACTTATGGTGAATGACTTGGTTGAAATGTCGACATGGACTTCTCCTTGGCCTTTAAGAAAGTATTTTTTATTTTCATGGATTTCTCTCTCAAAAAAAATACATTTGTTTCTTTTTTTTAATTTTCTGTAATGTTGACAATGGTCCATAAAATGATTTCCATCTTTCATAAAGTTATTAATATTGCAAATATAAAACGAGCCGTCCGGTTTCTAAACTGGATAGATAATTCTCGCTAAAGTTCGAATTTATTTCGAAACGGGTACAGGCGGGTAAAATTTAATAAAAATATAATTACTGAAAATTAAAGCTAAAAATGTTATGAATGTTACGAAAAAAATACATTTGTTACTTTTTTTTTAATTTTCTGTAATGTTGACAATGGTCCATAAAATGATTTCCATCTTTCATAAAGTTATTAATATTGCAAATATAAAACGAGCCGTCCGGTTTCTAAACTGGATAGATAATTCTCGCTAAAGTTCGAATTTATTTCGAAACGGGTACAGGCGGGTAAAATTTAATAAAAATATAATTACTGAAAATTAAAGCTAAAAATTTTATGAATGTTACGAAAAAAATACATTTGTTACTTTTTTTTTAATTTTCTGTAATGTTGACAATGGTCCATAAAATGATTTCCATCTTTCATAAAGTTATTAATATTGCAAATATAAAGCGAGCCGTCCGGTTTCTAAACTGGATAGATAATTCTCGCTAAAGTTCGAATATATTTCGAAACGGGTACAGGCGGGTAAAATTTATTAAAAATATAATTACTGAAAATTAAAGCTAAAAATGTTATGAATGTTACGAAAAAAATACATTTGTTACTTTTTTTTTAATTTTCTGTAATGTTGACAATGGTCCATAAAATGATTTCCATCTTTCATAAAGTTATTAATATTGCAAATATAAAACGAGCCGCCCGGTTTCTAAACTGGATAGATAATTCTCGCTAAAGTTCGAATTTATTTCGAAACGGGTACAGGCGGGTAAAATTTAATAAAAATATAATTACTGAAAATTAAAGCTAAAAATGTTATGAATGTTACGAAAAATGTTACGGGGGCACTTTCACATGTACACCCCTAATTGTGTACATCTTTGTACTGACTCCCCCCCCCCCCCCTATTTTTTTTCTGGATCCGCCTATTCTTACAATATATAACGTTAATTAATATATTAACAAAAATAAGTCAAGTGCAAAATAAAATTATCTTGACATTTCGCAGCTGTCTAATAAATAAAAAATATATATTTATATTGAATACCATATTTAATAGGGGTTCATAAATTTACTCAGCGTAAAATGTGGAGTTTTTACAATAAAAATTCTCCAGTTTTTTCAAAACATCTTTTATTTCCGATTCTCCTTAGAACGAGAGGTGTAAAGTAGATTTGTGTCAAGTAGAATCGACCTCCAGACCATGCTTTTCAAGTGTTTGTAAATACGCCGTGTTATTATCAGATAACAACAATAGAATGAAATCGGAGTTTCAGACTACGCTATTGAAAGATAACTCCTTATTCTCATTCTTTCTCTTTTTTTGACATCGTTTATTTTAGCAGCGTCCACTGTAAAAAAAAAGTACTTAAAAATTAGTACATGAATTTACTTTTTTTTTTTAATTTGCAATTATATGTTAAATAAAATACCTTTATTATTATAATTTTATTAATTTATATAACTTTAAAAATATATTTTATAATTTCAAATGGAAATTTTTAAAGTTCGTATCTAATATTTTTACTATACTTTTCAACTGATACATTATTAATATCAAATCTTCATTTTTTTGTTCGATATGATAAATAAAGTCTTTTTTAAAAAAATGAAAAGTTCACGGAATTTCCTCCATTGGTTTTCCTTTCCATATATTACAGACTTATGAAAACAATATCTTGGGAAAGAGTTTAAAATAATTAGTTTTTTTTATATGAAATTGAAAGAACTGTTTTAAAGAGTTAAATACTCGTTAGATAAAAATGAGTTTGTCGAGGCTCTTTTAAATGCTATTTTAAAGTACCTATGATGCAACATGAGGCCCATATGTCTAAAAATCTCTCTTCCATCTTCAAAAAGTTATCGGCGGTAAATAGACAGTCTAAAAAACCAGAGATTATGGTTTAAATTAGGGTATTGTACACAATAAAAAATTTACTTCAAAATGAGTACATGAACGTACTTGTTTTTTTTTTAATTTGCAATTATATGTTAAATAAAATACCTTTATTATTATAATTTTATTAATTTATATAACTTTAAAAATATATTTTATAATTTCAAATGGAAATTTTTAAAGTTCGTATCTAATATTTTTACTATACTTTTCAACTGATACGTTAATATTATCAAATCTTCATTTTTCTATTCGATATGAAAAATAAAGTTTTTTAAACAAAAATGAAAAGTTCACGGAATTTCCTTTGTTGGTTTTCCTTTCCATATATTACAGACTTATGAAAGAGTAATTAGGCTTTTTTTTTATATGAAATTGAAAGAACTGTTTTAAAGAGTTAAATGCTCGTTAGATAAAAATGAGTTTGTCGAGTCTCTTTTAAATGCTATTTTAAAGTACCTATGATGCAACATGAGGACCATATGTCTAAAAATCTCTTTTCCATCTTCATAAAGTTATCGGTGATAAATTTATAGGCTAATAAAACACAGATTATGGTTTCATTTAGGGTATTGTGCACGGTAAAAAAAATGTGCTTAAAATGAATACAGGGACGTACTTGTTTTTCTTTGAGTACGATTGCATCGTAAATGAGCGATGACGCACTAAAATTTAAGTAATCGTAATTACGCAAAAATGAGCTTTATGGTTTAATATTGTTAATATCAGCTTCTGTTCAAGCCTTTTAACAAAGCGGCCTGGCAAACTTAAAAGATTTGTTCAAAAGATGGTTTTCCACATTATTTGATGTCGATTGCTTAAATGAAAACTGAGTTATTACGACTTAATGATCTTACTTCCCATACTTTTGCCACGCCTTTTGACATTATGTCTGTTTATAACTTCTTCACGTCGGGATCTGGTAGTACAACTGATAAGGCCCTGGACTTCGGTGCGGACGCCATCAGTTCAGATAGATTGGGTTCGATTCCCGGTAATTCCTGGTTGTAATTGTTGAAAGTGATTTATGAAGGCAGCCTGTGTAGGCGAACAACTGCTCGTTTTATTCATTTTACTCATTTTTAAGTACATGTCTTTTTTTTTAATGAAACTTATGTATTTGGAGCTATGATACGCATCGAATGTAATCAAAAATGATTATATTTTATTTATTTATAAGTACCTATTTTTAACAGTGTGGGTTTAGCAGGATTTGGTAGTAATTTTAATAAGAAGAACAGAAGGTGTATATTTATAAAGCGTTTGTCGGAAATATAAACTATAAAAACGAAAGTTTAAGGGAAGTAATTTAAAAATATACTGACACCTGTTTAACCAGGCTAAAAAAACAGAGATTATGGTTTAAGTTAGGGTATTGTACACGATAAAATATGTGCTTAAAAATGAGTACATGAACGTACTCGTTTTTCTTTGAGAACGATTGCATCGTAAATGAACGATGATGTACTCAAATTTAAGCAATCGTACTTTCTCAGAAATGGACAGTGTCATTTCATATTGCTAATCTCAGCTTCTGTTCAAGCCATCTTAACAAAGCGACCTGACAAAGATAAAATAGTTGTTCAGAAGATGGTGTTCCATATTATTTTATGGTGATTGCTTAAATGGAAACTGAGTTATCACAATTCAATTATCTTACTTTCCATTTTTTGGCACACCTTTCTAACATTACTTATGTTTATAACTTCTTCGCGTCGCTTCGGTAGCCGAACGGATAAAACTGATGTGGCCGTCGGAGCTGCAGACCCGAGTTCGATTCCCGGTAAGTGTAAGTTGTAATTGTCGGTATTTATTGTAAGTGGTTTATGAAGGCAGCCTATGTAGGCAAAAACTACTGGTCTTTTTATTAATTTTTACTTATTTTTGAGTACATGTCTTTTTCAAAAATGAAACTTATGTAATCAGAGCCATGATAAGAATCGAATGTAATCGAATATGAGTACATTTCACTTAGTTTTGAGTTCCTATTTTTAACAGTGTACGTATATTTAGTAGTTTGTAAAATAATACTTTTCCTTCTACACTGTTAAAATTAGGTATTCAAAAATAAGTAAAATGTAGTAATTATTGAAAACATTCGATGCTTATCATGGCTCTGAATACATAAGTTTAAATTTTGAAAGAGACATTTCTTTAAAATGAGTACAATTTGTAAAAATGAATAAAAAAAGAGCAGATGCTAGCCTTTATAGGCGGCCTTCATAAATCACTTTCAATAACTATCGACAATTTCAACCAAGACTTACCGGGAATCGAACACAGATCTACAGGTACCGCTGTCCAGCCTTATCCGTTAAGCTACAGGGGTGACGTGAATGAGTTATAAACAGAAGAAATGTTAAAAAGGTGTGCCAAAAGAATGGGAAGTAAGTTAACTGAATTGTAATAACTCAGTTTCCTTTAAGCAATAGACATCAAATAATGTGGAAAGCCATCTTCAGAACAAGTATTTTAAGTTTGTCAGGTCGCTTTGTTAAGATGGCTTGAACAGAAGCTGAAATTAGCAATATTAAATCACACTGCTCATTTTTGAGAAAGTACGATTACTTAAATTTGAGTACGTCATTTCTCATTTACGGTGCAAATGCACTCAAAGAAACACGAGTACGTTCATGTACTCATTTCTAACCACCTTTTTTTTACAGTGAGTGTTTGTTGTTCTGGAACAAAAATCAATAAATATTTTGCATTGTTGAAACGTCCAAGCTCTACGTTTTAACATAGAAATTAGAACTTAAAGATAAGGAACATGTCATCGCTTTTTTCATCCCGACGTCCAAGACACGGGATTGGTTGGTTCCATCCGATACACAGTATCCAACCAATCAGTGCCGGAATCCTTGTCGGAATCGAGAGCGGCGTCCGTAGATGAAAAGCTCTAGGGCCTGTGCCAGGCCTCACTGTTAAATATGTATTCTCATATTTTACAAAACTTTCGTCATTTTTTAGACCCCCAGTTGCTCAGTTGGTAAGGCGTTCAGCTACTAATCAAAGGATTGGTGGTTCGAATCCGTGAAATGGACTTGACATAGAAAAGTAAAAAAGTAGTGATCTTGCGATCGGAGGGTTGCCAGCCTTGCTACAAAAATAATAGAAAGTCGTCCAGAATATCCAACAAATTATACTGGCGTGTATACGGGACTGGTGCACGATAAATCTGATCGGGGTCCAAAGTCCCGACGTCTATTGAAGGCGTTGGGTGCCAGTTCAAGTGTTTCCTCGTCATCTGACCATGGTTCTAAAATAACGAGGTGCATGTATGAATGTGTGTGTGAATGTGTATGTGTTCCCGGGTCTTTCTTTCGAGATTGACCCCGAACCGTCGCCAATAGCCCACTGTGCAACTCTAGTGCGACGTTAATTAACAAAACAAAACGTCATTTTTGACGAAACAGGCGCTTGTTATGCTCTGATTAAATATTTCGTCAAACTGAGAAAATTCATTTTGTTGTTTTTTTCACTAAATTTATTTCGTCAAGAATTTGTACGATTTCAAATTATATAATAATTCAATATCGACGAGCTGACTCGAACCGCAAACCTCTCGTTTCATAGTCTAACGCTCTATCCACTTGGCCAAGAAAGCTCGATTGAATTTTGACAATATATGTATGAGAACCAAACATGAGTCGATGAAATAGAAAAGGGCCGAAAAGGAATCTGAGTAAATGACTTTCGTTAACAATTTGAGGAATCTTGTTTCGTCAAAAGTCACGTGATTAATGACGAAACGATTGTCAAATATAACGAAAGTGGCCTTGACCATCACAGAATTCTTAAAAATGAGAATATTATTTCCCAGAGTGCTTAAAAGTGGAGAAAATGACCCGGCTTTTTTCAGCCGAGACACAGCATTTGACGCTAGGAGACACTTGATTGGTTGGTTTTGGTGTTTCACAGAGTGACGGACCAAGGATGAAAAAAGCGAGGTCATGTTCTCCACCTTAAGAACCGCCCAGCTTATTTTACCGCTGAACTTAAAAAATTCACAAAAAAAAGAATTATTTTCACTTACAACTCTATTGGTTCATTACACTGTAAAAAGACAGATACTTAAAAATGAGTACCTGAATCTACTCGTTTTCCTTTGAGTGCAATTGCTGATTAAAAAGCAAGATACTCTTATAAAAAATCTCATATTTTTTTTTATACAATTTGCGTAATTTTATTTGTAGCATTAAGTTTCGGGTTATTAACATCATACAAATATATCAATTGTCTCAGAACTTAAATTATACTAATCTAAAAGCAACACAGATTCGTAATAACAGTACCTGAAAATGTATGCTAATAGCATCATTATCGCATTAATATTTTAATTTCGCAATTTTGCCTTTACACTGATAGTGTTGGTTAAATCCTTTACTACAAAATAAATGTTATTAATTAAGAATGTATATTTGTTTTATAAACCTTCTTGAAATTTTTCTTTACCCAGGATTCGTAACACCACAGGAGATCATAACAAATACTTTGGAATTCTCTATTTTAACATGTTGTATTTGAACCACGGTATATTTAAACTCTATACTAATATCACGAGATATCTCGCAGTTGGCAGGCAACGTGTTAAGTACACTGTAAAAAAAAGGTACTTAAAAATTAGTACCTGAATCTACTCGTTTTTCTTTGAATACAATTGCATCGTAAATGAGCGATGACGTACTCAAATTTAAGTAATTGCACTTTCTCAAAAATGAGCAGTGTGATTTAATATTGCTAATCTCATTTTCTGTTCAAGCCATCTTAACGAAGCGACCTGACACACTTAAAATAGTTGTTCAGAAGATGGTTTTACACACTATTCTATGTCGATTGCTTAAGTGGAAACTGAGTTATTACAGCCCATTACTTCCATTCTTTTGGCACAGCTTTTGAACTTTCTTCTGTTAACAACTTCTTCACGTTGCCCTGGTACCTAACGATGAGGCACTGGACTGCGGTTTATGAGGATATGTGTTCGATTCCCGGTAAGTCTTGGTTGTAATAGTTGATATTCATTGAAAGTGATTTATGAAGGCAGCCTATGTAGGCAAGCTACTGCTCTTTTTATTCAATCTTACTCATTGTACTCATTTTTGAGTGCTGCCTTTTTCAAAAATGAAACTTGTGTTTTCGGAGCTGATAAGCATGGAATGTCATCGAAAGATGAGCACATTTTACTTATTTTTGTATACCTATTTTTAATAGTGTAATCAGCAATTTTGAAAGAAGAAATTAAGCTAGACTTTTATCTAAGAATAACTGAAATGTTTTCAGAAAAATTCATATTATAAAATACATGGTTCAAGAAATGTAAGATGACGAAAAGTTATATTTTTTATAATATATTTAAATTGTTTGAAGTTTAATTATTAAAGTTTTTCAAAAATTACAATTAGTGTCGTATCTCAATTATATCTTTTAATATAAAACATGTAAATCGGTAGCTAAAAAATTAAATAGTAGCTTTGATGTTCGAGGTAAATCAATTGTCGTAGACTTCTCTGATGGCATCGTAGACTTTGAATACAGTATTGAGCAGTCGCTAATTCGAGCGCAAATATACAGTTACTCCCAAAAGTGTTCGTATATTAGCGAATTAAAAAAAAGTACTCTATCCATTAATAAAAATTAATATTTCAGAATGGGAATTTTTCAATAATAATAATTCTTGTTCTTAACAAAACTACATAAAATATTTTTAAAACATAATGAAACTTTTTTTTCGAAAAATCAGTAATCAAAAAGTAACAAAAAAAATTACCTCACTAAAGTCTTCTTTCACTTATAAAAAAAATCTCTACATATTAGTAAATAGTGTAACAGTGGCGGCTCGCCCACTACAGCAAGTACAGCGGGGCTGCACCTAATTTTATTATATTTTAAAACTAAAATTATATATTTTACTAATTTTCTTAAATGAAGATTAGAATTGGAAATGGAGATTAAATTTCAACTCTAAGTAAAAAAAATCTCCGGTAAATAGCAAGCGTGTTTCCGTAATGCACAAATTCAGGAGAGGAAAAAACTCCATTCAATCAAAATTGCAGCCAAAAAGCGAAGTTCGAAATCGGCTGCATCGTTGCCATGGCAACCTTACGTAGTATGACTTCACCAACACGCTAAAATGGAGGATGTGACGACACAAACGTAGCACGAAAGGATTTTTTCAAATTAGCTGTACTAGGGATTTGAATTAAATGATTGGTTCATTGCTGAATCGGCGAGGCGGGGTGAAGGAAAACGATCATTTCGAAGAATCTCTTCAAACGGAAATAGTTTCCGATAAGATTGCACGTGTGTTGTTGTTTCTTTACATAAATTAATATTAAAATTGACTGATTCGCAAGTTTGATAGGAGGATTGATTTTATTTTCAAAAAAAAAGTAAGTGTTTTCTATTATTTTTACATGTTATCTTTCATAAAAGTTGAAAGGAAACTAATAAATTTTAAATAATGTCCGTTCGTGTATGGTTATGAAAAAGGCATTCTGCATTAATGATTTTCCATTTTTCGATCATTACTGATTTTAGTTCGCTTTCCGTTGTAATGTCATGTCTTCATACTCTATCCTTCAGTTCGTGATTATGATCGTTATCTTGATAAAAACTAAATTGGTTAGTTATTCTTTTTTGAGGCTGCACATTAAAAATGTTTGTATTTTATGCAAAGCATTGTATAAAATAAAATGTGTACAATTATTCTGAACATTGATTTCATGAATTAAATATTTTCATTATTTTTACATAAAAATTTATTTTCTGTCTAACGTTTATTTAAAGTATATAATTTATATATTTTCTTGACAAAAAAAATGTAAATTGTGCCTAATTTCTAAAATAAAAAGTATTTTTATTTAAAATCAAAACCATTAAAATATGTTTTACACACAAAAAAACGTTTTTATAAAGATTATTATAAAATGTGTTTATTTTATATTAAATTTAAAAAATACGGTTTAAATAAACATCATAACTGTAGATTTGTTTTCACCGCGTTTTTACTTTCGTATTTCCAACGCATTCCTTTAAAAAACATTTAATTAATTTAGTAGAATACTTTTTAAAAGTTTCCCAAACGTTTTAAATTTAAAGAATGTTTAAAAATATAGATTTTTTTATATTACATGTACTGATGATAAAAATGGCAACAATAGAACGAATATGAAAGAGCGTATCCGCCACCAGGTGATTAAATTTGCAAACATTTTATCTTATAGTTTAATTATACTGTTTCGCTAGGCTAGGGTGGTCAGCGGTATATTATTTAACTCATAATCAGTGGTATCGGCTTCTGGTGAGTAAGAAAAATTAGAATTACAAGATAATATAAGTATGTTCGTGTAATTCAGTAATTAATAGAGGCCTGCGGTGATCAAATAGTAAGGAGCTCAGACAAGCTACCGATGGGCGTGGATTGGATACCCAGTATGTGTGTAGCGTTTTGGTTTTCGGAAGGTTATCAAATTCGTCCCATTCGCAACCAAAAAAATCCACCGTGTATAAGGGACTAGTGCACGGTAAATCTGATCGTGGTCGAATGTCCTAACGCTATCAAGGTTGCATCGGGTGTCAGCTGAGGCGTTGTTTTCATCATTTGACCATGGTTCAAAATTACGAAGCAGTGTTCCCGGGCCCTTCCTTCGAGAAAGACCCTTCATTGTGCAGATCTAGTAATTAACCAACCATACCAATCAATGAAACAGTCACCAATAGCCTAGTGGGACGTTAATTTAACCAACCAATCTATGCGCTATATCCGAACTGTCAACAATAGCCCATTTTGTACAAACTATAGAAATTTAGGCAGCCAAATGCCTACCAGATACTTAGTAGAATAATATTACTAAGTTTCGTGACGTCAAGTATGTGGCGTGAATTCTTTCCTATATTGACGAATCGAAAAATAGATTGTACCTCAAAAGAAACCTAACACCTAAACTGTTGTGAATACAATGTTTTCGTTTGATTTGCGCTAACGCTTCACGAAGTATTGTTTTGAAGCTTTTTTCTAAGTTTTGAATGTTTTTTGCTTGATAAGCTTGCATTAGCAGTGAATGCGCAATTTTCTTTCTTACTACAAAATTCAAATTATATTCTAAAATTCAAATTCGAAACTTTATTGTATCTAACTAGATGTTGCATTCTGATATAAGGAAAATTTCCAAAATATCTACCACTTCATGATGGCATTTTTAGTTTTAAAAATTGTAATTTATTGAACGTTTTTATAAGAAGTTGGGGGTCATAATCAGTCATTATTCTTTGCGCAAAATCTATTTTTATTAAACAATTTTTAACATATTTGTTATTTTTAAGATTTTAATGTAAAAATCTTAAATATTTGTGTATATTTTTTATGTTGAAGACATTGAAAGAATTTTAAATTATTTTGCATAGTTGATATGTATACAAATCTTGACGACCAACAACAGGCTCTATGATCAACAAGGTTGATTCCATCTAGAATCTTCTGAGAAAAACCCAATGATTATCTAATTTCTTCTTAAAATCATTTACTCTGGTCCGTACTGAAAAACTTGATACAAAATGTTGTTAAAAAAATCAAATATATTTTCAAGAGTTTACTCATTGAAATATAACTCACAAAGAACTTTAAAATCTTTTCCTTTTAATTCTTTCCGCATTCACCGCATTCCTTACTCAAATATTATTGTGGCATCAGCTGCAGCTATCGGCATATCTGTGTATGTAGCTTTTAAGAAAAAGACGATTTGTGATATAGATCCAATCGTTGAAAACCCAATTAATGTCGTCACCCCAGAAAATAAGTACCTTGAGGCAATTCAAAAGAGTCGAGATATTCTGCAGCGTGTTAAGGTATGAAATGTTTATTCTGCTATATTCCTTTTTTGAAGAAATGTGATTTTTAGTGTCAAAACTGCATAATTCCATTTTCAGCTAAATTGGCGCAAGACAGGGTGGAAACATTACTGGGAATTTTCATGGAATTTTTTAATTCTGGAAATGTCGAGGAAGTATTAAAAAAAATCAAGGAAATTTTCGAATTTTTATCATTAAAACGGCAATTATCGTCTATTATTCTTTTTATTCTGGGTAGTTTAGTTGTCGATATTTCCTCTTAGTTCTGAAAAATATTTTTTTTTAAAAGCATGGTCATGCACATTTTCAGTTTTATTTTTGTAAAAACATGAACCACTGCTGGTGAGAGAAGCAAAAGCAAAGTGTGTTGGACTTTAGATTGTTACAAACATGTGAGGGACTAATGAATATGCGATTTATTGAAGATTGGAAGAGGAAATATGAAGCGTATAAAACATTTAAAATTATCTCCAAAAGAAATATTTTGAAAAACTTGCTTTTTTTTTTGCATTCTCTGCTTTCAGAGAACTCTGCTTTCAGAACAACATGTTTAATAAAAGGAATAATATTATGCCTGTTGTAATTGTATAATTTGTGTTGTATCCATAAATTATTATTTTAACTGACAATAAGTATTGTTTATAATTTTTCATTTATAATATTTTAATATAATATTATACAATATAATAAATATTAATATATAAAATATTGTACACATTTTTATTATAATATAGAAGGTAAGTAGATTCTTAATTTTCTTTTGGTTTGACTGGTATGTGCTTAAAACTGTGGAAGAATATAATAATACAATAAATATTATAATATTTATTGTAGCGTGGATACTTTGTTGCTATACAAAGCATGTATTGCAACATTTCTTAATGTAATTGTAAAATCAAGGAAATTTTTATGATACTATCATGAAAATCAGGGAATTTTTTTTCCAGAATTTTGTTGCCACTCTGCAAGATGTGTTTGGTAACCTTCAGATGAAGAATATATGTTCAAAATATTTTGAAAATTGATTAAATTCAAGCTGATATTTTAGAAATAGCAATTTTTCAAAATACTACAATTTATGCGCCAAAACTGTGTATGTACACTTTGAGTCATCTTATTGGTTGTCAAAGGCTTTAATGTAATTTTTATTTTTATAAATTTTTATTTAATATAAATTTTCTGTTAGCATATATATTGTTAAAAATTTCTTTTCAAATGCTTTTCTTAATAATTATCTTAAATGCGAATCTAAATGTCTTTTTCGAAATGAAGTAAAATTATAGTAATTGTTATTGGTTGATTAAAATAGTTAAAAAATACTATTTTTTTTCTCATTTGTTTTATTTAGGATGAAATTGGGGTTCCCGGCCTTGTTGTAGGTGTTAGCATTGATGGAAATAAGGTTTGGGAAGAAGGTAATTAATAATTTTTCCCATTCTCTGCTTTTCATTATTTATTAATAATTTAACAGCTTTCTGTTTAAAACCATTTAATTACTTAAATTATAAAGTGAAAAGCCAGTATAACAAGTTATTGAATAATGTAAGAACGAATAATATATAGAAAATACTTTATCAGTGTCCATTTTTTTTTTCTAAATTTTTTTAAGATATTATACCATAACTTGTATTTTACTCAATGCATTAGCATGGAAATTTCATATAAATCTTGTAAATTTGTCAATGTCTGATTAATTATATAATTTACCAGATTAGGATCTATTTTTTAATAAAATTAAAGAGGATGTATCGTAGACACAGCCACAGTGAGGTACATGAAACGTCTTGTTGCTTGCTGTCTAAGGACCGGGGGCTGAGATGTCGGGTTTAGGGCACATTTCTCGCCAAACTGATTAACTTCTAAATGTGGCATTGTAAAGCTTTGTTTATCTTTCTCCGTCAATGATTTCATACGCATCTAGTGAACTCTCGCGCCTGCTTTCTAGGCACAATACGAATCGGAAATTGTGTTACGGTTGTCGCATTGATTAGATTAGATGCAAGTGTTTAAGAAACTGATTGGTTATATGATTTTGCGAAATATTCATTTTTTTTTAATTTATTTTTTTTGAAAATCATGTGAATTGAGAGATTTGTAAATTATGTGGCTGGTTCAAACGATTTTAAACTTTGCTTAGTAAATATTTCTTATAATATTGGCAACATACTATGATAAAGAGTTAAATACAGAGCAATTCAAAAAGATTTTTATTTAGAACATTTGGATATTGGTTCCTGGTTGTTCCATGTGCTTTAAATGTTATTTAATGGAATAACATTTTTAAATTTTGGAGGATTGTTTAATTTCTGTGTTGTATGGGCTATTATTTTAATATTACTGTTTATTTATAAAATATTGTACACAATTTTATTATAATATAGAAGGTAAGTATTCTTAATTTTCTTTTGGTTTGACTGGTATGTGCTTAAAACTGTGGAAGAAATTTGACTTTCTATCTGCCATCTGTAACAACCCTTTTGTGTAATTCTAGTTTGACTTAATCAAATTGAACTGTACTAGGAGGCTCCGCCCCCTGCTCCGCTAACGCTCCGCCAACCCCCGGAGGATTGCTACGCAATCCTCATAGGTTTGCTCCGCAAACCACTTCTCGCTTCGCTCGCTAAAAGGTAGGACACAATAACAATGTGTCCTAGTAACAATACTTTTTTTTAATTATATTACCAAAAACTTTAAACGTTGAAACTAAATTTAAATTATAATTCATCTTGGCATCAATACATTTTTTTGCCATGTAAATCAATATAAAATCATTTAATTTCTTTTAAACTACAAATGAAAACAATGGAACCACTGGCAAGCCATTATTTATTATTTTATTTCTACCATTATTTATTATTTTCCACGTTATTTTCACACCTTTCCTGCGTTTTAGTTTAATTTTTAACATTATTGGTAGTTTGTTTTGGCATAATTGACGTTAAGCTTACCATACTCTTGCCTACCAGAAGTGTGTACGTAACTAAGTTAATACGTCATAAAAATGAAGGTCATAGAAATCTAGTTTTCAAAATTGCCAACAGATGGCGCCATGTCAATGTTCCGCTCATTTGAAAACTCAAAAGCGTTTTTCAAAACTTCTATTTTTAATGTAATAGGGTTTATATTCTTTCTAATTTAAGCTGACATCACCAAAATAATTATTTACTAATGAATTGAAGGGGCTAATCGTCAAAATGGCTTACATAATGGCAAAATAAAAATACGGGCACAACAGAATTTCGTAAACAAACTAACTGTTGCCACTCAGAGTACAGAAAAACAGCGTTTTTCAATCACCGCGTAAGAGAAATATATATAAAGATATTTCCGTAATCCATATTTTAATAATTTTTTTTAATTATTTATTAAACATAGTTTGATGTGAAATTTCACCAAAGAAAATATTTCGAATTAATATTCTGTTCTGAATTAATACGCTAATTCTAACAGCATCGTGTTCGAATCTTGTTAAGAGGTATTATTATTCCATTTTCTCTGAAGATGTTATGGCCGAGAGACTTCAGCGACCGGACAAAAGAGCACGGCCATACACTAAGAGTTCTAATCCCAGCCGAGGCATAATTCAGCATAAACAGTACAAATTAAAATTGTTATTTAGTTAAAATTCTTTAAATAAAAACATCTTTAATCCACAAGTTTTTCATTTAAATAAATTCGAATTTTGTTGTATAGGTTTATATTCCCCTTTTATATAGGACATCATGGCTAAGAGTCGAAAGCGACTGTACATCAGAACAGTCGCATGGAATGCAAATTGCCGCCCTGCCGAGGTGAATTTTGCAATTCATGCTCTGTTTATTCGAATTTCTCGCTTCCAACACAACTCAATAGCAAAATAGGATGGTTTCGGGCTTTAATATTTACTGCCGTAACGCACGCTGAGCAACTAGGATTGCTTTACTTGTTGATGTTATCTGTGCAAATGCACTACATACTTCCGTTTCAAGCAGTTTTATCAAGGGACACCCTATTAATCAAACTGTAAGACATTTCATATAAAAAGTGGGTAAAATAATTATGCAAAATATCACCTGTTAATCATTTCACTGTTTAGGGTAAATGTCAAATATCTATGGATATTTGTTTAAATATTCAAAAAGCAAGGTGGCACTTGCCCATGGTAGTCACTCCTAATCACCGCCACTTCTAGAATATGTTTAGTGTAAAATTTCATTAAATTGATCTATATAAATATTAATTCATACCATAAATATACTTTTATATAATACATATGTTTTGTATTTCTATAAAAATACCCTGTTAATGTATCCATATAGGTTTCGGATTTGCTGACATAGAAAATCGTGTTTTATGCTCTCCTGATACAGTTATGAGAATAGCTAGCATCAGCAAAAGTATTACTATGGCTGCTGTTGCTAAGTTGTGGGAACAAGGAAAGTTGGACCTTGATAAACCTGTGCAAGAGTATGTGCCATCATTCCCCCAGAAGCAATTCAATGGAAAGCCAGTAATTATGATACTTATATCTACTCTATACTGTGGTTTGTGCTATTACTAATCAATGTTGGTTCATCTATATGTGTTGCAGAACTGCCTCTATTAAAAAAAAATCACATTTTTATTGTATGACAATTTTCTTGTATGTGGGTGACAGTTCATATAATCAAAATCAATAATTATTACCTTAACACTGTAGTAGGTATGCATCATCTAGGACAGTGGTCGGCAAACTCATTAGTCAACAGAGCCAAATATCAACAGTACAACGATTGAAATTTCTTTTGAGAGCCAAATATTTTAAACTATATAGATAGGTACATTGTTATTAACTTAATTAGGGTACTCCTAAGTTGACCACTACATGTGCGCGCCCGCACGTGGTATTTCACTCAACTGACCAAAGAGCCGCATATGGCTCGTGAGCCGCGGTTTGCCGACCACTGATCTAGGAGATACCAGTATACTTAGTAGTACAGTGTTGCTCTTAAAAACAACAGTTTTATATGTGGCCTGAGCATGTTCGAACTCTTATTAAACATTTTTTTGTATAGTAGTATATTTATTTAAGTTAAGTGGTAGATAGATAATAATGTTATTGCATGAATTGGAAAAGGCATTTCCCTGATGACATGAGATTACTTTTTGTGTCATGAGGAGGCTCGACTACTGGAGTTTTAATGCAAGTGGGAATTGTAATTTTTTTTTTAAAGTGCATGATGAAAGAAATACTAATCCAAAGCTAAATGCTTACGTCTAGTTTAGTTTCGCAAGATCTATTGAGTTTAATTCTTTTGTATGTTATAAATTGAGTCTAGAAATAAAGATTTCCTACATTTTACAAATTTTCAACCCTGTAAATTATAACAAATTTCTTTTTTAGGTCACTATTACTTGTCGACAACTTGTCTCTCACTTGGGTGGAATTCGACATTATGAGAATGGATCCTCAGTATGTTTATATTCTGTATATAAAGAAAACTTTTTTTTTATTACCTTAGTTGTATTAACTTCAGAATAATACACTTTAAGTGAAATACTTGTGAACTATTTCTGAAATATGTTTCCTTCAATCAACTAAGGAAATATTATTTGAAAAATGGCCATAATTTAGTTTAAGGCGAAGAAGAAATAAATGGCAAATATCGTAAATTAACATACATTATGGGAAGGTTTTTGTTTTTTTAAAGTAAAATCCACAATAAGATATATAAAATTTTGGACCAAGTTTTTTTTCCATAAATTAAGACTAACAAAGAACATTTTTTAAATGCTGAAGTTGGCTGCCATTTTAAAGGTGTACTTGCATATTTCATACAATAAAATATCAAATGGAAATATTCTATTATTGCAGTATGCTGCATGTTATTAATATAAGAATTATCCATATTTGTGTAAAAAACAACCTTTTTTGTAGCAAATAATGCTAGCACACAAGATGATAAATTATTTTGTGTATCCATTTTAAAAATCAATTTTACAGAAAACAAATGAAAACTGCAATAAGAAAGAGAGTGAAAAAGATGAAATGGAATTAAAAGAATATTTGTTGAAGACAAAGCATACAGATTTGAAGTCTGCTCTTGACATGTTTAAGGATGATCCTTTAGTTGAAAATCCAGGTAATATATCATGGTGAAATGAAAGAATTTTTAGTAATTAAATGCAAGTAATGTTAAAATTCTGTGCTTATTAGTTTGTCTTATGATATTTTCTATTATTGAAGTCTATGGTATTGCATAATTTTGTTAAAAATTAAACCCAGTATTTAATGAGCATTCTAAAACTACAGTGGTGTGCAAAATTAAAGGATACCTCCTATTTGTGGAGATATTTCCTAAACCGCTAATCCTAATCGAGTGAAACTTAATCAATCAAGTTTAATGCAATATAAAAACCAAATAAATATGGAATATAATTATTTTTTATAAAGTTAATCATGTTGGGAAAATTAGCTATTAAAACAGGTTTTCACACATTGGTGAAAATAAAGCAATTAAAAAGTGTGAAGATTACAATATATGAAGATATTGCCTTAATATATCATCTTACACAAAATCTATCTGGTTTAGATTGGTAGACTTTGTTGTCAATCAATATCTTCATTTCTCAAAAGTCATTGAGCATATAAGCACAATGACCATCCATGAATAACATCTTGTGTCCTACAAAACCTTAAAACAGACTAAACTTAGTTATAAGGTGTCTAAACTGTATTTCTGAGCAATAACAGAGACCCTATATTGAAGCTAAGGTCTGTTTAAACGAAGAATTGTCAAACCAGCAATTCAGTTCTTTGAAAGAGATCTATTTATCAAGTAATAAATTGGGCAAAACATATTATTTATTCTTCCCACATCATTATACAAGAATTACTCTATAAACAAAGTCTGAAAAATCTTAAAAGGAACCCTTTCAAGCAGCTGGAATGCTGAACTATTGATCCAAATTTTAATACTATTTTTACTGGTTATACAGGTAGCAAGTTTATCTATAGTACACATGGATGGACACTAGTCAGTGCAGTTGTAGAGGCAGCATCAAAAGAAAAATTTACTACTCACATAACTAAACTATTCAAATTATTAGGGATGAAGTACACTTACTTGGATGAAAATGATGTTTTAATTTACAACAGATCCAGGTAATCACAATTTTTAATTATTCATTGTTATTATATTTACAGATATATTTTAACCTCTACATACATAAATAGATACTTATATTTTGTTTATTTATGTAATTGGATCCATATTGCTTGAATTTAATGTATTTTCCTTAGCAGCAAACTTGTTGAGACAATCTGGCACTATAAGATCAAACTTGTTCTAACTAAATGGACTTACTATTGAATATATATTAAATATATTCACAAGTATTTTTAAGTGGTTAGCACATGTCCAAAGCTAATTATCTTTGGACTTGTTTATCGTGCTGTGAAATAAAATTTAGAAATTTAATATTCTCTCAACCACATCATGAAACAATCAAGATTTTTTTAAAAAGGAAACTATTAAACCAAAATTATTTAATTTTTGTGGAGTTATTAAATCATTCCATATAACAGTTACATAATTTTTAAGAACTTAACACATCTCAGAAGTATGAATAATGCCTTTAAATTCATTTTTGAAAAGTTAATGTTTTTGGCCTTTTGTACATTTTGAAATTTTTATAACATCTTTAAGCATCAATTTATAACATAAAATACTGACAAATTATTCGAATTTAATTTTGAAATTTTATTTAGGCTTTATCTTATAGTGTGTAACAAATAATTTTTGTCTAAATATTTTCAAGACAAAATATATGACCAAATATGTTTTTACTTTGTGGTGTTATTAAATGAATTACACAAAAAATCACATTTTTAAGCACTCAACTTACTTTAAAAGAATAAATAATACGTTATTTTCCCCCTTCATTGCATATTCTCAAAATTGCACAAGATATGTCTCATAAGGATTTAAAAAAAAAATACTTAAAATCATTAAAAGCTTTTAGAAAATAACACAAATATTTTGAAGCTTAAAATTATATCTTGATACTAGAACAAGGTGTTTAAATTTTGGATTTTTTAAAAAAGTTATTCTATCAAATATTTTCAAATTTGATATAATTATTAGGTAAGTATTGTAGCAAAGTCACAAATATTTCCGAGAACCTAGCTATTTTACAAAACACAGAAGAAGCATGTGAATGAAATATTTAAGTTAATTAAACATACAAACGGTTCTCTCTTAGTATTAGATGAAAGTAGAAAGAAAGGGCACTCATATAAAACAGTCATATTTTACAAAGCTGAGCTAGGTAAATACTTCTTAGTGAATGGAATAAAAGGCTTGTATTGTGAGATCTTGTGGCAATTGTAGTGAAGGTTACATCAGAGAAAAAAAATTAAATTTTATTTTGCGAGATAATTAAAAACACTTTTGCCAGAAGTTTGTGTTAGTTTTCGTCTCTTACTTTAACAATTGATCATGCTCAGTCACACTGTTTCAGATTTTTTAAATGAAAAATTGGCTTAAAGCAGAGAAATGGGTAAACTTTATTAAAAACAATAAACAATTATTACAAAAAGCGAAAAATGCAACTTAAAATTTGTGTAAAGTATGAGTATTATGTATAGATTTATCAAACCTTACAACTAATTTTTATAATTTTACATATTTTTCAAATTTAATTTTTAAAAATTGTCTCTAAATTCATAAATAGCAACCCACAAACTCAATTTTATTTTTAGCATGTTTTTAAACTTAAAAAAATATATTTTTGTTTTAAAAAAGTAGAGCTTTTCATATTGGTAAAAAACATTTAAAATCCGTTAAAGTTATCCGTATTATTTCATAAACATTTCCTGAAGATATTTTTATGTGACTTCAGAATTTTTATCTAACTGTTCATATTCATTTTGAAATTTTCGAATTTAATTCATAATCAGAACTATACACAAAATTACTACAACTGATAAATTTTTCGCAATTGCCAGGTGGCAATCAGGCAAATTAAGATATGATCAACTTCTGATTTGTCTATATTTCTCTTTATAGCATGTTATTCTTTTCTATTCATATTTTTCTTAAATTTGAATTTAGTTAAAGCAGAATGACTGACAGAGAACATGAACAAAATATAGGCAAACAAAGAAACAGCTAAATGGTTAAATATATAAATAAAAAATTTATTTTAACAAGTTCTGGGGTAGAAATTTACCATCACCCAATATATAATTTTAAAATTTGTGTCCGATTTTTCATTTGAAATTGTTGACCTTAAATATATAATTAGCAATCCATTACATTCCGAAAATTTCATTTTATGATTTTAGTTATTGAAATTAAAATGTTTTTTTTAGATCTTTCAAAATTAAAAATAGAATATTTTTAATAGGGTAACATTTAAAAAAAAAAATTGTTGTGCAATGCGAAAAATTGCATCAAAATCAGTTCACTTTCAAAGAATTCCTACGTTTACACCTTTTTTTAGTTTAATTGCACTCCACTAATATGCTTGAATATTTTCAGTATTTACATATATAAATTGCAGATAATACTGGTATTATATCATTTTCAATTTAGTTTGAATTGCTACTATAATTCTTAATTTTTTTTCTTTTAGAAATTATTCCCGGAATAAACGGGGATCTCTAATAAATTCTCCATATGTGGACAATTCTTATAAATGGGCTGGAGGAGGATTTCTATCAACAGTTGGAGATTTAATACAGTTTGCAAATGCGATGTTATACAGTTTTCAATACAGACCAGGTACTCTTCAATCAACAAATGAATATAATTCTGCAAATTCAAAGGATGGCAAACTGAAAAATAGCACAGGTGTGAATATTATTTCTTCAGAGGAGATAGAAAATATTAACAGTAAAAAGCAACTTCCTGGGTTTCTAAATAATAAAACTATTGATTCTATGTGGCAACCTATTGCTCCAACATATGGAATGGGGTGGTTTATAACTGCTGCAAAGCAAGAATGTCAATATTGTGAAAACAATGATTTCTGTGTTTTTCATACGGGCGGAGCTATAGGTGCCAGTAGTGTTCTTTTCATTCTTCCAAAAAATATTACAAAAAATGAATATTCCAAATATGAACCCTTACCTAAAGGTGTCATAGTTGCTGTAATTTGTAATTTTCAAAGCGTCCATCTTTCTCAAGCCGCACTCAAAATTGCAAAAGAATTTGAATATTTGTAATCTGAATTTCTAAATGTCTTTATAAAAAAAATACTTTTAATTCATTTACTGCTTTTATATACTATTTTTTAATTTTTCTAAAATTGCTGTGATTTTGTAATCCCTCTGTATACAAATTAAAGAAGTCTACTTAAGGAATTTTTGTTTGTTTTGTTTTTTAAATTGTTATAGAAGTGTTTGTATTTTAATAAGTATTCATTTAATAATATTTAGGGAAGATGGCATTTTGGAAAGTTAAACTACAAAGTAATAAAATTATGCATATGGTCTTCAAAGTACAAAAAGTCATATGCACAAAAATTTCATATTTTTTTTTATTGCTAAATGTGGCATTTTGTGATTTCTACCTGGTGGCAAAATCTCTTCGAATCAACCAAATGTCAAAAGGTTTTATCATCGTAAGGAAACAATTCTTTTAGCTGTTTTTAAAAATGCTAGGGTTATATATATGACCTTCTGCACTTAGAACGATATGTATATTTTTTGTGATGTACCAATTAAAAAACATTCTACCTTCTAAAAAATTGAATTAAGTTGTTAAAATAGAAAAGTTCCAAATACAGAACAGTGGAGATGAAATATTTTTAGTTTAAATTATTATACATGTGTACCAAAGGAAAATTAAAACAAAAGTTTTTTTATACGAAATAAACATAATTGTCTTGAATCAGTGCAAATTTTAAAATACTCCAAGATTGTACCATTTCCATGGCAAAAAATAGCACATAAACTTGATGACCTGGACAAAACAGCTATTCATTGCGAAATACTTCTGAAACAAAAGTTTATGCATGTATGTAAAGCCTTGCATATATTTATATATGTTCAAGCATATGCTATATACTTTCCAACTTGACCTTTGAAATATATAGTAAAAAAACATTCAAGGGATGTGTTAATGTAAACAGGAATAAGGTAGCCAACACAGGTTCTTTAATCTTTGTAAAAACCAATTTTAATTTTTCCATTTAAAAATATTTTATAGTTATACATATCACAAATCATTCTGAATTATGCATATAAAATACAATAATCCTTATGGTCATAATTGATCACTTAGAAATTAAAATCGTGCTGCAAATTGTTTTTCATAACACATAGCCTTAAAGATTGATACATTTTAATTACCTAATTTCTTAACACATGAACTGCCGTATAATTTTTTTTAAAAATAAATGTGGGGCCACACTACTTTTTAATGCATGTTATGCAAGTTATATACAACTCACACTGTGTTGAATTTAACTCATGTGGCAGTCAACGTGTTAAAGTACCAATATTACTTAGCTTACAAAATACATTGAGATGTTTTTTATATCATGGAAAATAAATCACACAAAATTACAATAACTATTATTAATGGGGAAAAGACTAAACTGAAAAGAATGGACCACTTTTTTTTTATCTTTATTGAAAAGTTTAAAATGCTATAGAATATACAGAGAAAGTTCATTTAGTAAAAGCTTCGTTGGTTACAAAGATATTGAATTTGGCACTTCTTTTGATACAATTAAATCTTATTGTAGCTATTTGTGCGGCTGGTACAAATATTGAATAACTGATTAATAAAAAGCAAAAACTATATCATCCTAAAATATATATTTTAAATAAATAAATTTAACTATAAATAAATCATTTGTATATGATTATCATTTCAATGAATTTGTTATATATACAATTCTTTTTCTTAGTATTACTAATAAGTCTTAAATCACAGCAACTACATGGACATTAAAAAATGTCCACAAAAAAGTTGATAAACGTAAATAAATAACTTAACCTTTAAAAAAACATAGAAACCTTAACCAAAATAAATATTGTTTAAAACATACTAACACTTAGATGAACAGATGGATTTTACTTTTAGATCAACAATCGTTGATATTTATTTTTACAATACAAAGATGTTATATAATATTGTACATAACACAAGCGTACAGTGAGGATAACGGCCCTTAGGGGCTGTCCACAAATGATGTCACGCTTGGACATGGGGTGTCATGAAATTGAGACATTTTGTGACAAGGGGGGCGGGGGTTACAAGAAGTGTGACATCACACACATCGCTTAAAAACCATTGCAAATAAACCATTTACTTTCCGGTTTGAATGCATATAATTGCAATTAAAAAGTAGTTGTAAAATAATATTTCAAATACTATCTATAACTTAATGCTTTGTTTCTGAACTGCCAGTATATGTATATATAACTTATTATGTGCTAAATCGATATTGTTGGTAGGAGAATGTGACATGGGGGGGGGGGGGGGATATGGAAAAAGGTGTGACATCATTGATGGATGACCCCTTAATAAAAATTGACAGCAAAGTTACCAAATTTACTAAATATTCATTCTTAAATGCATGCGATCAAAATACTCGTTGATAACTAAGCAAATGAAATTGATTAGTTGGATGTTATGTATACCCAATAGAAATTCAAGTTTATAAAATCAATCAACTGATCAAATTGCTAAAAAATAACCAGTCTAACAATACAAAATATAATCCAGAGTAAAAAAAAATTCTAAAGTAATCTAAAATAAATATTTTTTATGCCAGTCGTTATTTTTTCCATAGGAACATCCAATGTAACCTTGATTATTCTTTACCACACATAGTATTCTCTTAGTTCCTTATCTATTAGCAGTGCCTTTTCATTTCATTATAAAACAAGTTGTTGTTTTTTTGCATGTGCCACTAAAATCTTGAATCTAAAGTTCTACTAAAAGTATACTATGATTATTCTTCCTTTGGACACTTCAAATTGCATATTTATGAACAAATAAAAATATGACTCATTTTTTTCTGAAAATTATTGACAACTACTAGACATTTATATTTTGAATGCACACTAAATGTTAACCTTTTTATATGGAATTTATTAAATATTAATTGCCTCCATCAACATTAACAACTTGCACTTGAGACACTTTTGAAGTCCAATTTACAAGGACTAATGATTAGTAGGACTATATTTAATAATATCGTCTTTCACAAGACGTTGGGGGATATCAGTTTTCCCACCTTTTTAGGACAGGCAATTTTAAGCTTTAAAGTTTAAATTGTGTTTCAACTAATTTAAAAATAGCAAAATTTTTTGTTTCAAACACCCATTTCAAATGCATTTAAAACAATTTTGTTGCAAACAAATAAGAAAAAGTATAACATTTTCAAAAACAAAAGATTAGACGATTTTTAAATATTTAATTTGACAGATAAACTATTTATACTTAATAAAAAAAAGTTAAAAAGTACAAATAAAAACAGCTGCTACTGGTTTGTTGATTTTTTTTAAAATTATGAGCACTGTTATGTAGAAATAGTATCTTTATAAGAAATCAGATGTATTACAAAAACAATCAGCTTTTATTACATTAAAAAAATCGTTTGCTTTAAAATTTTTATTTTATACAATAAGATAAAAGTTAGTTAAAATACTTAACAGTTTTTAAAATAGTTTTTTACGTTTAAGGTCTCACCAACTTAAAATAAGTTGGCTGCAATTTACTATTCATAAAGCCAAATAAAATTCTTCACACAGTTATTCTCATGCAATATAAAAAAATAATTAGATTAAGTTTTTAAGTATCATATAAATGTCTTCTTAAAAATACATAATGAAATGTTTAAAAGCTATAAGACTACATTAATCATGCAAAAAAAATCTTACTTCCCAATCGAAGGAAAAGTTTACTTACGCCAGTACGTCTTGTGACAATTTTGTGAAGAGTGAGATTTTACCATCAACGTGAAATCAAGTATCTCAAAAATGGTTAGTGGTACAGGTATGCAACTATCTCACTTATGCTTCTCACAACGACAAGCACTATTTTACAAATAACTTAAAATCAACAATTTTGATATACGCCCCTATGTCTTGTGACTGATGATATATGTGATAAAGTTTTTACAAATACTGACAATTTCTTTATAATTGAAGTAAAAAATCAAAATGTAAACTGTATATTGCATAATATCACAATTCAAATTACATAGGCCTTATATCATACATTATTTAACAAATGAAACACAGCAACATAAAATGTTAATTACCATCTTTCTTAAGATAGAATTTTACTGTATATTAATGTCATACAATTATTTATTTTATAAATATTAATTTTTTTTTTCAAATAAAGTTTTTAATTGAAGTAAATGAATAAAAATAAAACACAAGAAAATGGCTGAAACACTCATAAGTTCTATTACTAAGTGAATAATCTTTTACACGATCACTTGTATATTATGAACTAAAATGCCTAAAAAATTCATTCACAGTGAAATTTATAATATGTACAATTAAAATTCAATCACTATTTGTGTTTGACTTTCTGTGAAAAAAAAAACAATCTTTGCTTTTAATTAAAGTCAATATTCAAGTTTTCAAAAAAAATTTGGTAATTATGTCCTTACTTTCTCACACATTTTAAAAGTAACCCTTACATAACACAGGTCTGATTAAACATACTTTTTGGAAATTGTTTTAGTTTTGTTAACTAATTTTTATATTGTTGATTCCAAAAATTAAATCCATTTTTTTTTTATCACGTACGGTTTTTTCACAAAACGATTTCTTATTTTGTAGGAAATAACTCATATCATACAATTTAACATATATCTATTTTTATTTTATCACTTCATAAATACTTACTTTACATTGGTATCCTAGCTCTTGTCATGATTTAAATGAATTTATGAAAAAGGTTACAAGTCGTTATAGTAAGTTTTACTCTTTTTCTCAAAACTTTTTATTTTGCTTTTAATCTTGTGAACTGTCCGGGGATCGTCTCTTTTCAACATCCAGCAGTAGTCGGCTATCATGCTAATATTCCACCTTCTTTTCCATTTCCTTTATGTCTTGTGGAAATCTTTCCTCGCTGTCTGCATCTAAATTTTCAGGGAAAACAGTCAGGTGCAAATAGCCGAAATGCTCATATTTCAACCAAGAATCTTGAAATTCGCAACATATATTCAACAATAGATGTGTAGTTTGGGTATCTTTGCTATCCAAAAAAGCTGTTTACGATTAGTTTGAAAGATTTCTAGGCTTTCCTCTTGTTTGCTTCCATTTTGAGTTAAATTTTTTTTTCCATCAATTTTCTTATGTTAGGTAAAACAAATACCTCTTCCTTCAGTTGTTTCGGATAAACCCATGAACTGTTCACTAACATATATGAAACATTCTCCTTCTTTTGGCGATGCCTTAACAAATTGTTTTATAAGGCCTAATTTTATATGAAGAGGTAAAAACCTTTTTTGGATTAATTAAACTTTCTTTTTGAATATTTTTGGTTTGAGGTTACCATATGTCTTCTTATTTAGCCATTCTTTCTTTTTATAATGTACTTTTCTGCCATGGCTGTCCCATTCGCAAAGAAAACACAGGAATTTCGTGTAACCACTCTTTTAAATGAACTGAATGCCCAACAGAAACCTTTGGTATACCAAACTGAAAAGATTGTTCTTCTTACCTTGAAACGATTGTCTTCATTCTTCTACACAAACGGAACAAACTCAAGGCTTGTATTGATAACCCAATGCCAAAATAAGCAAAGTACTGTTTAATATTATGATCTAAAGAGGGCGCCACCTGCTTAGAATTTATCAATCAGTTTGAAAGTGCGATACACAGTAACAAAGGTTTATCTAAAATAGAAAAATTCAAGTACTTAAAATCATATTTAGGAGGTGCCGCAGAACACTGCATCAGTGGATTTTCGTTAACTAGGGAAAATTATGACACTGCATTAACTTCACTAAAAAATAGATTCAGTAATAAAAATGCATTGATTCAAGCTCGTTTGAATCACCTTCTAAAAATTCAAGTTGTTCGTAGCTTAAATGATACATTGGGATTAAAAAAATTGTTCGATCGTGCAGAAGTGCAAATTAGAAATCTTTGGGGGTTGAGATAGAAAAGTATGGGAATTTATTAAGTCCAATTCTGTTAGAGAGAATTCCTAAAAAACTCATTTTAGAATTTAACAAAACACATGCTGATGATGAAATGTGGAGCTTCCGAGATTTAATGGAATTTTTAAATAGAGAAATCTGGTCGAGAGAAAGGTCACAAATGTATGGTTATAAGTCGGTTAATTTTCAACATAGTGGTGGAGAATTCAATGGTAATATTAGAAGGTTTGAGGGCAATAAACTTTTGGGGAATAGGTTTAACTCGCCTCAGAATACTGCTAGTTTTACTTCAAGTGCGAAAAGAAATTGTGTCTTTTGTGATAGTCCAAACGATGAGTTTTGTGAATCTCTTAATCTGTTAGAACGGAAAAATAAGATAAAAGGGGATAAAAAATGTTTCCATTGCTTTGGACCACATTTTGCTAGGGCTTGTAAGGTCAAAGTAAATCTTTGCAAAAATTGCAATTTTAGATTTTATCATTACCTATTGTGTGAAAATGGAAATAACATAGCCTGTAATGAATCAGATAAAGCGGTAACGAATACAGTAATTCAGTATAATTCTTCAACAGGTAAATCAAATGATATTTTATTACAAATATGTAGTGTAATTGCTTGTTCAGGTGAAAGATAAAAAATTGCTAGAATTCTTTTAGATAATGGGTCTGAAAGAACATGAAATATGAAAGGGTTGGCAGAAGTGTTAAAGGTTAAAACGATCCCTAAATAAAAGTTATCTATTTTCTCTTTTAGAAACATAAAGCCTGCATAGAAATTGCATAGTGTTGTAAAACTAAAATTGAGGAATAGATATGAGCTTGAGAAATCTATTGAAATTGAAGCTTTAATTACGGACACGATAACAGCTGCGCCTAGTTCGATTCCAAATGCAGAAAGTCAAAACATCGTAGAGAAAAAGGATGGCTTTTGGCTGACACATGCGATAAATCAAATCTAAGTTTGCAATGCCTCATTGACGGAGATTTGTATTGGACTGTCAGAAATGCCGACGAAGTAATTACTATAAGTGACAAGTTGTATACCAACTATATTTGGGCTTACTCTTCAAGGGGTACAAAATAATAAATTTAATGAAACTAGCGTTAATGTGGTATCACAAATTTAAGTATAGGAACAAATCTGGAAGTGTTATGGAATATACAGTCAATGGGGTTGAAAGATGACGAGGTCTTAAGTGTGTCAAATAAAGACTTAATTAACCAGTTTGAAATCGGTTTAAAATTCGTAGATGGTAGGTATGAAACAAAATTGTTGTGGAAAACTGCGCCAATCCAATTAACGAATAATTTTGGCTTAGCAAAAATACAGTTTGATACTTTGAAAGAAGGTTTAAGAAATAATAAATGGGTAGCTTCTGAATATAAGAAAACTATTGACGAGCAATATGATAAGGGTATTATTAAAAAGGGCACTTAGAGATACTGAAGGATATTTTATGCCGCATAAACCGTTGTAAGAGAAGATAAAACTACTACACGTGTTCATTGTGTTTTCAATTGCAGTTCTAAAACAAAAGAAAATATGTCGCTAAATGATTATTTTGAAAAGGGTCAAAATCTTAACCCTAACATATTGGATGCTATTTTAAATTTTAGGACATTCGACATTGCTTTCAGTGCAGATATAGAAAAGGCGTTTCTAATGATAGGTATAGCTGAGGAGGATCGAAAATTCTTAAAATATTTGTTGTTTCCCGATAATCAAAAGGTCTCCGTGGCCATACAGTTAAAGGCGTCAGCTAGAAATACGAAGATTCCTGTTTCGATCCTAGGTGATGGACTGGACAAAGAAAAGTAAAAAAGTAGTGATCTTGTGATCGGAGGGTTGTCAGCTTCGCTACAAAATACTAGAAAAGTCATCCAGAACATCCGCAAAAATTAACAGCGTGTATACGGGACTGGTGCACGATAAATCTGATCAGGATCCCAAGTCCCGACGTCTATTGAAGGCGTTGGGTGCCAGTTAAGGTGTTTCCTCGTCATCTGACTCTGGTTCTAAAATAACGAGGTGCATGTATGAATGTGTATGTGTTCCCGGGTCTTTCCTTCGAGATAGACCCCGAATCGTCACTAATAGCCCACTGTGCAGCTCTAGTGTGACGTTAATTAACCTAACCTTGTCATCTGACCATGATTCTAAATTAACGAGGTGCATGTATGAATGTGTGTTCTCGGGTCTTTCCTTCGAGATAGACCCCAAACCGTCACCAATACCCCACTGTGCAGCTCTAGTGCGACGTTAATTAACCAAACCAACTTGATAATCAAAATGAGGATTATAAAGCTATGCAAATGACTCGTTTACCATTCGGATGCACGACATCACATTTTATTTTGAGTGCAACAAGAAAAAAACACAGTAAACAATATCAGGAAATTAAACCTAAATCTATGAAAATGATAATTTCCTCTCTTTACGCTGACGATTTGTACTTTGGTGGGACAACGCAAAAAACTTTCAAAGCGCATATAACATTCTCAAAGACATAAAAAAGATTATTGTTGATGGAGAATTAAAAGATTTCATTGCATCGGAAGGTATAGTGTGGAAGTACATTGTAGAGCTTGCACCATGGTGGGGATGTTTTTACGTGAAGTGTCAAAGTACCATTAGATAAAGTCCTCGGACATGCATCATTAAAATTTGAGGAAATGAATACGGTTCTCACCAAAGTGGAGACTGTGAGAAACAACAGACCTTTGACTTATGTTTCAAATAACATAATGGATCCTCAGCTGTTGACACCTGCAAATTTTCTGTTTTCTAATATGGATACTAATTTGTATTCATCACATTCCGTAGAAATACTTCAAAATGGACGTTGTACCAAAGAACGACTAACTCGTCGAAAATGGTACCAAACTAACCTGTGCTCCAATTTTGGAGACGATGGAAGGAGGAATACCTTCTACAACTAAGAAATGCCCACAAGTTATCCACACCAACACCTTATTAGAACTTGAAGAAGGACGGAAATACGAAGATTCCTGGTTCGATCCTAGGCGATGGACTTGACAAAGAAAAGTAAAAAAAGTAGTGATCTTGTGATCGGAGGGTTGCCAGCTTCGCTACAAAATATTAGAAAAGTCGTCCAGAACATCCGCAAAAATTAACGGTGTGTGACTGGTGCACGATAAATCTGATCGGGGTCCAAAGTCCCGACGTCTATTGAAGGCGTTGGGTGCCAGTTAAGGTGTTTCCTCGTCATCTGACCATGGTTCTAAAATAACGAGGTACATGTATGAATGTGTACGTGTTCCCGGGTCTTTCCTTCGAGATAGACCCTGAACCGTCGCAAATAGCTTACTGTGCAGCTCTAGTGCGACATTAATTAACCTAACCTTGTCATCTGACCATGGTTCTAAAATAACGAGGTGCATGTATGAATGTGTGTACCCGGGTCTTTCCTTCGAGATAGACTCCGAACCGTCACCAATAGCCCACTGTGCAACTCTAGTGCGACGTTAATTAACCAAACCAACCCGATAATCAAAATAAGGATTTTAAAGGTATGCAAATGACTCGTTTACCATTCGGATGCACGACATCACCTTTTATTTTGAGTGCAACAAGAAAAAATCACAGTAAACAATATCAGGAAATTAAACCTAAATCTATGAAAATGTTAATTTCCTCTCTTTATGTTAACGATTTGTACTTTGGTGGGACAACGCAAAAACCTTTCAAAGCGCAGATAACATTCTCAAAGATATAAAAAAGATTATTGTTGATGGAGAATTAAAAGATTTCATTGCATCGGAAGGTATAGTGTGGAAGTACATTGTAGAGCTTGCACCATGGTGGGGAGGTTTTTACGTGAAGAGTGTCAAAGAACCATTAGATAAAGTCCTCGGACATGCATCATTAAAATTTGAGGAAATGAATACGGTTCTCACCAAAGTGGAGACTGTCAGAAACAACAGACCTTTGACTTATGTTTCAAATAACATAATGGATCCTCAGCTGCTGACACCTGCAAATTTTCTGTTTTCTAATATGGATACTAATTTGTATCCATCACATTCCGCAGAAATACTTCAAAATGCATGTTGTACCAAAGAATATCTAACTCGTCGAAAATTGTACCAAACTAACCTGTGCTCCAATTTTGGAGACGATGGAAAGAGGAATACCTTCTACCTATAAGAAATGCCCACAAGTTATCCACACCAACACCTCAACAGAACTTACAGAAGGACGATATGGTGTTGCTTGAAGGGAAAAATAAGAGTTTGAAGTTGTTGTGGACTCTTGGAAGAGTTAAAAAATACTGATAGGTCGAGATGGACTGGTGAGATCATGTATCATAAAAACTGCAAATGGGAAATTTAAAAGACCTATCCAGCTACTATATCCACTTAAACTATAAATGTTCATTATATTTTTTCATCATTAATCTTTAAGCATATTCTTAATAATTATTAATCTTTAATTATTTTCAGAAAAGTTCATGTAATATTGCTTTAATCTATTAATTTTGAATGTCATTTTATATGTATCTTTTATTTTTCATTTTTTGTTTAAAAATCAGGTGGGACAGTTTAATATTATGATCTAAAGAAGGCGCCATCTGCTTAATAATATCTCTTAATTTGCATTGAGTAGTTTGTAGATTGAATAAAGTTGTTCGTGGGAAAGAAACATGTGGTCTCTGCTTGGGAATAGAACTAGTTTTCATGAAGGTTTAAAATTATATTTATGGCACAAATGCACTCTTTTTTACAAAATATTAAATGTTTCTTTGTGTTATTGTAATTTTTTAATTTAAAGAAAATTATTAGTTAAAACCTATAAATATGATCAAATAACAGTACCTTGCTCTTTTATATACAAAATTTGTATATATTAGACCTATTATTTGTGATAAAACTGTACGTGATTGAATTCTTAAATTATTTTCCAAGTAATCAACATCCAAAAAAATATAAAAAACATTAATTATATTTAATACAATTTTTTCATTGCAGACCCGTGTTATTGATTGTTTATAAAATGCTTTTATTCATTAACAAGTCTTAATTTTGACAAAGCTGGAAGCATCTAAGTAAAATTAAAAAATAGTATTTCTTTCACAATGGCAATGACGGAATGAGTAGATTACAATTAAGAATAATAATTAAGAATAATTACTAGAAGTTCTTTTGCTGGATAACACTAATGAAGCTAAAATCAAACATAAGATATGTCAAATAGTTGAAATTAACAACAAAAAAAAAGAATTCCATCTTGGAATATATGTAGTACTTATAACTCTATGAGTTAAAGAATCTAAGTATATACAGTAAAATCTTGACAAAATAAATATGTATTTGCATTCAAAGGTAAAGGCATCACATTCATAAAACAGATTTTTTTGTGTAACAGAGTTTACAGGTATTATATTTTCTAATTTAGGGTATACTACTTTACTGCATTGAAAAGGGCAGAAATGACCTAACACTAGTATTCAAATAAAATAATAAATGGCACCCCTTACCTTTGAACAATACAGTTGTGTAAAAGTCACTCATATTCTACCTTTATTATTTTCGACAAACTTTTGTACAATACAATCCTTGTTTTTTTTTCTACCATAAATAATTTGACTTGGTAAACAAGGAATACAGAAAAGTAAAGTTGAATATTTATACACTAGTTGACATAAAATTTTGTTTCTTAAAAGTTGTGTCTTTCTGTGTTTTTTGTACTAAAAGCTGCCAATCTAGATTTCATGTATTAGTTTATGTGTTGATAAAAATAGTTCTTTGTGCTATCTATTAATTGCTAAACATTACTGGTGAAGTTTGCAATGTTTAAATGCTTAATAATTTGACAACCTAATTACTAAAAAACTTTGTCCAGAATTTCTTACAACTACTACCCACTTTTTCCCGCTTTAAAAGTAGAAACTGAATTACTGAACAAAGTTTCTCTATTAATATTTGGCTTAGAGAAAAATTATATTTTGAATAGTTTAAAATGTTAATTAATGAATGACAGCTATTATAAGCCTATATAAGTAATTTTCAATGTGCTTCTATGACTAGAATTGCATGGAATTAGTGTACATTATATAAAAAGTCAAAAACTGCTCTGCACACTTTTTGGACTTTTCCAGTCAGAGAGCATTTTTGGAAGTATTAAGTATTTATCGAAATTATCAATACACAATTATCTTATATCACATGTTTAACATTAAAAGTATATTAAGGCACTTAATGGGCTATCTTTGGCTTAACTTTAAAGTAACAATATCCATTGAAGGAAGCTGAACATGTGCATCTTTAGAAAACTTATTACCTGTATACATAAGAGAAAGTGAAACTTCTTCAACAACACTTCCAAATAAATTAGGAAATAGATTAGACACAGACACCTGAAAATATGAAAATACTTATAAATAAAAAGCATTAATTTTACAATATCAAAGCCTTCAAGACTTTATATATAAATAATATTGACTAATGATCCCTTTGAGTTAAAAATATTTTGTTAACATTTAAAAAATATCAGATAAGAATAAAAGCCTTTAAATAAATAGTATTTTATAGGATATGTGTAATGGAGCATATTTATATAAAACTACAATTTAAGTAGGTCCTCTCCCGGCTTGTATATATAAAAATAAATGTATCATTATTGTCTATATCAGATTTGGTTATGTTCTATATGTTCAAGTAATCAAAAATAATTTATAATGTTCGATTTTTTCAAAATGTATTTAAAAGCTTCGCTATTGGTAGAAATAGTGCCTTTTAACTTTTGTACTATATTTATAATTAGTAAATATATTTCAAAGGAGAACGTTAATGAAATATACGTAATTTAATCTTTAAAATGAAAGTATTATAAATTAGTGATCTACAAATAAAACAGTAAATAATTTATGAGGTCATAAACTAATATTAGAAGCTAAAGGTAATTTTTATGCTTAAGATATTTGAGTTCCAATATTTTTATTTTTGAAACCATACTGCCTGCAACTATCATTTACAACTTTTATTTTTCAATTAATAGCAACTTCCGTGCTTCTATACTATTATAAAATTACATTTATATAATTACATAGATTTGCTACAAAAATAACCTTTATTAAGTAATTGTTATACAAAACCAAACATAATACAAATAATTCATAATGGACGAGCTTAAATTCCAGAGCCGAATTACCCTTTGTTAAACAATTACATAATAATTTAAGAGAAATTATATTTTATTATATAATTGAAATAAATACTTAATAAATGTAAACATAAATTTGTACTTACAGTTCCATTTTGAGTCATGCACCGACCCCAGCCTTTGAAATTGCAGTCAAAACCAAATCGGTGAAGAAACAGAGCAGATGAATTTGCAGGCATAAATAATGATCCTGATGGGATTGGTAATGTTCTAAGATTTAATAAATGAACATCACATGGCAACTCTACACCAACAGGAGAATAACTTGCTTTCAAAGGTGCATCTGGATTGCGCAATACAATATTTGGTTCTGTATCTTTGTCAAGCCTCATTAAAATGAACACTGGATGAAGAAGGGCGAAAGAAGCATGTTGAGCCAACAAGGAAGGATATTTAGAGTTCCTTTTAAAAAGATGATCCTACACGAGAAAAAAAGGCAATATATATATCAAATCTGAAAAATAAATTACAATAATCGCTAATGATCCAATATTATTAAATAAGTAGTAAAATAGAGAACATTAGAAGTAGTTTCTGAAGAACATCGTAGGAGGGTTGTTAGAGCTCATATCAAATTAATTTTAAAGGACACAGTCAATAATATTTGTGAAGGATCGCCGCCACGGCAAGAATTCGCCAAATGTAACAGCATGGCACTGGCCAAAAGGCTTTATCCATGCCAAACAGTGTTTAGAAGGAGTCATGCCCAAGTAACAAGAACATGCATCACCCTTGTAAATAAATTAACATCAGTTATTATACAGCAGCATCGTTGTATATTTAATTAAATACCACATGTATTGTTAATGCTGTAGCAATGTCACATCTATGATTGAGCCGTTTGTGGTGAATTGAAATAATAAGTTAATATGCTCTTTTTAAAACTTAATTTATTAAAAACATATGTAATTACTTTAAGTAAAAACAATAAATTTACTCTTGTTATATTATCTGCTATATTTCTAGAGCTTTATGAGAATATTTTCAGATACAGCAAGGTCCATGTTGAAAGGTACAAAGTATTGAAAAAAGCCTTTATAAAGTAATTTATATTAAATATATAGTTTCTAATGAATATATAGTTAGCAGTTTTTATACTGAAGGCATTAACTCTAGACAATTTTTCTTATTGAGTAGCTTTATAAGTTAATTGAGTGCAGCTACAACCTTCTTCATTCTTTTCAAACTTACAATGTATTCTGTATTTAATTACATACACTACATTGCATAATGATTTGGCTACTAGGTTTTTTTCAACCAAACATAATAATAATAGATACAAATCATTAAAATTAAAATCTTATATTGTCAACACAGTAAATTGTCAATGTGCATAACATAACAAAATGTACATGCTTTTATTTCGTCTTTAAAAAAGTTAAAATAAGCTGTTGTAAAATTATAAGACCACTTGCAATTAATACTTTATAAATAAATCATTGTTTAAAATAATTTGAGAAAACCGGTTAGACATGCTGCCTACTAGCAATACATCTGAATTGATTCTCAGATAAAAGCCTCTTTTAAATGTTGAACAAATTTACACTTCTTCCAATTGACGTATTCCTCCTTGCTTAGGATACCCCAGATGTTCTCAGTAGGGTTAAACTATAAGATCAAGAAGGACAGCTCATAATCTTCTCTCAGTTTAGCAGACATAGTCGAAAGTACACTTAGAAGTACGGAAGAACTCGATTCTGGAAGAACATTCGGGATGCCAAAAGTCAATTCCAGAAGAATTGCATTTGTTTATCAACAAACCTAAAAGTAGTAATGCTTTGACAAAAGCGGCAAAGTATCTATATTTTTAATAATATATAAAGAGGGAAACCAAATTTTACTATTCCTTGATTTGAATACAATTGATTCCTTGATTGAATACAATCATATCCGAAACATAAGTTTAAGGTATACATCTTTGTGTTTGCTTAATGCTATTGTACTTATTCTAATAATTAAATATTGATATATCAGAAATATTAATGTATCAACAATATGTATGTATCGAAAATATTGATTAATCGGAAAATATCGATTATTGGCTGGAGATTAATCGAGGTGGCAAAATGAAGAACGCAAGATTTGTCACCCCTTCATTTCTGAACATAAATTTAACCACTACCTATTCTTCTCTGCTTTGCAATTACAGAAAACATATTCATCATTTTGAATATCTCTCCCTTACCAGTCAGGACCGTCTAGATTGATTTTTTTAATGAATAACACTACTTGTAATCAATGTTAATTTTTAAGTCATGTTTTCCTTAGCCTATTGTACTGTTATCTTCTTGTGCAGCTGTATAACTGATTTCTGCAATTTCTTTTAAGACTTTTATTCTGCCAAACAGATCGGGATAAAGTAGATTTACAAATGTTGATGGTGGGATCTTGGATAGTGTTTTCAAGTATTCCATTGGCTTTTAGTTTCATTGTAACTACTCTTTCTTGAGCATTGTAAGCTTCTTTAGTCTTCAAGGTGGTTGTTGTATTGGGCTCTAAATAGAAAATAGATGTTAACTATGCACCAGCGAACATTATATTCTTCTTGCAATATCTCATGACGATAGTCTTCTTGTTTGAAAGCTGAAATTTGTCCTTGTTCAAAACTTGTTAATGAATTTTCCCTACCCATATCTGATATGATACAACTATAAACCCATAAGTAATTTTACTCATAATATCATGCAAAATGGTTTCAAATGAAGAAAAATAGTTGTTCTATATGTACATGTTAGAATTCAATTTCAAATTGTTATCTCTAACCGACTATTTCACTTAAAAGTAGAGGGTGGTAGTATTATTTTGAAACGGCAAATATCTAAATTTTTTAAACATTTGCATACTAAACCAAACTCAAAACTATTAAAAATTTCATATCAAACATTCAATAATTCTTGCATTAACATTTTATTTTAAATGAAATAAGTGGTTGTATAATTAAGCAAAATACTATATAACCTTTTATTTTACTGACTAGATTCGGTACTGTTTGGAGCAGAGATGTTTTTTTATATTTAAATAAATAACAATATACAATAATATACTAAACCAAACACTGAGAAGTTCATATTAATTGTAAATTAAAAAATACAAGATATGAAAATTATGTAGAGCTTTAAAATTTATTACTGAAAAATTTACCTTGAATTGATTTGAGCGTTCTTCTAAAATAATACGGAAGTAAGCCGGTGTATCTCTATTATCAGTAACTCCTTGTTGCAAACCACGATTGTCATCCTGATTCAACCTTCTATCCAAGAATACTTCAAACCAACCTATAACCCAAAAATGCAAAGTAAAGTTCACAATACTCCCAAATTATGCAATTTTTAGAAATGTAAATACAAAGACAATTTTACAAGCCATTTTCACAAAAATTCACAACATTTATTCTTTATTATGCTTATAATTAGATCAAAAATATTTTACTTGCAATATTTTTCATTAATTCAAATAATATGCAAGGATATATGCATATATGCATAACTAGAATTTTATTTATAGTTTTATTAAATCTGGTAATGTATTAAGACATTATGTACGCAAATGATTCCTATTTTTTTTTTTAATAAAAGTATGTATTTTATAGAGAGTAGTATTGACTTTCGTATTATTTTAAAATGCCATAACTTGGGGTTAATTGGACTCAAAAAGTGAAATTTTTTGTACATTTCTTACCAAAAGATAACTTTAACAACATTAATTATGTTGATAACCTAATTTTTATTACTTTTGTGATATTTTTCTAAGATTCTAGTTTTTTTTTCAAACCAAAATTTTAATTTATGTAAGTATAATAAATTACTGAAATTTGGGTGCAAGTCCCGGGTTGGGTAGGAGCTACTTGGAGAGAAAACAGGGAATTTTAGTTGTAAGAATGTTTATGTAATTAGACATTAAATTTTTAAATACATCATAAATTCTGTAATGTTGAATGAAATATTTTGTGCCTCTTTATATCTTTCTAACTAGTCCTACTAAGGATAATAATATAGGAAAAAGCTACTTTTCATAGGAACTGAAAACAACCCCCTTTTCATTAGATTTGGCGGACTAAAAGTCTTTTTTATATCACAACACTCACAGGCGTAAACTTGTATTGGGTTCATGGGCCTGACTCTCCCCCCCCCCCCCAATATTTTGAAAAACTGGCTCAACTTCCATTAAGTGTATGCTAAATATAAATTTGGTGATTTTTTGTTTTCAGTTTGGCAATTGCAAAATCTAAGACCTGGCCACCCTAAATTAAATGTACCTAAATAATCAAAAGCAGTTGGCTTGTGACTTTTTAGTTGCTCGGTTGATTAAAAGTTCATCTACAATTGTTGATGGCAAGCAGCTAGCCTTAGAGGCCAACTTAAAAAGGATATTTATCATAGTTAGAAGTTCCTGCGAGATAATAAAGGAATTTGTTTCAAATTAGCTTTGACAATAAAGCGTCAGGCAACAGCTAACTCATAATTAAAGAAAATTTAAATAAGTTAACCTTAAAACTTACCAGGTTGCAAACTTGTTACTCCAACAGAATGCGCCGTTAGGAAGGTGAACCGTGTATTGTCATCTTCAAAGTATGCCATAGTAGTGATTGGATATACATTACCTTGTATGGGTAACTTTTTTAAATAACGTCTATGTGCCATCTAAAATGTTGAAATTCCACATAGTTAAAATTAATATATAAAAATATGTATATTACTGTAGTTTATAAAATAATTTATGCTTTTCAATTTAAGAATGTACTACCTAAGTTCCTCAAGGAACTGCAAATATAAATTTAGCTGATAACATATTCAAGTAGTCAATAAAAATTTATCAAATATTACTAAATTAAAAATATATATAATTTTTAACAAATATTCAAGAGATATCTAATTGAGGTAAGAAAATGCTTACCTGTAGGCCATTTAGGTCTGTGTAAAAGTCCTGGTTTTCATTTGTAATATTGGTGATGAATCTCATTATTAGCTCCTTATTTGTTTCAGAAGCAATGTTGATTAAATTGTATATATCAATGCCAAATCCATCAACACCTTTTTTATTTAAAAAAAAAAAGTTTAAATGTATACATTGGAGAAAGGTTACATAAGTCAATTAAAAAAAATGCACAAATTAATATAAATTAAAACAAAATCTGAATAATAAATTTTTACAAAATTACATATAATTTTAATACAATCATTTTGATGAAAAAATTTAAATTAAGAACAAAACAATCAATAAATAATTGTAATCAAGAAGTTCCAGAACTTTATCTTTACATTTAATAAAACTTATGATAGATGAACAGCTAAGTGGATGAACATATTATGGTCTGCTATAAGTTCAAAAAGTTAATTTATTCTTCTAAGTCTTCAAATAAGGAGGTTTTTAGTAGAAAAAATATGTGTGGCATCCCTGAGTTCATTAAACTTTTTTTTAAGAGTTCCATGACCTCATTGTTTGGACTTGGGAGCCAATGAAAAATTGCCAGACAGAACCCCCCACCTCCCCCCAAGAGTTGGTTTATATCTGTAAACAACAGCTCACAAGGAAAGAACATTCTTTGGACAGCTTTCACAAGAGATATACACACGTTTCTCTTAATCTCTCCATTTTCAAATGTAATTCCCTTAAAAATATCATAATTGCAAATGTCTAGTTAATTAAATATCTTATTTCTTCTTAAAGTTCTGATAATCAATCTTTCTGAATCATAATAATTTAACACTAAATTGGAGTCAGTCTTCATGCAGGTGTTGTCGTCACTACTATGCGACAAGTGTCCTGGCAGATGTTATGCACACATTATCGTATTGTTATAAATTTTAAAGCTATTTTTCTCAAAATATTGTTGCTTAGTTCATCTACTCAGCTAATACATACAGTATGCAATCTGAAATTTTAATTTAGAAACATTATAAGGTGTTGTGGAATACCAATGAACTTAAAACATGAACACTACTTAAAAATATAGAAAGCCATACAAATTTAGAATATAGTTTCTTAAAAAAAAAATTATTCACTTATACAATTATAATTATTTTAAATTAATCATTCCCTGAATTTTTAACTTACAGTTTTTAAGTTTCTTTAATTAAATCGATTAGAACTAAAATCTATTTGATCATTTCCCTTTTTTGCACAAGAAGGGGACATTAAAAAATAAAATATGAATTCTGAAATGCCTTAATAAAACTTTTACTATATTTTTTTATGACTTTTTACCATATCTTAAAGATTATTCATTTATTACATCAACAATTTTGCTTTCTTTTTTACCCTCTTTCCTCCAGTCACCTCATGTAGTGCATAAATTTGATCTATGCATTTTGCATATAATCTCTTATTTTAATAAGTAAGATAGTATTGTACTTACATATAATGATTGTAATCAATATATAGTAAAACAATATTACTATTGAAAAATACATTATAGTTTAGTTAAGTTGTAACTAAATTATATTTATGATAAAGACCTACATTAAACATAAATCCATGTTGAGTGTAGGTCTACAGATTAATAGATCTTGTGCCCTTACATAAGTAGATCATATGTTTCTGTCCCATTAAACAGTTACCTTTATGCTTCATAGATTTGCATGAACTAATTAAACATTTTAAATAAAAAGCAAATTTTTAAAATATACCTGGAGAGTTTTTTAAAGTCACATGATGTTCAACTTCTTTTAGCATAACAATAACTTCATACATCAATGGACCTTCTATAACGATAATCTCAGGTTTGTTGTATTCAACTTCCTATAATATATATTTATATAAATATATTTAAAAGATAATTAAATGTAAAGAAGAATAGTTTTATGATACATGACATTAGATACAACAGTTTAAAAAGCCAAGAAAGCTTCCACAAACATGAAAAAATGTGTGCTTAAAATAATATAATAATTTTATCATTAAATTTCCATTTAAATAATTTTATTACTTGCACATAGCTCTTGTTTAAGTGGCAACTTTTATTTTAATGTTTGTGCTCATTGAAACTAGTATTACAATGTAGTACATAAAATCAAAATTGCTGTTTCACAAAAAAGGCTTCCATTAACATTTTAATTGAAATATAATTAAAATAATAGTTTTCTTTTACCTTAGCATCAGAGTCAGGAAGAAATAGATAAGCTCCACTTTTATCTTTTCCTTTAGTTTTTGTCCCATACTTAAGGAACTTAATTTCCATATCAAGTTCTGCACTTAAGTCCTGTGATACAACTTTCTGAAACAAGTGAAATAAAAAAAAAATCCATAATAGTTTAAAAAATAAGAAGATTACAACTTTAAAAATAACAAATGTATTCAGAGGCTTTTAACTTTGCAGAAAAAACTCCTTTTAACTGGTTTAAAAACAATAGTGGACCATGTAAACCTATAATGCATTAATGACATTTTATTGACAATTTACATATTAAGTAAAAATTACACTTAGTCATTAACTTATGAAGGGTCAAGGAGAAAACCACTTTACTTCAATTTTTTTTAATGAGATAGCTTTCAAGGAGTACTATCATTTGGAGAATTCATTTTTGGATTAGAACCACTTTAAAACTGTAAAAAAAAGCAATGAAGTTTCCGTATGCTGGATAAAAGAACAAATTTCTCCACTTTCAAATTTGTGTAACTGGAAATATAAATTTGGGTTGTACAGTGGTTTTACACATGGACCCTTTATATATAAGTATAATGTACCAACAATCTTTACTTCTAAAAACCATTCTAAAATTAATTTAAAGTGTTTTTTCCGATGATTACTAATTTCCAATTTTATTAAATGCACTGAATTTTGTGTTTTGACTTTATTAACAGTGGTAACAAAATTTAGAAATAAAAGTTATCTGAAAGATTTCTAAACACTCCTAATTTTATGGTTGTGTAATCCAGAAAATTAAAAATTTTAAATTGTAGGATGATTGTAGACATTGTTTACTTCTCACAAATTTAAGGAAATAAACAAGTAATATCTAGTGATTATGCCTTCCAAATTTGAAGGAACTTATTGAGTTTACCATAAATCAACACATTGATTGGTCTGTTTGTATTATAATGTGTATTAGGAGTTCTAAAGTTCAATAACCATACATTCTATTTGTATTGTGATAAAGCTTGTCAATCTGTATTTATAGATATTGATAACTCAGAACAGAAAAAATTAGACCTGGTCTGTTTGTATTCACAGTCCTCAATTTGTCAAACCTCTTGTTGAAATATTTAAAAATATTGTTATGTACTATTTATGACTAAAGTACATAAATGTGAGATGCAGCGATAAAAATTTGAAAAAAATCAGCTACAAAATACAGATACAATGCAAAAATATGCAATGAAATACATTATAGAATCTGAACATGTTTCGAGAGTACAATCTCCCCTCATCAGCAGAAGTAAGAAAAAGTCTGAGTGCATAACAGAATGAATTTTTTTTATTCTGTTTTGTGCACAGCTTTATCTTACTTCAGCTGATATGGGGAAATGGTGTCTCTCGAAACATGTTCAGATTGTATAATGTTTTTGATTGAGTATTTTTGCAATGTATATGTATTTTATATTCTTAATGCAATATTTTATATGACAAGTTTTTATATTATAAACAATCTACATTGCATTTTTGTAAATAAGTTACATTAAATATTAAGAGTAATGATATAAAGTTCTAGAGTTGATTTTAAACTAATGCATATATAACCAGAAAATAAGCTTACTTTGAGCATGCCGTTAGTTCCAGAAAACATAGCTGTGATATAATCTGATTTTATATAAAATACATCTGGAGTATTTTGGTGAATGATTAAAAAATCTCTGAAAAAATATAAAATAAAAAAATCAGTTTTATTTGACAATCTCTTTATCTCAACATACAACAAATTAAAATAAATATATAAATACAAAGTTAAAAAAAATCGGCAATACTTTTGTATAAACTATTAAATTTGTAGTAGGTTGCAGAATATAAATGTCTTGCTATACAAAAATATATCTTAATGCAGGTTCTGCCACTTTACATATTTTACTAACAAAAATTAGCATAAGTTTTATGTCTTGAATAATAATAAAACTTATAACATCACACATAAATTATATAAGTATTGTGGCTCATAGATAGCAATGCTTTTCAAGTTTATGCTATACAAAATTCTTCTTCTTTAGACCACTTTTTGTATTTAGAGTATAAATGAATTTAATTTTTAAATAATCAATAACATACTTTTTAAATCATTGTCAATTTTTTTATGTAATTTGTATATTAATAAAATATTTCTACAGGTCAACACCTGAATATTGAGAAGAAACAATTTAGTATACTTACGGATGAGAAGGTGCTGAGTCAGTATTCATAACTTTTACAATAGCACGATGTGCAATGGAATGTTCTAGTTCAACAACATGAATTGAATATGAAGTAAGACTCAATGCAGGTAAGTCTGCATAAAACACCAACTAAAATAAAAGACATTCAATAAATTACAATTGAAAGTGGATCAAAGACAATACAATGGCTATAAACTTTAACACACACAACAATAACAATGATTGGTTTAGTAAAATTAGACCATAAACTAAAAATTTGGATAACATATGCCTTATTTATTCTTAACACTTTAAGAACTTAACAGTTATATTGCACCCTGTAATAAACTATTTTACAGATAAAAGTGTGTGGGAAAAAAATTCCATTGACATATAATTACAAAGTTTATTTTTACATTCTTTCTAACAACTACTAGTACATATTGTACTATCCCCCCACACATAATGAACCTAAAAGTAAAGAAGAGTCTACTAATAATAAATCCCCACTTATATAGATAGACATGTCAAAATGTCCAACAAGTAATGAGATAAAAAGATACTTAGCAATTTGGAAAAATATGAGTGGGGGACAGCAGTTAAAATTACTGAAACCAAGTAACTTGACTTTCCAAACCCTACAGTTTCACAGAATTTTTCAGAAAACCTACCAAATGGAGTGAGTTATTCAAGGTCAGCAACTCAATGTCACTATGCTATATTTGTGATGAAAATATGATGATTTTCAAATGAGAACATGCAGCTACTTAACCAATATGCAACTAGTATAGGATAACTTTATGGTAGATTTTCTTTTGAAGATGTATTTAATTTTAAGACGTGTTAATCCAAATTCTATTAGTGTAGTACTTAAAATAAACATACAAAGAACAAAGATGTAATATTTAAAAACAATTAAAATTAGTTTCAACTTACTTCAAATTCAGAATCATAAATTTTCCTTTTTTTAAATACAGGATTAACTTGACAGGGCACTATATTTTCATTACTGTCTTTCACAATAACAGAAGAGGAAGTAACTATTACTTTTATTAACTCAATACGAGAATTTCCAAGGGAATTATACAAAACAATGTATCTGAAATATAAATATAGTTACAAACTAGATTGAAATAGAGTTGAATAATAACAGTAGAATTTAATTCTGTACATAAATTTTATTTAGGTTACAAAATATAAAATCTCCAATAAGATGTATCACTCACAGCACATTCCCATGTCTCCATTCGATTTCTACCACTAATTTCAAAACAGTTTTATATATATATAAAAAATATTTATCTCTTTATACAGTTATATGACATTTTTACTATTAGTTATGAAGGTAATTTTTGACTCAATATCTTATTTCCAATGTAATCGCACACAGTTATAATCTAGGTATAAAATTAAAACATAAAAAATATATAAAAGTGAAACTTTAGTTGACAAATATTATATAATTAACTATTGACATGATTTAAAAAAAAAATCCTTTATTAACATTCCAAATAATGGAAGACTAGGTATTTAAAATATTAAGGGCTAATTTAGTATTTGACGTATTACTAGGTAAATTTAGTATTTCCAGAAATAGTAAGAATTGGCAGTTCAAAACTAAAAAAATAAACATGCAAATTATGTAAGCTATTTTATGATAAAATATTTTAACCAATGCAATATTTAATCACTAATTTTAAAGCAAACTACCTGTCTTTCCTTTCATGAGAGAATTTTACAGCTATTTTTTGTGGTAACGCATTGTGAGGTCTATATTCATCCTGCAAAAGAATTTTAATATTTTGTCAAAAACTTTAAATTTAATTACATAACATTTTAATTTGTACAAGACTTAATATTTCAAATATAAACTATACAATATATTAAAATATAAGCATTTTGAAACATTTAAATGTTTTAGTTCTTAATTTTTTTTAAGTGTGTACTTTACATATGTTCCCATGGTATGCATACTGTAAAAAAAATAGTAATGCTGTCATCAAATCAAAACACAAGAAAGTTTTCAGCAATAAAATACTTTTTATTTATCTAGATCATTTTATAGAAATGATAGTTCAAATTATTAAGAAATATATTTCTCACATTTCAGTGTAATTTCTATAGAAATTTTGGAAATAATCCATTATAAAGTATTTGTTTTATTTGATACATGTATTTTCCAAAAGCAATTCAGTTAACCGAAAATACAAAGTTACTGAATTGTAATTTTTTTTTATAATTACTAAAATAAGTTTTAAGGAGTTATACATAAATGATATAGGCAACAGAAAAGAACATTGCACCCTGTTCATTTTTATAAATGCTCACACTCTTTCTCATGAAAGACTAGGTCTAGCTAAAGAGTGAAAGATAGAATAGGCTAAGCAATTGGGCAGTTGTAAACGTTGCTTAGAAATTGTCATAGAGTACTTAGTAGCTGTGAAGGAATGTTTTTTACTTTGATGCATTAAAATATTTTTCATTTTACACACAAAATATACTTCACAATCATTTCAAAACATATACAATTTTTTTGGTACATCACAAAACAGTTTGTATAAAAATATACTTACAGTTTGCAATAAAGCTATTTGTTCATCTAATACATCCAAAACATTAGGAGATAAGAAGAAAACTGCACATTGTCCAATTACATTTCGAAGTTTTTGCAATGTTGCAAACATCCTAAATAGAAAGAAAATTCTCATGTAATTTTTTAAATATTTACTTTTTTATGCTCAAATAAAATATAAACACAAACATGTAGATAATAGAAGAATAGGGTACTTAATCTTGCAATAAGATAAAAAAAACATTACAATTGCAAAAATTGCTTGAGCAACAGTGGTTTAATAGGACTTTGAATAAAAGATTAGTAACAAAATAACTTTGGTTATAACATTTTAAATATTAAATGAAACCCATGCAAAGGTATAGTCAGTTTAATTGTAGAGATATAATATGTGACTGGCCAAAAAGTTTTAAATAGCTTAGTTTTAACTGGAAAAGAAGGATTAACTAAAGAAAAGGGCATAAAATATTTCTACATGTGAAGAAATAGTTAATTATTATTAACATTGATTATTCAATATGGTTTTTTTTAAGTAAAAAATCCTTACAAATTTTAAATGTAGACTCAATATTTGTTCAATCAATGTATGAAATATAATTTCCTTAAATGTTATTTAAAACAAAATGTTAGTTTACAAGTTTCATAAAATTAGCTAATAACACAAACATGTTTTTAAATTTAAAAGAAAAGCTGCAATTTATAATATAGTTGAATTAAGTGAAATACAAATACTTACTTAGAAGCATAATCAGTGACAACATGATCTTTAGCTGTCCCAGTAATGGCATCATGGTGTTGGAAAAGACCCAACGTTCTCCGTGAAGACACCAAATCACTCATTAAAATTGAAATATAAGGAAGAAGAGATGTCATTGTTTGCTTATCTATTTGGGCCAACATCAAACTAAATAATATTTCGGCACCTCTGAAACAAAAATATAAATTTTATTTACACAGCATATTTTAAGTAATTCTTCTCTCAAAAACCTCATTTATGAATAAAAGCTTATTGGAAATTAATGACATGCAGTAAACTTATACAAATATTGGTAGTTATTAGCTTTGTTGGTACATTATACAAACTACATTTTTTATAAATGTCAGTTTAACTCTACATTAGATTTTCATGTATTTAATACCTTAAGTGTGCTTCCAAAGCTCTATCCATATTTTTATAAAAAGGCCTTGAGGTAAAGTAACCACTCCAGTAGTGGTCATCTCTATCAGCATATGTAAAAAAATCTCCAATTAGAGCTGGGAAATCAGAAGGCATATTTCGATCATCAACTTCAGTATTTTGTCGCAAAGATGAAAAATAGTCTTCCAATGTCCCAAATTTTGCCTATAAAAGTTTTCATTTATATTAATTCAAAAGGAAAATACTAAAACATAAGGTTTACAATTCAAATATTAATAAAAAACATTATAATACTGTGTTATTTTATATTAAAAAAAAGCAACATTTTAAATTAAATGTTCAATTTTTTAATAAAGGGAGTAATAACACTATATCAGTTAAAAGGTTGTAGTCTCTTAAAATCTGTATGAAATTTGGTCAAAAAATTAGTCTAAATAAATAGCAACCACTTAAATCTAAAAAGTGTTATTGATAATTAATACTCTATAATATAACTATATATTTCTTCTATTAAGAATAGGTTGTGAAGTTTCAAAATATGAAAATAAAACAAAAGCAAATAATACTTACTTCAGCATACCAATCTTCCCTGCTATTTATGTAATCAAAGAGCTTTTGGTAATTGTTAAACTGCTGATCCCACTCATGTGGCTTGTCATAGCGAAAATCATCACCCAGCTGAATCATAACAACATTTGTACGGAAAAGTTGTGACTTTTTTCTATACTGGTCCAGTAGAATCCATGCCCTAAAAAATTTCAGAAATTAAAAAACAATATATATATAATAAACCTTTTCATTGGCTTAATTTACAAATCACATAATTCCTATGGTAAAGACCTAGCAGTTATAGCGGCTTGGCATTGTTTTTAAAGAAAATCTTCAAATGATCCAATGTGTGAGGCGCATGCATAATTTTTTCACTGATCGCAATGGTTGTTCTTTTTCAATGGTGAACGAAGTCCATATCTACGACAATAGCAAAGCACACAATAAGGGAAATGCGTTGTTAATGCTGTCTGTTAGCTCAGAAGTCGTAAGGTAGGTTTTCAAATGGAGTTCATTTGAATGACATGTTATTCGTAATTATTGAAATTCAAGGGTTGGTTGAATTATGTCGCACTAGAAATACACAATGGGCTAGTGGCGACGGTTTAGGATCTATCTCAAAGGAAAGACTCGGGAACACTGCTTCATATTTTCAAAAACTATGGTCAACACCTGAGCTGTGGTGCAGAATTGTGAAAGCAGAGAACTACAAAAAAAAACCCTGGTTTTTGCAAAATATGTGATTTTGGATTACACGAAAAGGGTGAGAACATGTTTCATAAGAAGAACAAGTTGTGATTTTTAATAGAAAACTGGAAGGTCAGCAATTTTGCAAGAAAATTACAAGGAGAATAGCTATTTTCAAGAAAAAAGGGTGGGCTATCCTTAAAAATATCACCACAATAAATTATGATTGATGCATTTGGGATCATTAATACTTACTATACTTTAACTGCAAGTAATGCTAGATATAGGTTATTACAGAGTAATTTGATTATTTGTCCTACTTCTGGTATAAATAAAATATTAAACATTTAGGCAATTTTTTAAAAACTTGTCAAAATTTCAGTACATGTGGTTTTATTTTCAACAAAAGAACTGATACGTTTTTTCAAAAGAAAATTTAAATAATTAACAAATACACAAACCTGTCAGCAACATTTTTCTCAGTAATTGGAACAGGTGGCATTCGCCATGGGCAATTAACTTTATTACCAGGAAGACGTTTAAAATCAAATTGACAGCAAACTTTTGGGTCTGGGCCACATGTGTGTGGAATATCATAACTATAAAAAGGCATAGTGTGACATAAAATATCCATAGTATGGTTTTGGTCTGAAAAGAAAAAGAATCAACATAAATCACACTTAATAAACAAAACTTGACAAGAATTTAAAAAATAGTTATTCAATGAAACTGCCTTAACCATACATGCCAACATTTCAAAATCCTAATGTTTACATTTTTAATGACAAATTAGCATAAATTATTTTGTGTAACTTATAAATTTACGAAATATGTTACAATTTTACTTCGAACTTACCCTATAAATGCAAATGCATGCATTGATTTGAAAAATTCACATGACATTTTAACAAACAAAATGCTAAAAAAATATTTGAAAGGTAAAATGAACAGCTATACAGGGCCTTTAAGAATTATCTTTACAACTTTGACATGCAATAAAACCTAAAAGAAATAAGTTAGTCAGTAATGTTGCTTGTACATGTAGCACATGAAGTTTTATTTGTACACAGTTAGATTTGTTGTTAAAAAATATTTTTTGTTTATAAATAAAACTTTGTATTGCCGTTAATGTACAAGCATCACAACTTAACCTATCTTATTTCCTTCAGGTTAAATTGTGTGTCAACATTGTAAATATAATTTTCATACACCCATAATAAAGAGAAAGTTCAGTCTGTTGATGTTTTATTGCTGCATTAATGGCTTTGGAAAAAAAATACTAAGTACAAATAAAACTTAGTCAGTAATTTACATGTGCAAACTATATAACTTAGCCATCTTATTTCTTTTCGGTTTTATTATGTGTGAAAGTTGTAAAGACAATTCTTAAACACACTGTATATATTTTTAAAAATAACATTTCTCTAAACAAGGTAGACTGAAAAATATAATATTTAATGAAGTTGAAATGAATATAAAATTTAACAAACAAAAGTACTAGCAAATTACAACATTCCTAGTATATAAATTTTATAAGTAACAGTTAATATTATAATACTATCTTACTTCCTAGTTAAATCAATTAGTAAATATGCTAATAATCGCAAGTAAATAATTATTTTTCTTACATATTTGACTGATTTAAAATTTGTTGGGTCAAAAAATATTTTGTTATCTACTTTATTTTTTCAACAAAAAAATAACAAATGTGCTTTCTACATCTGCCAATTTGCTGCTCCCCCCCCCATTAACAATGTATATCTACAGATGAACAATGGGCTAATATTCTACAATTTTCATATACATAATTACTTGTTTACTTGGTAACAAAATTTATTTCTATAGGTAATGAGAATTCTCAGTAAGCAACAAAACTATTACAAAGTTCCAATATTAAAACATGGTGTTACAATGTGAAGTCATTCTTTGGAACTAAGTTACTAAAGCCTTATTTTTTTATATTTTACTTATAAAGAATAGCCCACTTTCAACTCAGATTGTCTAGTTGGGTCAAATAAAAATTGATCATACCATTTAAGTGTTAATAAAATAATAGGATTAATAAGCGTTTTGATAATATACCAGAATGCATTCACATTGCTTGAAAACTATGCATTACTTCATTTTTATCAAGCCAAAAGCCGTATAGTTATTAAATGTTCAACAAGCGTAAGTACAAAATCCGTTTTTTAAATAAAAATATGATATTACATCAAGCAAACTACATAGTTCAAAAATCTTTAACTCTCTAGTTGTTATTTTGTAAAATATCTAAAGCTGTGATTAAATTTCAAAAATGAAAGTATATGATACAACTAATAACTTAACTCTGAAAAATTATCTATATTTCTGAGGAATTAAAATGTTATTGTTAGGACTTTTCTATGCCTTAATTCTTAAATAATTTTTTATTCAATTTTACAAGATTAAATTACTTTAAATGAAATTATGCATATGAGTATAGACATACGAGGCAGTTAAGTATGAAGTGCAAGTCATTTTTGACTTAAACCTCTATTATTTTCACAGCAAACAGAAAATCCACCAAATGCGTTTTGATATCAGTACAAGAAAAGTTCCAAAACATTGGAATTTACAGAATTGTTGTCAAATAAAACCAATGTAGTTATGTGCATAATGTCTATAACATCAAGGAAATTCTCTTAAATTGCAAACAATATTTCCATAGATGTTAATTGAATGAGAAACATTAAAATAGTTATAATATACGAATGGAACGTCCTACAGAAATAAAAAGTTACATTAAATTTCTAATTTTAAAACAAAGTACTTTGTAAATTACAAAAAGTTACATTTTGTAGTTATGGAGTATTTCTAGTAAAAACCTGCATTCGAATTGTTTTACATATTAAATTATAACTTTTTCCCATTGATTGTAACTGATATTACTATTGCCACTTTGTTGGAACACACTAAATTTTTTATAATGCTAGAACGAAACAGCGTAGACTTAAAAACGGTCATGTTAAAATACTAATTTTTCAAACAAACTTTTCTATAAATTTGAAAGTATTGTATTTTGTGGTTATGATGCCTTTCTTCTACTAATGTCTGGACAAATTTTGTGGATTTTCAGTTAAAGTAATAGTGGTGTAACCACCTCATATAACATTGTCAATAGAATAGAACTCTCCAATATGTGTGCAGTTTTAAATCTAAAAAATTATCAAATATAACTTAAGAAATTGGTAATTTAATATCCAATTGAGTTAATATCTAAGTTTGTGTCAAATGAAAAACCTAAAGTAGTATGGTTTCCTATTTGCAAATATATATATTTACCCCAAGGTTGTCTCCACAAGAACTCCAACCCTTTATTCATAGCTAGATATTTCTTCATTGCATAATGCACTCTTTGTATAACCATATTATCTAAGCCCATTCTTCTTAATAAATAGGCCATAGTTGGAGATAAGCCAAATGGATCAATAGCCCAGCCATTCTTTGGTTTGTAATCTATAAATAAGCAATATTTGGTAACATTAATAAAAATGGAATATTTAAATAATATTTTATACAAGTAAATTTAAATACTTATCTGCACTGTGAATAAAATAAGATAATAAAAATGTGAAATATCAATGACCAATATATTAATGATATTTAGATCCATCTTTATAAAACAGCACTTCCCAATACTTTCACGAGTCTATGCAAGCAGCAACAAACACTGTCGTCTGAGAGTATTAGTCAATGGCTTCCAATACAGTGAGATGTAATCATGAATTGTACTATTTATAAGATAATTATTTATATATTGTCAATGAAACTTATATATATTAATTTTGTAAAAACTTGCTTATATTGTTCATTATTGAGATAGCTGATTGTATACATAATATCAAAAGCTATCCTATAATGACAAATTTTAAGTCTACAACAAAATGTGTTCAAATAAGAACCTTAAATTAAAAAAGAAAATATCTATACCAAAATTAAATGTCAGGTAGTAGTAGACAATGAGATAAAAGAAAATAGTTCGAAGATCAATGGTCTTGATCCTGAGCAATCTTACAATGATTGAATCCTCTTACACCCCCACATACAAATGGGTAATTTATATTTCAACAGCTATCAATGACAAACAAAAAGGTAAGGATAGAAGTCAGCACAATGTACTTTCAATTATTGGAGCAAATGAAATAAAAATCAAGCAGAGAACAAGGTTACCTTAGTTATACAAGTTCAACATATTGGTTGGACTGTGTTTTAAAACCGCATACCAGAAAAGCTAATTTTATGTGATAACTGTAAGACAATTTTGTAAGTCTATTTAGCACTAAAAGTAAAGGATTCACTCTGAGTCAATTCAGCAGAGTAATTAAAAAAATAGTGATAGAACAAATATCTCTTAATTAGGAGTCAAACAAATCCTCTAATCCAATACATATTCAATTGGAATACTGCTTCAGCCCACAGCATCAGAATTCAAAAGTTTGACAACATTTGAAAGTTGAATTAATTTAGAAAACATTTCCTCAAACACTAATACAACTGCCATCACAATGATTGTTTCTAATAGATTTAAATCCATATTCTTTTATCCTTGATGAAAAAAAAACGCTTTTATACAATATAGAAACAAAATTTTCAGGTATTACCTTCAGACAACTGATTAGGATTACTTACTTTGTTGATAGTAATTAGCTCAGTACATCCCAAACTGAGCAAAGGCAATTAATTTACTATTTCAGGGATGGGAAGTGCTAAAGTCCAGTTTGGAGCAATTTTTGAGCAGCAAAATTTAAATTTTTGAGCAGAAACACGACAAATTGTAGCAGCAAAACTGAAGATTTGCAACAAGAAATGAAATTCCTTAATTTTTCTCACACAAACTTTTTAATGGAAAACCTACCTTTTTAAGCATGTTAACATAAATCATTATAACTTACAAGTCACTCAAAAAGGAAGAAGCTTTCTTCGAATGTCCAATGTTACTTCACAAAAAGATAAATCCCAAACTTCAATTTCATGAGTAAATAATATTTTTGAAAATGTAAGGACATTTTGTTAGGTAGCGCAAAGCAAATCCCGATGAAATAAGAAAAAAATAAGTATTTATTTATCTATCAGATGCAAAAAGATTGAAAGCATTTGAATGAAGATCCCAGCAGAAAGCTTTTAGTGAATATCTACAATTTCAGTTTCATAAGCAAATTCTTAAAACAGCTCTTAAAACAATTCTTAAACAGCTCATTCTTAAACAAAAAGAAATTCTTAAAACAGCTCTATTTGAGGTTGCATTCACCAGATGCAATGAAAGACATTTAACCATCAACTTTCAAGAGCATTATCTCTGTTGGACGAAGATCGCAAATATTTCTATATGTTAAAGATATTAAATTCTTTTGAAATTCTCTGTTTTTCCAGAATGAGCATCGATTCTGCAGAAAACAAAGGAAGTTATATTTTCCAATAATGAAATGGCTTTGTTTAAAAAATTGGACATCAATAATCAAGCCATTCCCCCCTCCCCCCCCCCCCCTTCACCAGACAAAAGCACACCCCATTTGTACCTTATATTTCTACAAATACTATTTAAACTTTAGAAAATGTGCTTATATTTTTAACCCATTTCCACTTCCTGAGGCTGCCGTAACTTCGTTCAGAGCACCAGACAAACATGTACCAAGACTTGATGTCCGATGGCTCTTTTTGTGCATGTGTTTAACGAGGATTTAAACAAAATTGGCACAGAATCACACATAAATGTGGTTTTGTAACAAGTTGGAGAAGGATACAACTTTTGGCGCTCTTTAGCACAGAATTCCGATCCCTACCATTTTAATTTATTCTATGACATGACTATTGCTGATTTCAAAGTTCCATGTATTGAGCAAATTAAAATCGAAAACTATTAATAAAACAAGATTTATCTCTAGATGAGCAAATTTTAAGGATCATACAACAAATTGACCATATGCTTGATAAATTTCCAAAACATTTTAGCAACAAAATGCTAAATGAAAAAAAGTAGTCTTGTCTTGGACCCAAATATTAGGCCAACTAAAAGTTTTGTTTCTCATCTTTACGTGGTAAAGTACACAAACATAAAGGGACCGATAACTGAATTGCATACCAAATGTTGATTGATCCAGTAAATGTAACATTACTCACCTATTAAAGGGTAAAAATTTCACTTGGCTTCTATCCCCCAGCTGGCACAATGACTGAAAGACAAGCAGTCATATTTAATGGGATTTCTTTAGGGGGGAGGGGACTGATTACCATATCTGCCACTGATATTACATACCTAGCTTTTAGTCTAAATACTTCAAAAGTTCTTTCAAAAGCAAAATTTCACATTAAATTTCAATGTAAGAAAAACTGGCTAAATGTGAATTTTCTACCATCTTCTTTCTCATCTTCACCAATTTTATATCCGAATTTTTACTAATACTCTAGGGCTGTAGCTTTTTTATATACTCTACTCAAGACAGTTCTGCCAGCAATTGCATTTGCCCTTTAATCACTAAATATTAAACGTTTAGATTGACTTATCCAAAACTTTTTGGATTATTCTAAGAATTATATTTGTAAAAAAAATAAGCAAAAAGAGAAAAGTGTTTCTATGTTTTTTATTAAGGTTGCTGATTAATCCCTTCTTGGTCACCATGTCATATGTTCAACAATGTTTGGCCAGTATGATCTGTATCAGACCATACCGGCCAGAAAACGGTCAGGATATAATATACGGAGCATTAGTAGGATAGAACAGATAGCGATACCAAAAAGGCAATTTCTTATTCTTGAAAATGAATGCAACGAATATTAAAAAAAATAACCTGACTAAGAAGGGATTAACTAGGCATGGTCACTGCACAAACAAAATGCTCATGCATTTTATAAATTGAAAAAAAATGTTGCGGATCCTTCTATCCTAGAAAACACCAGCAAGAACCAAAAATTCTTGTTACCCGCATGAAAGTATTGCAGCCTCTCAGTTTTTCACAAAGGATATTAGTAATACTCTTATCTGTAGAAATAACTAGTACTTATATAGTAATGGTAGTACTCATATCTTGTGTGCGGAAACAGATGTAACTTTTTGTATAGCAATCAAAACCAACACCAGGTTCATCAACAAGAAGTTAACTAATATATTAATAAACTAGATGGTAATTTTTGAATTTGCCTTAAGTAAAAATGTGTTAGAAAAGTGTTCAATCTAAATAGATTTCTAGAAATAAGTTGATTGCAATAGGTCAGATGAAAAAGTCCAACTTATATACATTTACACAAGCAATTTTACTAAAAATTACTTTTTATAAAATAATCTAATTAAAAGCTAAATATTTTCAGAATATTTTTATTGGATGTGCGAAAAATGTAAGTTAAATACTCTGTATTTAAACTAACCAAGATTCTGTTCCAACCACTGATGTCCTTCAATCATCTGTTCAATCATTGCATAATAATGAGATGTAGCTTCGTCATTCATGACCCAGCCACCAGTGACAATTTCAAGTTGTCCATCTGTTAAGAGTCTAATAAAATGTAATTCTGCTAAATTAGTACAAATTGCACTTAATAAACCAGTTAAAAATATGATTGAGTTAAATTAATAAAAGAAATAACATACTTTTTAACAATAAGTTGTGTACTTGAATCCACTTTTTCCCACCATGTTGCAAAGAAGGATACTTCTGCCCAAATAAACTTTCTGTTTTTATCATCTTTCATTTTTACAACCATATTGTTTAAAATGTGCTGAGTTTGATCTTTGTAATACTTTTCAAATGTTTTGATCCAACCTAGAACAAAATTTTTTTAATTAATAAATCAATATTAAAAAATTAAAAACATACACAGATATATATTTTAATTACCTGGATCATTATGGGAATGTGGAACAACAAATATTTTGAGCTTTTTTTGTTCACTCCACTGATGAGAATCATACTCGATGTTCCAACCTTGTTTCCAAACACCCCCATCTTTATTTTCAAATTCAATGTTTTCATAGATATCTAAAGTCTAGTATCACACGAAAATTTTAATTCCAATAAAATACAATATACTATATGTTATAAGCAAACAAATTTAGACATTCTGCAAGCATATCAATGTATTTGCAAAATATGCTTTACAATTAAATACTATGAAAATTACTTTTGATATCAACCATTAATATTTTTGCATTCAAAGAATAATCTATATGGTTGGGATTCATTGAGATAAACATACAAGTCATTACGTAATACATAACTCAGGAAGTTGCACAAATGATTACAGTTCAGGTAAATTTTGGTTTATGTATGGAAAAAGTTTGCTTCAAAATCATAATGAATAACTTGATGTTTTTATGATTATTTATTATATTCGGCATTATAAGATGAAAATTATTTTCTTGCTCCATCTACAAATATACCAACAAACCAAAAAAAAAAAGAAAATATTGAATTCTAATTACTTTGTTATACTTAGTTGTGTCAGGCTTTTTTATGTACTATAATATGTTTCATTGTTTGAAACTAGTATATATAGTAAAAAAGTAAATAAATGTATTAGCAATTTTTTTTATATTGGTTATTTGTGAATATTTTCATTATGGGCTTTTAACCACCTGCAGGATATGGACATGTATATCCATTCGTGTATCGCCACTTTTCTCAGCAGTATATATAATTTAAAAGTACATAAAAAATCTCGACTTTGAAACAGTTTAAAAATTTAAAACATTGCGAGACTTTTTAAATTCTCCTCTACTACAATAATTAAAATATATAAATTAAACTGTTTAAAAAATATAATTAAACTGGAAATATAAATTAAACTATCCTGTAGTGAAAATAAACTTAAATTCAATATTTTGCTTATTCCTCAAGGAGGAAGCATAAGATGTGTTAATTTTTACTTTCTATGATTCTATATGAAATATAGACTAGGTAATAAAAATATTTATTGTAAGTCAAATTTTCAATGTTAAAATTTTAACGTTTATTACACATTTTGAAGGCCTACGAGTGAAAAATAAGTGGCTTTTAAAAATAATTTTAGTGTAGTTGGCATCCAACAGTGTAACAGTAACATACTGGGCTGCAAAGTAATGGTTCCAGGTTTGTTATTAGTTATTTAAAAACAATAGTTAATGATATGGTAATCAAACTCGGCTTATAATTTACGGATATATATATAAGGCAACAGTAAGATATGTATCTGAAATTTCAAGAGGGATGCTACTGTTCAATTTTGGTAAATTAGGAATTTTTAAAATAATGTCTCTAATTATTTTTTTTAATTGCCAAGGCCGTTATTAAATGCTCTTACAATTGATACAAGATAATTACGAGTAGTAACTGCCAATAGCTTCAAAAGTTACAAAGATTTTATTTCTATATGTATGCAAAAACAACTTTACTTTTATATGCAAGCCAGTTTTTATTAAAGTGGCAGAGAATGATGTCTTTTTAATACAGTCTGTAACAAGTTACACAAGTGACAAGCATTTAATCTCAACTTGATAGTTTATTGATTTGTATTATGATGAAATATATCGGGTCCATAAATTTTTAAATACTTTAATAATATGATTTTTCAAATTGAATTCCTTTTAGATTACACTTTTTAACAACAACGTATTAAATTTTTTAAATCTAAGTTAATTCATTAATTTTAATTCCCTTGTCAGCAAAAAGTACTAGTGTAGTTTTGTTTTTATTTATAGTATAAAAAGTATAAGGCAATTGGAATGTCTACAAGTATATTTATTTTGAGTATTCAACGGACAGATAATGAAATATTCTACATATTTATTATTTTTTATCACACAATATAAATTAAATATGCAACTGTTTTGCATGATACTGAGAAACTGAAAATGAGTTTAGGCATTCTAAAGTAACTAAGTACTTGATTTGTATTTTATACTAAATTAAAGAACCTTAGTTAAAAATATTATTTAAGTAGCATAAAGGACTGCTTACATTTTCATCTGCAGAAGCAATTGGCTCTGAACACAACTGACAGTCATAAATGGACAGACTTGCTACACTACGGTTTGCTTTATGGACAACAGGACCTAAAAGTGATAGATGTTGGTTAGGTTCTACTTTAATGACACTTCTAACTGTATCTTTAACTTGAGCCAACATATCTCTATTTCTTTGAAGTTCTTTTTCTAGATTTTCTAGCCTCCTTTCCAGAAGTGATAATTCACCACCCTATAAAAAAAATTTCATAAATTTTTTTATTGAACTATTTATAAATGATAATTAAAAATAAAATATTTTATGTTTACTGCATTTTATGTTTACTGTAAAACTCCAAGTACAAATACATAAAAATAAAGGTAAGCAATGTAGAAAAAAAGGTAAAAAAAATATTTTGCTCGGTGTAAATTAAGCCTTACTGGTTTTTTTTTTACAAATAAATCATTAAAAAAGTAATTAAATAAAAAAATACTTTATCCACTAATGAGCATAACAAATACTATTGAAGATAAGCAAAAGTAAAACTGAAAAAGTCGATTTTACGCCATTTAATGTTCTAAACAGGAATTTTTAGACTAGTCAAAAGAACAATTATGCAAACTGTACTCCAGAAAAATAAAAACCGAAATTAAGTAAACTGTCACTAGAACTGGCATAAAAATAATAACATTTTGTAATAAATATTAAAGAAAACTTAATTCCCTTGCAAACAGGAAAGTTGCGAGATTAGAAGAGTCAGTTTTGAGCATTACCGTTTTTTACTAATCTACGAATAAAATAATAAAATTCCATTCTACAAAATTTACATTTCTTAGATGTAAGGGAATAAATAAAGTAAAGAAATTTAGAAAGTTTTTAAATATTTTTTTAACCCGTATATGTATTACCAATCAAACAAACTATGATTTGACTTTTAACCCACCGATTCTCATGTAATGCAATCGTAAAGTTGTTTTCACTGCTTAAATTTTGGAAAGAAAAAAATTTATGTGCATGCATTTTTATATTATTTAAATTTTTAAAGACATAGTTTTTAAGTTGTACATCAAGCCTTTAACCACCTGACGGATACAAACGTGTATATCTGTTCGAGTATCTTCAGTTTTTCCAATAGTACACATAATATAAAACTTGATAAAAAATCTCTTTTTTAAATAATTTTCAAATTTAAAGCATTAGGAAGGCTTTTAAAAACCTTATCTACTGATATAATAAAAAAAAATATTTTTGAAAAAAAAATAATGTGTTAGAACTATAAATTAAACTTTCCTGCAGTGAAAACAAACTTACAGATTCGGAATTTTGCTTATCTGTCAGAGGGTTAAATTTAAAAATTAATATATTCATGAATTTACAGATTGAGTGAATTGCGGGCAAAACTACAGGTCCATGGACATGATATCACGTCCCTTTCCCTCTTTTACCTAACCTTTATAAATGGATTAAGCCTTCGAATATTTAATTATGTAAAATTGCAGCAACAATATCTTAGAATTTCCTGTTTTTTTTAAATTTTGGAAGGGTGAAAATGAGAAATAGAACATTAAATGTTTTCTCAACACCTTTTATAATAAGGAAGAATTTGATGATATATAAGGCTTCATTTATACATATGATTCCAATTTTGGGACTTAAAAAATAATTCATACACCCTTTTAGATTAAGAGAAACATGCTTATATAATTAGTGATGCAACATATCAATTTGGTTGGATAACAGATATCCAGCAGGAATTTCAGCTGGAAATACAACGGCACTATTTTTTTTCTCTTTTTCCTTATTTTTTTTAGATTCATCAGTTATTACTATTTCATTATCGATTTTATTTTTTAATTTTCTTTATAATTTTCAATTTTAGAACCAATATTTTAATTTGATAATAATTAATTCCACCATTTTTTAAATTATTAGTTATGCCATGTTAGCATTTTAATTAGTTTAATAATATTAAATCCATATTTTTTTTATTAGAAAAATTTAAAGTTGAATACACTTTTAACAGATCTTTACCCTCCCTCCTTTTCTTTAATGGAATGCTCCTAAGTTTATGTTTTAAAATAGAACAAAAATCAATAACATAAAACTTTTGTTTGTTCTCTACTCTTTCTTTTAAGAAATTGCGCAATTTTTGCAATTGTAAAGTTATTTTTACTTCCTGAACATTAAATAATTTTTCATCTGCATGCTATTTATTATTGTTGAATTTTTTTTATTGTAAAAATATAGCTTGTAAGTTGTACCTAAAACCATAAAAGTTAAAATATATTGTAAAATGGAATATTTTTATGAATTTAAAAATTGGGCACATTGCTAGAAAAAAAAAATGGAGATCCCTAGACGTGATATGTCAATATCTTTGAATATGTTTCATATTTTTGTTTAATTGCTAACATTTTTAGGTTTTTTTTTAATCTTTTTTCCAACCACTGATGGGATAAATGGAAAATTTGCTTAAAGGAGTGTCAGTGGAAATCAAAATTTTATTTGCATAAAAAGGCATTAAAACATCTTTTTTTAGCCAAATTAGTAACTTGAATAAAATAGAATAAATAGCAGCCAGTATATAATAACTCATTAACAGTTTTTCAATAGTTTAATCAAAAATTTATATATATATATATATATAAATTATTATTTTTGAAATAAAGCATTACTAATCATAATTTTTGGTTCATTTTGATGCTAGTATATGTTCATTATCTACATTATTTTTAATTTTTTCCAGACAATTTTTTAATCCATTTAAAAAAAAAAATTCCGTGTTCTAACAAAACCAGAAAATGGCATTTTTTTGTGATCAAAGTGTTTTTCTTGTTCAAAATTTGCTTTAAAAAATATATATATGTAACTTAATTTTATTAATATATAAACAGTGTTAAATATATTATTGATAATTCTTGTAATTTACAAGATTTAAAATAATATATTTGTGGAAAATTAAATTTTTTCGAAGTTTGCAACATTTTTTGCGAATTTCCTATTCGTTTACATTAATAATTCAATTACTCATTTTACCCTATCTTGCAAATCATTGAATAAAAGCTTAATAAAATTTTTAAATATCTAATTTTTTCTTTGGAATGTATTAAAAGGTTTTCTATACAAAACCCAGAAAATTGGTAAATAATTCATTTGAATTTTTCTAGTTTTTAACATCTACATCAAATATGAATTGGATGAAAATACCAATTTGTAAAAGGGTGGTATATTCTATGTTAAACCTATGGAACATCTTTTTTTTTACAAATGGTGTTTCAGATGTGGTAGGATACAAGTCTCTCTCAAAATATAATTTAATAAATTAGCTAAATATCCCTAATATCTGACAACATAATCAAAAATATTTATTAACTCTAATTTGAAAGCAGACAAATTTTCTTTTAATAAACTTTTTTCACAATGCATAATCATTTCTGAGCTTTACAAGATAAATAATAATTTTTTTTAATTCGAAAATGATCGAAATTTAACTTTAAAAGAAAGTGTGCCGATTTCAACATTTCTTATATTGAAACCGGTTGGGCCCAACGTGTCCGATTGCATAAATTCCATAACAAAAAAAATAAATCAATACAAAGTTTAGTTCATTTTTATACTAAACTTATAGTGGACGAATTCTTATAAATATTTTTAAGAAATAGTTTTCCTAATCCACGTATAAAGGACACTATAAACATCAATTGAACAAATATAGGTTGTAATCTAATAACAGGTACGATTGATTGAAATGATATGTATATATAATGTGTATAAGCTTGTAGCACCTTATTTATTTCGTTTCGAAAGGTGGGAGTTGTTCCAGCAGGAAAGTGTGAATACATAGTCCTATACAAGAGGTATAGTAATCCAAGTAACAAAATTCCTTTTAAAGCACTTTTCGTAACATACTTTCTAAATTGAAAGACAGAAGTTCCTAGCCTAAATCTATACATGTTGTAACTAAAATATTTACTAACGACAGTCACAAAAATAAGACAAAACTGAACGACAACATAAATACACCCGTCATCCGAAGACTTGCATAGTTGTTGGTATTATTTCTATATTTTTTTAATATTTTTATAAATAAAAAACACAGTTAACATGGCAGTTAGAACAAAACAGATGGTTCGCGGAAGTGACACACCGGATAAACGTTTCAATTGTAGTTTGGTTTGGAAATACAGTCGTTCTAGAGCTACACAACTGGGCTATCGGAAAAGTTTAAAGATCTATCTTAAAGAAAATTATCTCCAAACTTCCATTCCATGACTAGATTGAAGACATTTTGTAAACTACAACACGTTTTACTGATTCTATCACGGTCTGTGGTGGCCGAATGGTTAGGGACTCGGACAAAGGACCGATGTATGCGGGTTCAATCTTCAATCCCCAGCATGTGTGGATTTTGGTAATCGAAGGGTTGTCAAATATTCGTTCAGTTTGCGACCAAAAAATATCCACCCCTGCGTAAGGGACTGGTTAAATCTGATCGTAGTCCAATGTCTTGGGAAGCCTATTGAGGTTGCGTCAGGTGCCAGATTAGGAATTGTCTTCGTCATTGAACAATAATTCAAAAATACGAGGCTGTGTCCCAAGTTTGGTTTGGTTAAATAATGTCGCACTAGAGCTGCACAGTTTGCTATTGCGACGGTTCGGGGTCTATCACACCTTGTTTGAAAAACCTTTAAAATTAATTATTTTAAACGATTTTTTAAAAAAAAAATTGTTGATATTTATGAGATGAAAGTTCGATTCATCACTGGTCCATGAATTTCTCTTCCTTCTGAAACCTCATGTGTTAAGATCCGAATATTTTTTTTATTAATAATTGATTTGAACAATTTTTAACTAATAATTTTAATTAATCATTTTAATTAAATTTAATTAATAATTTGAATAAAATTTAATTATTAATTGGAATAAAATTTAATTATTAATTTGAATAAAATTTAATTAATAATTTGAATAAAATTTAATTAATAATTTGAATAAAATTTAATTAATAATTTGAATAAAATTTAATTAATAATTTGAATAAAATTTAATTAATAATTTGAATAAAATTTAATTAATAATTTGAATAAAATTTAATTAATAATTTGAATAAAATTTAATTAATAATTTGAATAAAATTTAATTAATAATTTGAATAAAATTTAATTAATAATTTGAATAAAATTTAATTAATAATTTGAATAAAATTTAATTAATAATTTGAATAAAATTTAATTAATAATTTGAATAAAATTTAATTAATAATTTGAATAAAATTTAATTAATAATTTGAATAAAATTTAATTAATAATTTGAATAAAATTTAATTAATAATTTGAATAAAATTTAATTAATAATTTTAAATAATTAATTTTAATTAATAATTTTAAATTAGCAATTTTAATTAATCATTTTAAATTAGTAATTTTAATTAATCATAATAATTTTTAAGTAGTAATTTTAAATTAGTAAATTTAATTTATGATATTTTTTTAATTTAAGCAGTAGTTTTAAATTAAAATTCTAATTAATGATTTTAATTAATTATATATATATATAAATTATAAATAAGATGTAAATTAAAAGCTTAATTTTCGCAGGTTAATCCTTAGTCATTTCCTAATTTAAATTACTAACAAACCTGGATGACATTTTACTGGTATTTAAGCATGTAGCTAAATATTGAGAAGGGGGGGTGGGGGTCCGGATTAAAGCAATTTTAAATTAGTAATTTTAATTAATAATTATAATTCTAAAGTAGTAATTTTAAATTTGTAAATAATTCTTTATTATATAATTAAAAATAACAGGATAATAATCATTATTTTCCGGTTAATTTTATCATGCATGACTGTGGCGTGACATGGGGAGGAGGTTTCATTGGTTGCGTGACGCAGCAAAACGAGGCATTGCGTCAAAATCATAACGGAAATTGGCGTTGCTCGTAAAAAAATCAAATAACTGAATAAAAAATATATTAAAATATTATTATAAACATTGATTTGTAGAATCTGTGAAGCTAAACAATGGAAAAATGCTTGCCTAATCATCAGCACGAGATGCAGCACCGCAGAAAAAAAAATTCAGAAAAAGGGGATGAACACAGATTTAAACGAGAATCTGTTCACCTCATCCTTCATAAATGGAGCCAACTTTTCCATTATGTGCACTTCGTATTTATAATAGTTGAATATAAATTTTTAATAATACCCCATAAAATTTTTCAAACGAATATGCATCAATCTTGGGAATGATCAAAACCCAAATTTAAAAAAAAAATAAAAGCGGAAAACCGCGTTTCGGCGTGAAAAGTAACACGTCTGAGTGACAGAAAACTAATTTGTAAATGTAATTGAATAAAAAATGAGTTAGTTTTGGATTTGGGTATTTTCAACGATAATCTCAATAAACAAAAAAATTTGAATAAGAAACGGAGTACATACTTTAAACATATCAGCAAATTTTTTGCACGATGCTCCTTACTTTTGTCTTGAATCTTCCAACTTCCAATATAGTTTATGTAGATGACGGCATACCGTGAAAATGGTAATTTAGTTAAGCTTAGCAAGCACATGCAGTACTGGAGTGATTTTCAAATTCAAATGGCAATTTAGAGACATACAACCTCTCAGAAAACTGATTTTTGAGAAGGGGAAAAAATTCCACCAGCATTGTGAGGGAGCGAAGAGGATCACAATTAGGGGAGTTATTTTTTTGATAGAAGTCATTTACAATCCTTTCTTAAAGCACGTCTGGGATGAATGGGTCTTTTCAGGGAAAATACCTTACTTCAAAGCAAGCAATTTCTGGATTGATGCATTGTGAATTCCGGCTCAACTGCCGCCCCATTTCAAGTGATAAGAAAAGTAACCCTTTACATGTACAAACAAACAACCAAGACAATCATATACAGACGTACTACCCCACCCCCCCAAAAAAAATCGAATTTTCTGTCTTCAAGGTTGTTTGACCACTGTTCTCCTTAAAATCATCCCTTCAGGGGACAAAAGGGAAGGGAGCAGGAGATACATGTGGGGTAGACCAGGAAATGCGACGTGTGTTTTCTCTATAGAATTCAGATTTTTTTTTTTTTTTTTGCACTTGTTAGTTTTCAAAAAAATAATTTTGATTTTCAACTGGCTATGGGGGGGGGGGGTTCTAACCCAAGGCAACCCAATGCTGGCTACGCCACTGCATACGATGTTTACAATCTATATCATTTTATGAAGTAGATATTTTTTTGCATTTTTTAATAACATTCGATTTCAATAGCGTTCTTTATCTCGGCGTAAAACACCCCATAGGAATCCCCTCTCCAAATTTCTACCCAGGTTCCTACTTTGAGATAGGAGCTTCCCAGTTGCCTAGTGGATAAAGGCGTTCAGCTGCTAATTAGAGAATTGCTAGTTTGAGCCCGTGCGATGGACTCAACAAAGAAAAGTAAAAAAGTAGTGATCTTCCGATCGGAGGGTTGCCAGCTTCGCTACAAAAATACTAGAATAAGTCGTCCAGAACATCCAGCAAATTATCAACTACTACCAGTCCCGTAATATACTGGCGTGTATAACGGGACTGGTGCACCATAAATCTGATCGGGCTCCAACGTCCTGACGCCTATTGACTACTGACCATGGTTAAAGAATACGCGGCATTGTTCCCGGGGTCATTCCCTTGAGATAGGCCCCGAACCGTTGACAATAGCAAAATTTGCAGCTCTAGTGCGACGTTGATTAACCAAACCAAACCAACCCTAAAATACTCGATATGAAAACCAAGTATAAAAGTTAGGTTAACCCTCTAGTGCATGATTTTTCTTTAATAATGATTTTTTTTTTCGTTTTCTTTTTGCCCCTGGAACACTGAAAAAATATACAAAAAAATCCTAAGTGCCTATTTAATTAAATAATTAATTAAAACCATTGTGTAGCATATATGCAAAATCATGTGTAATTAGTAAAATAATTTTCCAAAAGTATGAAAATGTAGTTAAATGCAATCTACACATCTCTGGTATTAGCTGGGATATTCTGTACAGTCAGATTATACTTATCAGTAATAAAACAATCTTCGAAAACTTCACTAGCCAGTTTTATATGGCAGTTTAGTACAAAACAGATGGTTCGCGAACATACCTCGAAGCAACTAATTGTCTGTATCACAATCAGTTTTATAAAGATAAGGAACCTAGCGGCAGTTATAAGAAATAGGCACATGGTTCCCTGGTCCCCTACATGACAATACTATAATAGTTAACATAAAACTCAATGGATGCGACTAGTGGTCATTTTAAAGTTGTGTAGCATATATGCTACACTATGCACTATTGGGTTAAATAGTATTAGAATGAAAAACTGAATTCAAATGCAAATGTTTTTCACATGTATTAAATTCTGCAAAATATGTTGAAATTTCACCTCCTGTAAATTTTGTGTGTTATATAAGATACAGGTTTTATTCTAAGCCGACGTCTTGTTTTTAAACAATTCCACATTTAGAAGTGAATCACTCGGATTTTGTTGCCAAGCAGCTTCCGATTCGGATGCTAAATCTGTGTTTTAAATTTTAGCCGATTTTCATTCTAAGCCGACGCCATTCTGCTGTAGTGCGACGTTCATTCAATCAATCAATGTTTAAAAGACCGAGCTATACATCACATAATCATTAAAAAATGACCAGACAATGCATGGATATAGAAACTGAATGCATTTAGTAATCTTGATACTACGATAAAGTAATTTACAGTACTAGGAGGCTCCGACCCCTGCTCCGCTAACGCTCCGCCAACCCCCGAAGGATTGCTACGCAATCCTCATAGGTTTGCTCCGCAAACCACTTCTCGCTTCGCTCGCTAACAGGTAGGACACAATGACAATGTGTCCTAGTAACAATACTTTTTTTAATTATATCACCAAAAACTTAAACGTTGAAACTGTAAAATTAAATTATAATTCATCTTGGCATCAATACATTTTTTCGCCATGTAAATATATATAAAATCATTCAATTTAATTTCTTTTAAACTACAAATGAAAACAATGGAACCACTGGCAAGCCATTATTTATAATTTTATTTCTACCATTATTTATTATTTTCCACGTTATTTTCACATCTTTCCCTGCGTTTTAGTTTAATTTATAACATTATTGGTAGTTTGTTTTGGCATAATTGACGTTAAGCTTACAATACTTTTGCCTACCAGAAATGTGTATGTTACTAAGTTAAAAATGAAGTTTATAGAAATCTAGTTTTCAAAATTCCCAACAGATGGCGCCACGTCAATGTTCCGCTAATGTAAAGTTTAAAAAAGCGTTTTTCAAAACTTCTATTTTTAATGTAATAGGGTTTATATTCTTCCTAATTTAAGCTGACATCAACAAAATAATTATTTACTAATGAATTGAAGTGGCTAATCGTCAAAATGATTTACATAATGGCAAAATAATAATAGAATTTCGTAAACAAACAAACTGTTGCCACTCAGCGTACAGAAAAACAGCGTTTTTCAATCACCGCGTAAGAGAAATATATATAAAGATATTGAATTAAATTCTGATATTCCAATATTATTTCAGCATGTAAACTTTTTGTTATTTCTATTTTTATGTCTTTTCAGGTTTTGTTTAACTTATTAATTTGTATTCATAATTTTAAAAAATACGTTTTTCATTCCCGAATTTTTTAACTAAAATCTTAAAAATTTGCACCTTTCTCCCATCAGATTAAAAATGATTCTCACAGCTGTTCTAATTTGCAAAGGCTTACATTTACTGTGATAATAAAGACTTCGGTAATCAGAGGCAAGGATGAAATGAACACGTGTGTTTATCACTTTACATTTGTCCCTTTCTTCCAAAGGGCTTAATCCAAGCAAAATTTATGAGGCCTGTAGCTATAGAGGTACGGTGATCAATGCCCTTTCTAAAAATAAAAATTGCACAGAAAAACAGATTTTGAAATATTTTTTAATCTTTTTATTCCCCGTATTTTAAACTCGATAACCCCAAGTGTTTTTCCATAATGTATGTGTATTAAATGAAACATTTAACTAAGCATTACAATCAATCACAAAGTCAGGAGATTGTCGGCGTAGAAGTAAAATCACGTTTTTTTAAATTTAAAGATTTAGCATGAGTAAAGAAAACTTTGTGGGGATGAAGGGGGAGGGGGGGGGTGATTTTTTTTTAACAAATATGTATTTTAATTTTTTTTTTGGAGGGGGGGGAGGGGATAATTTGGAATTACGATCTATAAAAAAAAATAATTTACATTATAATATTTTACAATTAAATTTCATTATGACCCTATTATAAAATAAATAAATATAATATTTAGACGTGTATTAAAAACTGTATTCATACGTTTTCAATTGTATTCGTTTTTGTTTGGACAACTATGTAGAAGATAAAATAACCAGGAAAATGTTAATAATAATAATTTCAATTCTTGGGGCTATATATATATATTAATAATTGAAACTGTTTGATAACGTTGACAAAGTATATGAAAAAATATTGCACGTTAAAATATGAATTTATATACTGATTTTTTTTTCTTCAAATTTAGTGATTTTTTGAGGAATTTATCTCAATTTAACTGAACGTATTTTTTTTCAAAGAGGATACTTCACCTTCATAATCTGTTTAAAATATAAAGTAAAAAATCAAGGTGCTAAATCTTTACTTTAAAAATACGTTGCTTTACTTCTATAAGCCAACGATGTATTTTCGTGAAAGGATCCATGGAGGTTAGAGTAACAGGAGGCAACGTGTCTCATCTCCCGGCATTGTCGCGATTGAAGTAACTGTAAGGGCGTGGCGGCCATGTTGGATACACCAAAAAAAGGGGAAAAACTCGCGTAGTGTGCGTGAAATTTTTCTTGTTTCATTCATCTCCTTCAAATTGGTGCCATATACTTATAAGTATATATTATCAATTTTATAACTAGGTCTTTTTTATCCAGAAATTTTAATTTTCAGCATAAGTACAATTTTGTTTTATTTTAAGCTTTATATTTTCATAAACTTTTAAAAATAAAAAGTATGAGTTCAAACTATAAACTTTAAAAATAATATCAAATTTTTGTTGTTGTTGAAGAATTTGGGTGCATATAAAAAAATAACATTTGTAAAACCAAAGAGTAAAAATCTATATTTTATATATGTGCTATTTCCCATTACTTAAAACAAACAAAAATGATAAAAACTATTTGTGCAATTGAAATAACTAAAAATATCGACAAAATAAAATAAAACTCATCGCACTAAACTAATCGAAATAATATTTCTTGGTGTAGCAAAGATGGTGCCGTGCAGGCCTGTAGCCAGACAATATATTCAGGGGGGGCAGACACTATTCCAGGTAGGGCAAGGGGGAAAGGACGGGGGGGGGGGGGGGAGGAGGAGGCAGTACGTACCATGTATGGACTTTAGACATTTTGTACTGTTACCTTATAACATTGCAAGGGATTTTTTTACAAGAACTACAAAAGGAGCCTCAGGAATCATAAAACGACAAAATCATTAAAAAATGCGGTATATATGAAATATTTTGTATGTTGCTTAAAATACTTACATTTTTTTCTGCAAATATGTTTTGTGTCTAGTAAATTATTTCATCAGTGTGGTAGTACATTAAATCATTTCATCACTGTGGTAGTAACATTAAATCATTTCATCACTGTGGTTGTACATTATATCATTTCATCACTGTGGTAGTAAATAAGAAGCAAATTGAGTAATTAAGCATTCGGTTAAAAAAATCAAAGGTTAAAATAATTATTTTTCAAATTTTGCAATAGTTAAACAACAAGACTTTTGTAATGTTATATAAAACAATTTATGTAAATTTTTTGAGAAAAAAAATTGTACGTATTTGATTTTTAAAATATTGGCTAGTAACTGTAATACATGTTTACTGATATATTCCCAGATAGATTCTAAATATTAAAATATCGATATCGCAGTAAGATATTAATCGTATTAGTATTTTTTTTCAAATGACATAGCCAGTATTGCTATAGTTAAACACTCTTTTAGTATTTATCAAAATATATAATAAAATAAATATTTGTAAAAATCTCATTCGCTTTTGAAATAAAATGAGAGAAGGAACATTTTAATGCAGTAAGTAGCATTAAACAACATGAACAATAATTCCAAAGCATCAATAAAAATTTACTCTTCAATTTTAGGCTAGCTTCAATTAACATCAAAAATGAAAGAACAAAATATATATTTTTAATAGATATATATTAAAAAAAACTAGTCTTTTGATTACATATTTAAATTTGAATCCTGTAATAAACAAAGTATGAAATCTTTAAAATTCGATTATTGAATTATTCCTTGGAAAGATGATTTATATAAAAAAAAATAATAACACGATTAAAAAAATTAAGATACACTGAACATGCGAAATTTATACAAGTTATATCTTTAAAAAAAATGACATTTTATATTACGAATAGGAACAGTTTTAGGAATTTCTCTAACCATGTGGGATAATCATAAAACTAGCATTTAATTTCAAGAATGTTAATTTTTATAAATATTTTTTAAAATCTTCCAAAATAATTTTTAAAAAAATTAAACTCTTCCAATTAATCCAAATAATAAGTAAAATAATAATTATTTTCATTTTATAAAAGTGATATACTGACGGATAATGACGGTGCTATGAAGCCTCTAACGCTTTTTTACTTAATTTTCTGAAAATAAAATTTTTATAAATAACCTAGCATATTTAACAAGGTAGATTCTTAAATTTAACGCTTAAAAATTATTCAACTTTCATATTTATGTCAAATAAATTAAATATTTACTCTATATCTATATTTGAGTGAACTGACTGCTGAGTGATATAAGGCACAAAAATCCAAAAATTAACTTACGTAATTTTCGTTGCTAAGCTCTATCATTTGGTTGAGTGGGTCATAAACCAATAGGTTGCCCAAAAAATGAATTGATTGTCATTCCACTTAATATTGAGCCGAAACGAGTTGTAAACTTTCAACGCTCATATTTCGGAACACTGTTTTTTGACTTATTAAACTTGACAGCCAATTCTGCCATATTATAGTTCCGCAAAGAACAAACGCAGGAGGGGTTGGGTGGACTTGGAGTTTCACATGATTACTCAATTTAGAATTTCCTGTTTCACTGTGAAAAATCTATGACCCTTATGAATGAGTTCGAGTTCTTCCTTGCTGCAGGGGTTGTGTCCGTTACCAAAATTAGATTTCTTTCTGCTGTTTTCCGAAGGAACGACGTCTTTTTTCCCCTACATGAATACTAATCCTCACCGCAGGGCAATGGGACGGCTACCCATGCCCTACCAGACAGACTACCCCTCACTAGTTTTCAAAGGGATCGGTGGCCGAAACCATTGCCACCAGACACGCGTGGCGAGAATTGGCGACAAATACCACATGTTGATAATTACTTGTCTTGCAAGGTTCAATTGCTACAATGGTTTATGCTTCCAGTAAAATGAGTGGCAAAACATTTTCTTTTAAAGCTAAATTTCCATTATTTTCAAATTTAATAAAAAAATTATGGATCAGTATCTCGTAAAGCGCAGAAATGATTCTGCATTATGAAACAAGTTTCTTAAGAAAAAATTTGCCTTTGCTTTCAAAGTAGAGTTAATAAATTTTTTGATTATATTGTTAAAATTTTGGATATTTAGCCAATTTATCAAACGACCATGCCCGTGCGATAAATTATCGCATGAACAACCCCTCATATAAAAAAAGTGTAAAGGTTCTACTCACAGACGGCAGCCCTAACAAAGGCTCATTTAAAAACTGCTTGGAAACTAATTATTTTTAAACGCATTAAAAAAACACGTTAATGTTCATGAGACAAAAGTACAATTCGTGACTACTCCGGGAAATTTTTAATTTTTGTTATTTCCATATTGATTATTATATATAAAAAAAATTTACAATGTAAATAAGACAACCCATTCAAAACATATGTGAATTGTTTTATTTAAATCGCAAAATTGTTTTGACCGACAGAATTTGCTTCCCAGGTAAAAAAAAAAATCTCTAGAGCCTCCGTGGGCATTTTGTTGGTACTTGTTGTTCAGTGGCAAAAGAGTGTAGCAAGAGGAGCTAAAAAAAAAATCTAACTTTACTTGGGGACAACCTAAGTTGAACCTAAAGCCATTGAATATTTATACATAGCTTCCGCTACAGGCTCAACTTAGGTTAAAAAACAATTAAAAAAACATAAGTTGATTTTTATGACTTACAAGAATATTAATGCCAAATTTGAAGAAAATGTTTGGTCACGTCAGCATAACATACAAATTTGCAAACAAACAGATGAAGTGCCGAAAGGTCCAATTAACGCTAGGGCTAAATAATGATAAATATTGGGCTTTACCCGCTAGTTATCATTATTTTGAAAATAAAAAGGTTTTGGAACTGCACTTTTCTTTCTCAAAATTATTATACTTTCTTTTTTGCAATTGACAAGCGTTAAAACACATCTACATTATATTCTGAATTATAGAAATATTGATGATACAATATAGCAGCGGAAAACAGCAGCTTTCAAACAAACAATGAATTTACATTAGACAGGATTTGGAACGACCACTAATATTTTCAAATCAATTTTAATAGAATGTTACTTCACTATACGGTTAAAACAAGGTATTCAAAAATAAGTAAAATGTACTTATTTTTGCATACATTCGATGCTTATCATGGCTCCGAATTCATAAGTTTCAATTTTGAAAAAGACGTAAAAAATAATGAGTACAATGGGTAAAAATGAATAAAAGGAGCAGATGCTAGCCAACATGGACTGCCTTCATCAATAAATATCGACAATTACAACCAAGACTTACCGGGAATCGAACCCAGATCTACAAGCACCGATGTCCAGAGGCTTATCCTTTAAGCTACCAAGGTGAAGTGAAGAAGTTATAAACAGAAGTAATGTTAAAAAGGTGTGCCGAAAGAATGGGAAGTAAGATAATTGAATTGTAATAATTCAGTTTCCGTTTAAGCAATCGACATAAAATAATGTGGAAAACCCTCTTCTGAACAAATATTTTAAATTTGTCAGGTCGCTTTGTTAAGATGGCTTTAACAGAAGCTGAGATTAGCAATATTAAATCATATTGCTCATATTTGAGACAGTACGGTTACTTAAATTTGAGTACGTCATCGCTCATTTACGCTGCAATTGTATAAAAAAACGAGTACGTTCATGTATTCATTTTTAAGCACCTTTTTTTTTTACAATGTGGATTTTAATTTATATTGTAATAGCAAACATTTGTTTTTCTTATATTGTTGATAAGACAAAGTTTCCCAATTGCATCCACAAACAAACGGCCTACGTAAGCGTAGATATTTCGTGTTGCAAGTAATCACCACATTTCGAATAATTCATCTAAAGCTGTTATTTCCTTTCAGAGGGCAATGCCTTTCAAATGTCCAGTCGTGTTGCAATGAGATGGGTGTATCCCTAACAGTGTCGTGTCACAGAGGGTAGCTTGTGTCCAATTCAATTAATCTCTTAGGAAACCAGAGCGCTTTAACAGAACACCAGCCATTTTACATATCAGGAACAGCTGGCAATAAAAGAAACAAGACAACTCCGGAAAACAAAATTCCACTAAGTTTTCTGAAATAGAGATAGATATTGCAAGTAAACGTCAAGGAACTTTCGAAAAGGACCCTCGCTTTCAGAAAACTAATCATTGCCAGCGTTCACGGGGTTTTTTCCGTAACCACGGAACAAGAAATAGTCGCACGCAAAGTGTCTGGACATAATTCTAGCCTCCTGGTCACGCGAGATAAAAAATGGGAGGTTAATTCCCGATTTCCAACTTCAGATTATTGTTCTCTGCCATGCTTTCGTTCGGAAATGTGGCATCATTCTGTGTTAATGTTCCGAAAAATAAAAAAAATTACCCAACTTGTAGAATTTTTTCATGTCTTGGATGGCATGCATAACTGAAAGCTTTATTAATTCTTAACGGAAAAGCATTACTCCACGATGCATAAGTACATGCTATAGGGCACTGACCTTTGTTATTTAAAAATTTTGCAATTAATCCTTAAATCTGTGTGTGTAAAATTTTTTTGAACATATGGCGTTTTCACACTAGGAGCGCGTATATAAATTTCTTACTGTGAAACAAATTGTATAATTTCAGAAGAGTTAAAATGTAATCATCTTCCTGTCAGAAACAAATTGTATAATTTCAGAAGAGTTAAAATGTAATCTTCTTCATGTCATAAAAATGACTTATATTTGTTCCGCTTTGACCAGTGATGCGATCACTAGTTTGGGTCATTTATTATTTCATGCACTCATTCATATTCGTTCAGCGAATAGTCGAATGAATAATTAAACGGATTGAAGCAGTTAAGGTTTAATTTGTATGTTTCCAAAAGCTTAAAATATTCTAAAAGCTTAATTTTACAATATTTATGTGAAAGGGACTAACGAAATCAAGCGTTCAAATATATTCACTACAATGTAAAAAAAGAAGGTACTTAAAAATCAGTACCTGAACCTATTCGTTTTTCTTTGAGTACAATTGCATCGTAAATGAGCGATGACGTACTCAAATTTAAAGAACCGTATTTTCTCAAAAATGAGCAGTGTGATTTAATATTGCTAATCTCAGCTTCTGTTACATACTCGTTTTTCTTTGAGTACAATTGCATTCATCGTAAATAAGCGATGACGTACTCAAATTTAAATAATCGTACTTTCTCAAAAATGAGTATTACGATTTAATATTGCTAATCTCAGCTTCTGTTCAAGCCATCTTAACAAAGCGACCTGACAAACTTATGTTCAGAAGATGGATGTTGTGAACATGGATGGAAGATGTGATGTCGATTGTTTAAATAGAAACTGAGTTATTACAACTCAGTTATCATACTACCTATTCTTTTGTCACACCTTTTAACATATCTTCTGTTTATAACTTCTTCACGTCGCCCTGGTAGTACAACGAGTAAGGTACTGAACGGACAGGGGCCTTAGGACTTGCGTTCGATTTCCGGTAAGCAATCCGGTATCAATTGTCGATATTTATTGAAAGTGATTTATGAAGTCAGCCTCCTTTTGAGTACTCCTTTTTGAGTACACGTCTTTTTCAAAATTGAAACTTATGTATTCGGAGCTATGATAAGCATCGAACGTACTCAAAAATGAGTAAATTTTACATATTTTTGAGTACCTATTGTTAACAGTTCAGTATGTTCTTTGTCAAAAAAGAATAAAAAAGTATTTTGGACCTAGGAATGGAACCCTAATTCAAATGCATAAATAATAATTTTCAAAAAAAAATGATGTTATTAATTATCAAATTAAAAAATTGGTATTTTAATTGAAAATTTCAAAGAAAAATTACCCTGCTTGTAACTGCAAACGTAGGGTGTTTAAGAATTATCTTTACAACTTTGACACGCAATAAAACATAAAAGATATAAGATAGCTAAGCTATGTTGATTGTTCTGGAAAAATGAAATTTTGTTTATAAAAGCAGATAGAGGTCATCCTTTTTTTTTATAAAAGTTAATGCTTATCTTATTTTTAAAAATATTTTTTGACATGATTGGTTTTACATGCATGATTTTCAAATATCGATAACCCTATATATATATATATATATATATATATATATATATATATATATATATATATATATATATATATATATATATATATATATATATATATATATATATATATATATATATATATATATATATATATATATATATATATATATATATATATATATATAAAGTTACATAAAATTGCATCAAGTACAGTTTTAAATATGCTGGAAATTAGGGTTGCAACGGATATCCGACCAACATACTGCATAAGATCTATCCTCGCAATAAGCAGGTTAATTGGCAGTTGCTGGATATTTCAATTGTCGGGCAGTACATTCGTCCTGAAATTATATAGTGAGATATAAAGATAAATGAATATAATAAATAACAAACAATTTCAATATTAAAATATGTAAAAAAAAAACAGTTTAATCAAAATTTTTTATTTATTTTTAATATTTTTCAGAACATATTTTTATCATGTAAAGGAAATTAAAAAACAAACTAAGCACTTTTGTATTTTTAATGAGTGTTAAATTACGCTGCAAAAACAGTAATTGTTCTGAATTTTTTGGTAGAATTCGGTAGGGTTTCTTTTCATAAATTAACTCTGCCTCTGAGAATAGAATAGTCTAACACCCTATATACTGCTGGCTGGTGATGAAGAAAAGTAGTTTTTCGATAATTCTGATAAAGTAGAAAATTAGTTACATTGATTTTTCACAAGTTGAATGGAGATGTTTTTATTTCAATAACTAGTTTCGAAAGATAATTATCTAACTCTTGAAGCAGAACTGATTCGTCAACATCATCATTGTTAATGTTATCTACATTAAACTTTAATTGGAGTGGAATAGTGGAGTGATAATTCTGATAAAGTAGAAAATTAGTTACATTGATTTTTCACAAGTTGAATGGAGATGTTTTTATTTCAATAACTAGTTTCGAAAGATAATTATCTAACTCTTGAAGCAGAACTGATTCGTCAACATCATCATTGTTAATGTTATCTACATTAAACTTTAATTGGAGTGGAATAGTGGAGTGATAATTCTGATAAAGTAGAAAATTAGTTACATTGATTTTTCACAAGTTGAATGGAGATGTTTTTATTTCAATAACTAGTTTCGAAAGATAATTATCTAACTCTTGAAGCAGAACTGATTCGTCAACATCATCATTGTTAATGTTATCTACATTAAACTTTAATTGGAGTGGAATAGTGGAGTGATAATTCTGATAAAGTAGAAAATTAGTTACATTGATTTTTCACAAGTTGAATGGAGATGTTTTTATTTCAATAACTAGTTTCGAAAGATAATTATCTAACTCTTGAAGGAGAACTGATTCGTCAACATCATCATTGTTAATGTTATCTACATTAAACTTTAATTGGAGTGGAATAGTGGAGTGATAATTCTGATAAAGTAGAAAATTAGTTACATTGATTTTTCACAAGTTGAATGGAGATGTTTTTATTTCAATAACTAGTTTCGAAAGATAATTATCTAACTCTTGAAGCAGAACTGATTCGTCAACATCATCATTGTTAATGTTATCTACATTAAACTTTAATTGGAGTGGAATAGTGGAGTGATAATTCTGATAAAGTAGAAAATTAGTTACATTGATTTTTCACAAGTTGAATGGAGATGTTTTTATTTCAATAACTAGTTTCGAAAGATAATTATCTAACTCTTGAAGCAGAACTGATTCGTCAACATCATCATTGTTAATGTTATCTACATTAAACTTTAATTGGAGTGGAATAGTGGAGTGATAATTCTGATAAAGTAGAAAATTAGTTACATTGATTTTTCACAAGTTGAATGGAGATGTTTTTATTTCAATAACTAGTTTCGAAAGATAATTATCTAACTCTTGAAGCAGAACTGATTCGTCAACATCATCATTGTTAATGTTATCTACATTAAACTTTAATTGGAGTGGAATAGTGGAGTGATAATTCTGATAAAGTAGAAAATTAGTTACATTGATTTTTCACAAGTTGAATGGAGATGTTTTTATTTCAATAACTAGTTTCGAAAGATAATTATCTAACTCTTGAAGCAGAACTGATTCGTCAACATCATCATTGTTAATGTTATCTACATTAAACTTTAATTGGAGTGGAATAGTGGAGTGATAATTCTGATAAAGTAGAAAATTAGTTACATTGATTTTTCACAAGTTGAATGGAGATGTTTTTATTTCAATAACTAGTTTCGAAAGATAATTATCTAACTCTTGAAGGAGAACTGATTCGTCAACATCATCATTGTTAATGTTATCTACATTAAACTTTAATTGGAGTGGAATTGGCACAACCTTCTTGAAAACAATCTCAAAAAGATATGATTTTTTTTACTATGACTATTTGGTGAAACCATTGATTCTATTGTATGCGATTCCTTTTGCGGAATTCAGAAAAATGTTGCTTTCTTCTTTCATCAATGCTAATATAAATTTTAACAGTTTCGCACTATAAAAAAAGGTACCTAAAAATAAGTACCTGAACACACTTGCATTTGTTGAGCAATTGCATTGTAAATGAGCGACGACTTTCTCAAATTTAAACTGCCATACTTTTGCCAAAATGAGCAGTGTGAGTTAATATTGTTAATCTCAGCTTCTGTTCAAGCCATCTTAACAAAGCGACCTGACAAAATTCAAATAGTTGTTCAGAAGAAGATTTTCCACAACATGTGATGTCGATTGCTTAAATGGAAACTGAGTTATTACGACTCAATTATCGGTGCCTTAGGATATGGGTTCGATTCCCGGTAAATCGTGGTTGTAATTGTCGATATTTATTGAAATGGATTTATGAAGCCAGTCTATAATAAGGCTGTAGTTATTATTTTAAGTAGTAGCAATTTTAGCTTAAAATATTAGTGGGCCAAGCAACTGCTCTTTTTATTCATTTTTACTCATTGTAATCATTTTTTAGTACATGTCTTTTTCAAAACTGAAACTTACGTATTCGGAGGTATGATAAGCATCGAATGTACTCAAAAATGAGTAGATTTTACTTATTTTTGAGTACCTATTTTTAACAGTTCAGTATGTTCTTTGTCAAAAAAGTATGTTGGACCTAGGAATGGAACCCTAATTCAAATGTTAACCTGACATAAATAATAATTAAAAAAAATAATGTTATTAATTATCAAATTAAAATATTGGTACTTCAATTGAAAATTTTAAAGAAAAATTAACTTTGTAAGGAAATTTTAAAAATAAAAAATAAAATAGAAAAACCTGATTAATCTTTAAAAAAAAAAAAAAAAAAAAAAAAAAAAAAAAAAAAACGAGTAAAAAGAATTAAAAAAAAGGAAAGGAAAAAAACATACTTCCACCGGATAATCAGATATCCGGCAAAATTGATATCCGTCGCATCACTACTGTGAATATTTGATAAAATATGCAGTAGTAAAACCTTTTGCTTATACAGAAGCTGTATTAATTTTCTACAAGGACAAATTTCGATATACCTGTGTCAACACTACATCTGTAGAAGCTAATGAAAATCGCTAAAGCACAAAGGTCATATCCGGGATGCATGAGTATTAGTTGGTTTGGAGTGTGAAAGGATACATTGCTAAAAATTGGTATTCAAAAATAATTAAAATGTGCTTATTTTTGAAAACATTCGATGGTTGTCATGGTTCCGAATACATAAGCTTCAATTTTGAAAAAGATGTGTACTTAAAAATGAGTGTAATTTTGGGTAAAAATTAATAAAATGAGCAGATGCTAGCCCACATAGGCTGCCTTCATAAATTAATTTAAATAAATATCGATAATTACAACCAAGACTTACCGGGAATAGAACCCAGATATGGATGCACCGATGCCCAGATATCCGTTAAGCTACCGGGGCGACGTGAAGTAGCAATAAACAGAAGTAATGTTAAAAATGTATGTCAAAAGAATGGGAAGTAAGATAATTTAATTGTAATAACTCAGTTTCCATTTAAGCAATCGACATCAAATAATGCGGAAAACCATCTTCTGATCAAATATTTTAAGTTTGCCAGGTTGCTTTGTTAAGATGGCTTGAACAGAAGCTCATACATTTGAGTACGTCGTCGCTCATGTACGATGCAATTGTACTCAAAGAAAAACGAGTACGTTCATGTACTCATTTTTAAACATCTTTATTTTACAGTGTAGGATCGGTGAAGGAATTGAAGGTTAGTTTTTTTTTTGGTTTTGTTAATAAACGTCGCACTAGAGCTGCACAGTGGGCTATTGGCGACGTTGAAGGTTAGGAATCTACTAAATATGCTTGCCAAATTCTAGAACTATGTTTATGTTTTTTAATGAGTTAGTTGAGATTTTATGCTAGATGACAGGTTTTTAAGAAACGAAAACTTTAAATCTTTTTTTTTTTAGTGTTTGGTTTTCATTGATATATTAAGTTTTTC